>BSBM01001065.1:8172500-8772500 GCA_027924585.1 Larix kaempferi
TTTCTCTCATTCCTCGCATATTTTTCATTGCTTTCACGCAGAGTCTGACAACCATTTTCATTGTAAATTGAATTCACATACCATTTGGTGTTTCTTTGGCAATTTGGATAGAATACACAATAGTTTGGGCTCTATTTGGCTCTTTGGATTAAATATACACCAATTGGGCTCTATTTGGCTATTTGATTGAATACACAACAATTGGACTCTATTTGGCTCTTTGGATTTAATTCCCATGCTGCTTGGACACACTTGAACTCTTCTTACATATAGTGGACACATCAAAAGAGAATTTTACATTTGAAGCAAAGATAAATAATAATCCTTGAGGTATGGTGACCTCTTCCTATTGTTAAATGTATTTTAGTCTTCATTCACATTGTTTGAATTGTATCTATTTTAGTTTTTCCTCACGAATTGTATGATAGATGTATTTTAGTTTTCTTAATCTTCAACATAGACAATAAAAAAATCTCACCACAAAAAAACTACAACATGCACCAAACAATGATTTCAGCCTTTCATGAAGATAATAAAAAAACTTTACTTCCATCACCACCAATAACCTTTCATAATCACATGGCTACATCTAGTACACAAACATTTTTTGAATTCCTCATGATTTCTCTACAACAACTCACACAAACACCTAAAGAATTGAAAACACTTAATCTTTTGGGGCAATTTTCCTTCATCCAAAACATGAAATGAAGTGAGTCAGAGATTCTCCTTTTGTAGGAAATGTAATCCTACTAACATTCTATGAAAAACATTCTCACTAGATGTTGTTGTACATAATCAATTTCTACATCGATTTTTAATAATCATGCACATCGAGTTTTAATATCTTATTTGTTGTTCATTCTTGTAGGGGTGATATTTTCGTTCTATTAAAAAACGTATCGAATATAGGAAACAAACGTAATAATAAAAGAAAGTCTAGAAGGAAGGCGCCACCCCCTGAAAAGTCCCATGAGATAAGAGAAATGGCTAGGTTGTACATGGAAAACCATAGACATCAAAATGTTAGTGCCTTAGATACATCAACAAGCAATGATGAAGTGGTTGAAGTCAATCAAATACTACTTGATGTCGAGTATGAAGGGATGGATGTTGAACAAGTTGTTAATTGGCAACCTCCCCAGGAAGAGCACACACATGTAGAAGAAACTCCCTTGCAAGACCAAATTGTGACTGAAGGGCCACAACAAACCAGTGACGAGACTCATACTTCCTTTCTGACTCCCTTGCCTCAACTATCAAGCAGAGGAATAAGAAATCCCAAATGTATTCATGTGGATGAAAGTTCATTTTTCATAACTTTAAGGTAAGTTTCCCAAACGCAAAATGGATTTCCATTGTAACAGGATAATGAAAGAATTTTTTGAATCCAAAACCGATGCAACAAAATGTCAATTGTTTATGGCTTTGTTAAAGTCTCATTGTCTAGCTCATGTTAGGAGAATTTTGGGCATAAAGGTAGTTAGAAGTTAAGATGCAAAAAATCATGCTGTTATAAATCTACAGTCTGAATTTAATTTGATTGGAAAAAATTCTTGTACAAAATATTTTAATGCGGCCCTTCGTGTAATGTTAGAATCAATTGTAGACAAATCCACAAGGAAATGTCGCCTGCTATCACACACATGTAAAATCTCTAAATTAGATAGAAAGACTCTTCAAAAGTAGTATGCCATTAGAGAAAAACTTGAGACCCTAGGACAAAAATATTGTTGGGCCTTTGTTGGTAGGTTACCTCATTCATACATGAAGCTTATGATGTTGTTAAAGAACTAGTACAAAATTTGTGGCATGATAACACTAGACTATCATCGAATTGAAGAGATGTGTTAAAGTTGAGAAAATGTGTTAAGGGGTGTGAACACCATGTCAAGCACTTCCTTGACACGACACAAATGGAACTCTATGAGAGGTTCAAGAATGAGCACACACAATTGAACTTGGGCCAAAGGTCCTTTGAAAAATGCAAACCCTGCTATGTTATAATTTGCATTGATCGCAACACTTGTTGCTTTAGATACCATGTAGAATTTGAGTACTATTATGATACATATAGAGATATATTTTGTTATTTGCATACTAACATTGTGCAGGACTGCCCATTGTTACAACCACCTAATGCATCCAGAGAATTTATACATAGCATAATGTGTCCAAGACCTAAAGGACACAAATATTATAAAAGATCATGTTTATATGGGACATGTTCCAGGTGCGGTGGATTTGCATCAGTGAGACGTCGCATCCATGAAACCGAGGAGCGCGAATTTGGGAGGATGTCAGTAGAAATGGAGAGCCTCAAGTACATAACATATCAGATAGATAATGCAAAGGAAAGCAAAAGAATTGCATTGGGGAAGTCACAGGTAATCTAAGTTTGGATACTTTCATACTGTACATGTTGAATTTGTAGAGATATATTTAGATTGAAAATGTCACGTTGTATTAATTCCCTTGATTTTGTGGCACCAGGTACAAATTTGTGATTCATGAATAAATTCTACCAAAAGACCGAGTAGTATGTACAACATGTCCATGTAGCATGATGGTAGGATGAACAGTACAGACAGTGCAGGGACACCTTTCCCAATGGCACAATATTTTTGGTTGTGGACTTTGCTGAAAACTACACCCTACAGCCACAAAATGAGATTTAAAGTCAATATTACCATTCAGACAAAGTTAGCATAATGGTCCATATCACGTATAGGAACGCTCCAGAGAGAAACAATGACATGAGGATAATATTGAAAGAGACCAACTTCTACATTAGTGATGACATGTGCCACGACTTGCATTATGTGCAACATTGCTTCAAAATTTTCTATGATCATCTGAAGGAGAGAGTAATATAGATGGATCAACATTGGATATGGTCATATGGTTGTGCATGCTAGTTCAAAAATGTACGTGTATTCCATTGGTTGAGTATTTTGCACAAGACTTATGATGTGTTGCATATATGGAACTATTTTGAGAACAGGCATGGAAAGGGAGAGCATGACATGGTTGGAGCATGTCTAAAAAGGTCCCTACAAAGGGAGGAGATGAGGTGCATGACAAACCATCATATTTGGGATGTAGAATCCATAGTTCAATGGTGCTTTGCAAAAATGTCAAATCTAACCACGAAGCAGCAAAGAACAATGGGTAGAGGACATGTTATCATAAATTTATGGCATGTAGTTGATATAGATGGATCATGTTCTTATAGTTGTAGTACTATGCAAGGAACTCGTGGATTTCATTCTGTTTGAAGCTCAAATAACCCTTATTTGAAATATGGATGCAAAAACTTGTTTGATTTTTTGGGTCTTGCAGCAGTTGTGAGTGGGATGAGTGTCAATCAATGGATTGGGTTGATGAATAGGATCATGTATCACTTGCAGTGGACCCATGTGCATTTGTGGAAACAATCTATTTAGAGGAAGGCCAGTCCTCTATTTCGAATGAATATGATCATATATATGATCTTGTACATCCAGGTAAACATTTATGCATGCATATCTTAGTTCCCTCCTTGTTTTTGTAATTATCCAAGTTATCAAACCACTACTTGCTAGAATATGAACATAAAATGCATTTTTGTAGGACACATCTATGCAGTTGTTGCCCCAACAGACAGTGCGATTGGGACAAATTATTGGTTGGCATGATGCATCCAAGGGAAGCAAATCCTCCTTGCATCATTAACCAATAGTGAATCCATTACCTTTCCGACTAGCTCGATGGTTGTTCATGGGGAATATATTATAGTAGATGGAAAGGGACCCGAAGAGAAATGGATACACATACATGGATTATAGACCAGGTTCATGGGTGTATCACTTTACGCACTTGATCATTGGTACAAACATACAACTACAAACAATGTCATCAAACAAGGTATGCTACTTACTACATCATGCAGAGAACGAGAGGTTGTTTGAGACAATAAAAAACCAAGAAGATCCAGAAGCCCTAATTGATTAAGGTACATAGTATAGTCATGTGATTGTTTATTCATGCATGTCTAATGTTATTCATGTTAGATAGTTTATTTGATATCTCTATCTTATATAGTTTATTTGATGTTTGAGTTATGATTAAGTTACTATTACAATACATTGACGTTTTACACCAACCACTCCAATTCAATTTTCCATCCCTTTAGGAAAAATTCACATGCATAAACAAGATTGAAAACTGATCTTATATTATAACATTTCATAATATTCAATAGAAATTAGAATCAATACACATTAATGAGTACACATTTGTCATTCACAAATCACAATGAGACACATAGATGCACTGAAATTTGATAGGCATTGGGAAATAGTTCAAGATGTCGGAACCATATTTCTCATTAAGTCATCAAAATCAAAATGTATTACAGAGATGTCAAAATTCCAAATAAATTAATAGTAAATACAAACAAGGGTGGATCAAGATGGAAGAATCTCATATGTCAAGTAGATCTAAAATAACTAAGGATTCCAACTAACATTATTCATTAGGGTTAGTAGATTTCATTTTCAAACAAAACAAAAAAATACTTTTTTTAAAATATTATATGTGGATCGTAAGCACATATTAATGTCAAAAGAATCAACGAAGTATGGAATCATTTCATCTCATTAGCAACATTTACGTAGCCATTTTTCATATCATTTCAATAGCCACTACCCAATTTCTGTGACTTCGACCGCGGATCTGTCAATTTTGATGGATTCAGAACATCTGGTTTCAGCTAGCACCCCCCCCCCCCACACCATGCCTCGAAGTCTCGGAAACAGTGCTATTGTGCCATATCAGTAACTAGGGTTTTGCTCAATGAAGGCCATTCCAATATTGTGCAAGGGGGTCATTTACGATCCAAAAAATCTTGGGCATACATTCCCATATTGACCACATCCACAATGGCCATGTGCATGTGCACGAGCTAACGCAACCCAATTCCGCTCACCGGTTTGGGTTTCGTGACCCTGAAGCAATTCCTCAAAGTGTCCCTGAATGGCCACGGGGTGCTCGACCAAAATTTTCGTAGCACCAAAACCATTACTCTGATCGTGAATCCGTCGATTCTGATGGATCCAGAATAGCGGGTTTCATCTAGGGGACCCCCTACATTGTGCCTCGATGTCTCAAAAACAGTTCTATTGTGTCATTTCAGTAACTAGGGTTTTGCTCAGTGAAGGCCATTCCAATATTGCCCAAGGGGGTCATTTACTATCCAAAGGCTCCCGAGTATGTGTGGCCATACTGAAAACATCCACAAAGCCAACGTACATGTGCAACAACCAATGAAACCCAAGTCCACTCACCGGTTTGGGTTACGTGACCCTAGAGCAATTCCTCAAAGTGTCCCTGAATGGCCATAGGGTTCCCAACCAAAATTCTCATAGCACAAAAACCATGACTCCAATCATGAATGCATCGATTCCAATGGATCCAGAACACTGGTTTTCAGCTAGGGGTCCCCCCACACCGTGCCTCAAAGGCTTGGAAATGGTGTTATTGTAAAATCTCCAGAGCTAGGGTTTTTCTCAGTGAAGGCCATTCCAATCTTGCGCAAGTGGGTCATTTACGATTTGAAGGCTCCCAGGTGTGCATGGCCATCATGAACACATCCACAATGGCCATGTGCACATGCGGGAGCTGACAGAACCCAATTTCGCTCACTGGTTTGGGTTCCGTGACCCCAAAGCAATTCCTCAAAGTGTCCTTGAATGGCCACGAGGTGCCCGACCAAAATTCTCATAGCAGCAAAACCATGACTCCGATTGGGAATCCATCAATTCCAATGTATCCAAAATGTCAATTTTTAGCTAGTGGACCCCCCACACCATGCCTCAAAGTCTCGGAAACGGTGCTATTGTGCCATCTTTGGAGCTAGGGTTTTGCTCAATGAAGGCCATTCCAATATTGCTCAAGGCGGTCATTTACAATCTGAAGGCTCCCAAACGTGCATTTCAATCATGAACACATCCACAATGGCCACATGCACATGTGGAAGTTGACAACACCCAAGTCTGCTAGTCGGTTTGGGTTCCCTCACCCTAGAGAAAATCCTCAAAGTGTCCCTGAATGGCCCCGGGATGTTGGACAAAAATTCTTGTAGCACCAAAATTTTGACTTCGATCGCAAATCCGTCGATTTCGATGGATCCAGAACACCAGGTTTCAAGTAGGGGACCCCCTACACAAGACCTCGAAGTCTCATAAACAGTGTTATTGTGCCATCTACAGAACTGGGGTTTTTCTTACTGAAGGTCATTCCAATCTTACGCAAGGGGTTCATTTCTCATCTGAAGGCTCTCGGGCGTGCGTGGCTGTCGTGAAAACATCCACGATGGCCACATGCACATGCATGAGCTAATGAAACCCAAGTCCGCTCACCAGTTTGGGTTCTGTGCCCCTAGAGCAATTCCTCAAAGTGTCCCTAAATGGCCCTAGGGTTCTCAACCAAAATTATTGTAGAACCAAACCGTGACTCCATAACACCGGGTTTCAGGTAGGGGACCCCCCACACAAGACCTCAAAGTCTCAGAAACAGTGTTATTGCACCCTCTCCGGAACTAGGGTTTTTCTTACTAAAGGTTGTTCCAATATTACGCAAGGGGTTCATTTCTCATCCGAAGTCTCTCGGGCGTGCATGGCCATCGTGAACACGTCCACAATGGCCACATGCACATGCATGAGCTAATGAAACCCAATTCCACTCACCAGTTCGGGTTCCGTGCCCCCAAAGCAATTCCTTAAAGTGTCCCTAAATGGCCCCAGGGTTCCCGACCAAAATTATTGTAGAACCAAACCATGACTCCGATCACGAATCCATCTATTCGAATGGATTTGAGATGTTGCTTTTCAGCTAGGGGCCCCCCCACACCATGCCTTGATGTCTCGGAAATAGTGCTATTGTTCCATCTCCGAAGCTAGGGTTTTTTTTAGTGAAGGCCATTCCAATATTGCTCAAGGGGGTCATTCACGATCTGATGGCTCCCGGGCATGTGTGGCCATCGTGAACACATCCAAAATGGACATGTGCATGACCCCGAAGCATCAAAACCATGACTCCAATCACAAATCCATCAATTATAATGGATTTTGAATGTCGGGTTTTCACTAGGGGACCCACCACACCATGCCTCGAAGTCTCGGAAACGGTTCTACTGTGTGATCTCCGTAGCTAGGGTTTTGCTCAGTGAAGGCCATGCCAATCTTGCTGAAGTGGGTCATTTACAATCTGAAGGTTCCCGGGCGTGCGTAGCCATCATGAACACGTCCACAATGGCCACATGCACATACGGGAGCTGACAGAACCCAATTCTGCTCGCTAGTTTAGATTTTGTGACCCCCAAGCAAGATTGGCATGGACTTCACTGAGCAGAACCCTAGCTCCAGAGATGGCACAATAGCACCATTTCTGAGACTTCGAGGCATGGTGTAGTGGGGCACTTAGCTCAAAATTGGCATTCCAGATCCATTGGAATCGATGGATTCGCGATCGGAGTCGCGGTTTTTATTCTATGGGTATTTTTGTCCGACACACCGAGGCCATTCAGGGAGACTTTGAGGAATTGCTCCGGGGTCACAGAACCCAAACGAACGAGCAGACTTGAGTTAAGTCAACTTCTGCACGTGCACATGGGCATTGTGGACATGTTCAATATGGCCATGCATGCCCGAGAGCCTTCAGATCGTAAATGACCCCCCTTGAGAAATAATGGAATGGACTTCAGTGAGAAAAACCCTAGTTAATAAGATGGCACAATAACATTATTTCTGAGACTTCGAGGCATGGTGTGGGGGGGGCATAGCTGAAACCCGGCGTTTTGGTTCCATCAGAATCGACATATTCGCGATTGGATTTATGGTTTTTCTTCCACAAGCATTTTGGTTGGGAAACCCGTGGCCCTTCAAGGACACTTTGAGGAATTGCTCCACGGTCACGGAACCCAAACTGACAAGCGTAATTGGTTATGTCTTCTCGAACATGTGCATGTAGCCATTATGGATGTGTTCACAATGGCCACGCATGCCCAGGAGCCTTCGGATGAGAAATGACCCCCTTGAACAAGATTGGCATGGTCTTCACTGAGAAAAACCCTAGCTCTGGAGATGGCACAATAGCAACGTATCTGAGACTTTGAGGCACGGTTTGGGGGGTCCCCTAGTTGAAACCCAATGTTCCGGATCCATAGGATTGGATGGATTGGTGATCAAAGTCACAGTTTTGGTGCTACGGCCATTTGTTTCCGGCACCCCGTGGCCATTCGGGGATGCTTTTAGGAATTGCTACGAGGTCACAGAACCCAAACCGACGAGAGGACTTGGGATCCGTCAGCTCCCTCATGTGCACATGTCCATTTGGAAGTGTTCAATATGACCACGTACACCCGAGAGCCTTCGGATCGTAAATGACCCCCTTGATTAATATTGGAATGTCCTTCACTAAGAAAAAACCTAGTTACTGAGATGGAACAATAGCACAATTTTTGAGACTTCAAGGCATAGTGTGGGGGTTCCCCTAGCTAAAAATTGGAGTTCTGGATCCATCAAAATCGATGAATTTGCGATCAGAGTCATGGTTTTGCTGCTACAGGCATTTTCTTTGAGCAGCCACTAGCCATTCAAGGACACTTTGAGGAATTGCTCCAGGGTCACAAAACCCAAATCGACGAGCGTACATGAGTTCCATCAACTCCTAAATGTTAATGTGGCCATTGTGTACGTGTTCACAATGGCCACGCATGCCTGGGATCCTTTGGATCGTAAATGAACCCCTTGAGTATTATTGGAATGGCCTTCACTGAGCAAAACCCACACTTTGGAGATGGCACAATAGCACTGTTTCTGAGACTTCGAGGCATAGTGTGGGGGGTACCCTAGCTAAAAATTGGCACTCCAGATCCCCCAGAATTGATGGATTTGCGATCGGAGTCATGATTTTTTGCTACAGGAATTTTGGTCCGACACCGTGAGGACATTCAGGGACACTTTGAGGAATTGCTCCGGGGGCACGGAACCCAAACCAATGAGCACACTTGGGTTCTGTCATCTCCCGCACATGCACATGGCCATTGTGGATGTGTTCACGATGGCCACGCATGCCCGGGAGACTTCGGATCATAAATGACCCCCTTGAGAAATATTGGAATGGCCTTCACTGGGAAAAATCCTGGCTTCATAGATGGCACAATAACATCGTTTCAGAGACTTCGAGGCATGGTGTGGGGGGACCCTTATCTGAAAACCGACATTCCAGATCCATGGGAATCCACTGATTCACGATCAGATTAACGGGTTTGGTGCTACGATCATTTTGGTTAGGCACCCCGGGGCCATTCAAGGATACTTTGAGGATTTGCTATGGGGTCAGGAAACCCAAACCGACGAGTGGAATTGGGTTTCGTAATTTGCTGTGAATTCTCTCAGGAAACACATTCAATTATCAACATTAATCTCGCATTAAAAATGCATGCATTGTGTTATCCAAATTACATCTAGAGTTTTTCAATTTTTTCATTGGTTAAGGATCCTTCAAACTTTGTGAATTGCAATGCACTCAGTGTATCTTTTACATTGAACCATGCTATTAGTACCTCTTTATTCATTGAATCGTCGACTCAAAAGGATGTTGTTTTTTGTTGTTGTTTTTTAAATGCTTAAATTTTTGGTGGATATTGAACATGGAAAAAATATAGAGTTACGCGTTAGCCTTAATTTTCCAAGGTATTTTTGATGTGTTACTACAAAATTAAACTTTCAAGTATGTTAGAAAGCTCGAACTACATATGTCTTGAACATCATTTTTCCTTTCAATATTTTCACAACCTTACTATCTTTCATCTTAATGGATGGCTATAGGTAGGTAGTCAACATGAAAGTTGTGTATAAATTTAAAATGTAGAACATTCTAGAAGGAGAGTCTTCTTTATATTCAACATGGCTAGAGCTCAGTCTTTCATAACTTTATCGATTCATCATCAATGCAAGGAAACTCCTTCACCAAAACAAATGGCTCACTCATAGTCAAATTCAATAGAAGTTTTCCTAAGTGAACAAGGAACTTAATGCAAATGGGGTCATTTATTTTCTTCTTATAAGGGGACAATTAATGCAAGTGGATATTGTTGAAATATTCTAACTTATAAGAATATTATATTTGTACTTTATTATTCCGTAGATGTTTCATTCCTCCATGAATACCTTATTGTATATTCGGAGATGTTTCATTCCTCCGTGGAGAATGTGGTAACTTGGGTTATTAGGATTCCCTAGTGGGGGTCGGCCCTGTATGAGTCATGTGGGTTAAAGGGGTTATTAGACCACCCTAGTTGGGTCGGCCCTGCCACATTATGTTAAGTGATTAAGTTGGGGCCGACCTAGTTAATGTAAAATACAAGTCGGAGTTGTGTATAAATATAGGAGGTTCGTTCCTCATTTAACAAACACTACACTCACTTGTGAATAACGCATAGGTGAGGGAGAGATATGCTATGGAGGAGAAGGATCTAATGTCTAGGGTTTACATCATTGTATTTGCTGGTCATCTATATTGAGGAAGCTTTGCTGGGTTTTCTACCCCATGAGGGTTTGCCAGGATAAATCTGTGTCTCTTGTGTTTATGTTGTGCTTGTTGTTCTTTCAGTGATCCTGTATATGCTATTGTTGTGAAATGAAATGCAATGCTGATATTTTCTATCTTAGAATATTTAATCTTAACATGATATCAGAGCTATCCTAAATGAATGCAATGTATGGCACTTATGACACTTGCTTCACTTGCGACAATTTGAAGGTTAGGGTTTTATATAGCAAAAACCAGTCATTGTGGAACTTTCCCTATAAATCCATTTTGGAGAAGGTTTAGGATCTGAAACCTTTACAGGTCATAGATAACATGCCGTTGTACCTTGTTTCCAAAGAACCACCTCTAATTCGTTGTAATTTGTGATTTATGATCAGTACAAGTTAGGGTTTTTGCCTCTTCCCGATCTGAGTCATAATCCGGTGACCTAGGAAAAAAGGTCACAACTTGGGATACGAAGCTCCAAATGAAATTTCGTAAAAAGTGACAACTAGAGAATGGACTGTATTTTCGTAGGTAACCTTTTCAGAGGCCGAAGTTGAACTAGTGACACGTGGCACGCTATACAATTTTGCTCTCCTGTTTTATCCCATAAATAGGTCACATTGCGACACATCGCATAACTCTCTCGCTCTGAGAATCCAATTGATTTTAGACCTATGGGGTTGGAAAGAGGAAAGGTCGGTCTACCAAAGGCATTAGTTTCAAAACCTATGGATTTGTAATTTCAGACTTACACCAGAAACAATCAGGTGCATATTTTTGTGAAAACAGATTTTGATTTTGAACACCTTCATTCTTGAATCGTCACTGCTGTGGGAATTAGGGTTTCAGAGAAATTTGAAATTCTTGGAATCGGAGAGCATGGCTGAATGCTACTCATCAAAATATAAATTTAGAGACCAAGATCGAAATTTTTGTTTTGTCAGAAGTGTGGGCTTTATCAAACCCTAGTTCGGGATTTTGATCGGAAAGGTGGAAAATTATGGCTTCTGCAAAAGTTGGAATTTTTGAAATCTGTGACCACAGCTGGAAGCTACTCAGAAAAATCAAAGTTTAGAGCTTTGGATCGAACATTTTGATTGGGAAGAAGGGTGGGATTCAACAACACCCTAGTTCAGGATCGTGTCTAGAAGATCCAGAAGTTTCAAAGGCAATTTTGAAGGGTCAAATTTTGAAGATTTCAAATTTGAAGTATGCTAGCTTGATCAGCTCAGCAAGGCGCATCTTTCCATCCATTCAGAAGTTTGAAATTCAAAGTTTGAATTTTTAGGGTTTCTATGACAAACCCTAATCCAACTCTAGATCCAGTTTTAGCAAATCAAAGTGAAGTGGGTTAAAAGCAATCCTGACATGTATGACTTGAGGAGATATAGGTATGTGTTGAAATCTGTTCATGGTTAAGTTTATGATATCTTTGTCTTCATGTTATTGAGGTTAGTAGAATTATGATTGTTCGATAATGAATGCATGTGAATGATAGAAGGCATTCATTGATTAAGGTTATGACACTTATGATTGTACTAATGCACTTATGGTATTGTATGAGGATGATGTTGTGTGCTAACAAGATACGGGTACATCAAGAAAGACAAATCAAGTTTTATGACCATGATGACATAGGGACAAAGACTCATCCATAGTCTTTGACCACATAGAAGATCTACTTACGAGGTATGTATGACTTTGTTCTACTATGCTAAACCCATGAGATATGCAGGTTCTAGCACAGATCTCTAAATCATTGAAGAGAACAAAGAAGATATTGTTTGGGTATGTTAAGACATAACCAAGCTTGATAATCCAGGTATGTTTTCCTATATCAAGTTAGAATCTTAATTTGTTAGGATCTTAGGTAAGTATACCCGTGTATGAAATGATCATGACCATACATAATATTATCATGTTTTGATAGTATTGAGATTATACTAATGAATGTATGTTTATGTATGAGATCATTAGGATGACACTAGTGCACACCTAAGCATGCATAGTGGTACAGAATGAATAGAAGTTCAAAGACATATAGAGATCAAGTGGGAGGAAACCACTCAACATAAAAGATAAGTATTTGACTTGTTATTCGAATCTCTAAAATAGTAAATGATATTGCTTGTATGCATATTTGTATTCCTAGAATATATCATGCATAGTGTAAGCATTCATATAGAATTGAACAATATACTACTAATATGCATATGATGGGGAAGTTGGACAAACATTCCATTGTTGTTTATCTAGAATGAAATCTCTTTGCTGACATGCTGAGAGCTGTGCACGCTCTCAATATTATGTTTTGGTAAAGATGGAAGGCATATAGATAGCCACTGTATGCATACAGGATATGGAAAAGTGTTGTGCCAAAGTATTGGTCAAGATAACTGCATAACTATGTGAATCATATATATATGCATAATAGGTTATCATGTCAGCATGATTTGATGATTATGAAGTATTACTAATCATGTAATTAACTTTGATTTGTAGGAAAGATCTTGAAGAATGATGAACACCGAACAAGTAATGGATGTTCAACAACAAGACTTACAAATCCAACATACTATAGAAGGCTCATGACTAGAACATTCTCTTAGAAAGAGGAAGAGGATCATGACGAGATGTTTGCTCCAAGTGGCTAGATAAGACCATTATCTTAATGGTGTAATTGAAGAAATATCTATATGGGTTCAATAGGTACCCAGGATCGATATTCATTTGATAAGCTTAATGATCACCATGGGTGATGCGGATTTCAACCTTTGCTACAAAGTTGAAGATGGTGTCTATATACAGATGACATTCAAGAAGGAACTCACCATAGAGTTCAAATGATCTTGGGGCACATATCAGTAGACCCATCTGACAAGAGATGGCATAGATAGATATGCAAAATATCAGTCAATGCAGAGTATGAATGATGTTCAGTCGCATAGGGAAAATTGATAGTTTCTTGACAAGCTTGGGCTTTACCAAGAGTAAAGCTGACCCGTTATGGATGATGAACCTGTCATATTGTTGCTATATGTGGATGGTCTATTTCTGACTGGAAATGAGAAATAGATTGTCAAGTGCAAGAAGAAGCTCTCTTCAGAGTTTGAGATGAAAAATATCAAATTGATGCATTACTTCCTAAATCTGGAAGTATGGCAAGGCCCAGAAGGAATCTTTCTCAACCAGGGAAAGTATGTTGTGGAAATCTTGAAAGATTTGATATGTTGGAATGCAAAGCCATGGCCACTCCCATGGATTCCAACTTGAAGCTGTTAGCTGATGACTCATCAAATTTAGTTGATGTGACTCTGTACAGATAGATTATTGGGTCATTGATGAATCTCACATATGCCAGGCCAGATATATGCTTTGCTGTGAACACCCTGAGTCAACATCTAGTGGAACCTAGACATGTTCACCTGATAGCTACAAATTATGTGATGAGGTACCTAAAGGGTACGATAGACTTTGGTCTATGTTTTCTTGGAGATCATGATTTCAGGTTGTATGGATACACAGATGCTGACCGGGCAGGAAATGTATCAGACAGGAAGAGCACATCGGGCATATGATTATTGTCTAGGATCTTCCATGATCTTGTGGTTTAGCAGGAAGCAGTATAGTGTGGCTCTTAGCACATCTGAAGGGGAATATATAGTTGCTTGCTCTGCTAGTTGTGAAGCAGTATGGCTTCGGAAGTTGTTGTCAGGACTATTTGACTTAGAGATACAACCAGAGTTGTATCAAGATGACAAAGAATCTAGTGCTCCATGATAAGTAAAAGCACATAGAGATCCGATATTTCTATATACGGGATATGGTGTAGAAAGGATCTATCAAGCTCGAATATGTGAGCACTGATGAACAAGTTGTTGATGTATTGACCAAACCTCTGTCTCGAGTAAAGTTTGAGTATTTCCGAGACAAGCTTGGTGTAGTTTAGAAGGACCCTCCTCAAAAGGGGGAGTGATATGGTCGATGATGGTATTTGGATGTTGGCATAGTTGGTGATACCTGTATAAATGATGAGATTGTCTATATCGATGGTAAGGTCGATGATGAGGATACTTGTATTGATGATGTGGATACTTGTGTCGATGATGTAGATACCTGTATTGGTGATACCGAAGATGAGGTCAATGAAGTGGTCCTTAGACTTGGTCTAAGTTGACAAGTGGATTGTATCATCCTTAGACACATGTTCTAAAAGAGATCCGTAGACATATGTCTCTAAGAAAGTAGTCCCTTGTGGATGTGATAAGATTGCATCGTCCTTGAACCCTTGGTTTAAAAGGTACGTGATAGGACTACATCGTCCCTGAACCCTTGGTTCAAAAGGTACATGATAGGACTGCATCGTCCTTGAACCCTTGGTTCAAAAGGTACGTGATAGGACTATAGCGTCCTTGAACCCTTGGTTCAAAATGTACGTGATAGGACTGCATCGTCCCTAAACCCTTGGTTCAAAAGGTACGTGATAGGACTGCATCGTCCCTGAACCCTTGGTTCAAAAGGTACGTGATAGGATTGCATTGTCACTGAACCCTTGGTTCAAAAGGTACGCGATAGGACTGTATCATCCCTGAACCCTTGGTTCAAAAGGTACGTGATAGGACTGCATCGTCCCCAAACATTTGGTTCAAAAGGTACGTGATAGGACTGCATCGTCCCTAAACATTTGGTTCAAAACGTACGTGAGAGGACTGCATCATCCCTAAACATTTGGTTCAAAATGTATGTGATAGGACTGCATCATCCCTAAACATTTGGTTCAAAAGGTACGTGATAGGACTGCATTGTCCCTGAACATTTGGTTCAAAAGGTACGTGATAGGACTGCATCATCCTTTAACATTTGGTTCAAAAGGTATGTGATAGGAATGCATCATCCTTGAACATTTTGTTCAAAAGGTACGTGATAGGACTGCATCGTCACTGAACCTTTGGTTCAAAATGTACATGACTGGATTGCATCATCCATAGACATGAGATTTGTCTAAAATTGATAAGGATTGATCATCCTAGAAGTAGATATGGATTGCATCATCCATAGACATGAGACTTGTCTAAAATTGATAAGGATTGATCATCCTAGAAGTAGATCTGGATTGCATCGTCCATATACATGAGACTTGTCTAAAATTGGCAAGGACTGATCATCCTAGAATTTGATCTAGATTGTATCGTCCATGGACCTATTTCCTAAAGTTAGAGGGATTGATCATCCCATAATAGGATCATGTGTATTACAAATTATGTTGCTATGATTATACAGATGCTATAGATCGAGATGATCTAGATGCTATAGATCGAGATGATCCAGATGCTGTAGATCGAGATGATCCAGATGCGGTAGATCAAGATGATCCAAATGCTGCAGATCGAGATGATCCAGATGTTGTAGATCAAGATAATCCATATGCTATAGATCGAGATGATACAAATGTTATAGATCGAGATGATCCAGATGCTGTAGATCGAGATAATCCAGATGTTGTAGATTAAGATGATCCAGATGCTGTAGATTGATAATCCAAATGTTGTAGATTCAGATGATCCAGATGTTGTGGATCGAGAGATCCAAATTATGATGTTGATCGATTGATCTAGATGATGTGGCTATTGATCGAGTGATCTAGATGATTATGTTACTGTAACTGTTCGAGTGCTGCAGAATATGAGGACTCAATACTAAAGATGTTGATGTTCCAGCATTGAAGACTTGAAGATATTCCAGTAATGGGTTGAGTTACTGATGATGTTGAGAAAGCTTCCAATTATTTATAGATGTATCATGTATGATCTTGATGACTCCTTGCTCCTACAGATGTTGTTATAATATCCTTCTCATTAAGGGGGAGTGTTGAAATATTGTAACTTCTAAGAATATTATATTTGTACTTTATTATTCTGGAGATGTTTCATTCCTCCATGGAGACCTTATTGTATATCCAAAGATGTTTTATTCCTCCGTGGAGAATGTGGTAACTTGGGTTATTAGACTTCCCTAGTGGGGGTCAGACCTGTACGAGTCATGTGGGTTAAAGGGGTTATTAGACCACCCTATTGGGGTCAGCCCTTCCACATTATGTTAAGTGATTAACTTGGGGATGACCTAGTTAATGTAAAATACAAGTCGGAGTTGTGTATAAATAGAGGAGGTGTGTTCCTCATTTCACACACACTACACTCACTTGTGAATAATGCATAGGTGAGGGAGAGATATTCTATGTAGGAGAAGGATCTCATGTCTAGGGTTTACATGTTTGTATTTGCTCGTCATCTTTATTGAGGAAGCTTTGCTGGATTTTCTACCCCATGAGGGTTTTCGAGGATAAATCTGTGTCTCTTGTGTTTATGCTGTGCTTGTTGTTCTTTCAGTGACCCTATATATGCTATTGTTGTGAAATGAAATGTAATGCTGATATTTTCTATCTTAGTATATTGAATCTTAATAGATATTAGTGACCAAGGGATATTAGTGAGCATTCATATGTACCATTGGGTGATGATGGTTCCACATCATAAATTTTTCACTATATTCTTTTAGGTTCCAAACTTCCAATAGTGTTTTGGGCATTTACTTTGCATTTTTTGAAATTGACATAGTGTCCCAATTGTCTATTGCATGGTCTACTAAGCACATAAAGCATTCATTAAGCTTTGTAAAAGTATAAGAAACATCCTACATCGATTTTATATGAAAATTGTTCTCCCTTGACATATAAACTAGCCTCCACAAGGCTCACTTTCATTTGGCAACATAGTTTCTTTGGATTGAGGTTTTGGATCTCTATGGTTTTTGCATCTTAAATCATGATATTTGTTGTTAAAAGATAATTTTGGTATCTTGTAATGGTTTTTTATGAATGAGTGCAATCAACACATCTCTCTTTAGAGATAAACTACAACCATTCCAGTTAATTTGTATTGCTTTTCATTTTATAGGAAATTTACATTTCTTTTATTAATAGAATTCGGGTTTTAGTGTATTATTGTTGTTAGGATATTTAGACACTTAGGAGTTAGTTAAGATAAACTTGTGTAATATATACATTAGGGATAATGTATTTCTTTAGTATGCATTAGTATGCATTTGTAAATACTTAATCCGACGGTCACGATATGTTCCCGACATAGAGTGATCCGACAGCTCAACTTCTCTTAGATCAAACCTAACCTTGATCCATGGCTTAACACCCAATTGGTCCACGATCTCTATTTAAAGAGCATGGAGGGTCATTGTTTAGTTGATTGATTATGAGAAGCTCATTTGTAACTTTCTTTCTTTGCATAATAAATTGTCCCGTAGAAGCTATTTGGTCGGGGCCGTGGAGTGTTTCCCTCAAGAGGGTTTAAACCACGTCAAAACATCGGTGTGTTGATCTGTGATCTCTTTGTGTGAAGTGGTTTCTCTTGGTGTTTGGTCCTTTGGTAGTACCCTGTGTACCCGAACATGGTATCAGAGCTTTTATGAAGTGTCGCTTCCGGTTATGATCTAGATCTTGAACTGTTGTTGTTGAAACTCGAAAGGGTTTCTAGTTCTAGTATTTATGTGCATTTCTGGGATGTGGGAGGTGTTCCATTACGTCCGGAGCGTCGTTCCCATTGGGAAATAGTTTTCGTTTGATCGAAAATGGTTCTCGGTTGCTCCAAAAACGCATATTTCATCAGATCTGAAGGTATAATGTTACAGTGACGCATTTCTTTTTATTTTCTGTTTTAAAAGAAAAAAAATCTCATATTTTATCATTTTTTACTGTTAGACTTTTTTTGGGTTGGGATTGTTTCTTTCCCGTCTATGTATGCTCTTTGTTGTGCACCTTGAGCGATCTCGGCAAATCAGAAACAGAAAGGGAAAGGGTTTTTCTCGGCTGTGTGAAAATCCTCACAGCAGATCTAAGAGATGATGTATCTCACAAGAGAATAATTATGATTAAGTAAGAAAATAGAAGAAGAGTGATACATGCAGTATAATGAGCAACAGAATAATATGGTACAGTAGAACTCAGATAGAAGCAATAATACTTCAGTCATACTAGATTATTAATCACAAATGGACATATAAATAATACAATGCATGTGGAATTCGAATGCCTAAGGTGGCAATTCGAATTAGCCTTCATGGAGTGATCAAAGGATCACTGGAGTGTCATCGGAGCACAACTAGGTGTCCTCATGATCATCGGAGCGCAACTGGAAGTCTTCATCATCATCAGTGGAGTCATCAATACTCAAGTAACTGTCAACCATCAGTCAACCTAACTCTGGTACATGTAACTGAGTGTAACTCAATGTAATTGAGTTTAACTGAATGTAACTGAATGTAACTGAGTGTAACTAACTGTAACTGAGTGTAACTAAGTGTAACTGAGTGTAATTGACTATAACTGAGTGTAACTGAGTGACAACTGGACTGGTAGGTGAAGGAGGGTGAGTTTCTCCCTAAAATCAAGGAAGAAGGGCGCATTAAGCAACTGGAGGGATAAAAATGAATAGTGAGAAGCTCCTGGGGGCTGGCTAACTAAGGGCTAGGTGCTGGACTGATGACTGGGATGCATGCAAACCCTAGAATGCATGCAAACCCTAAAAGGTGCATGCATGACTGAAAATGTAAATGATCAAAATATTGGTGGGACTAGGATGGAGTATAGGAATATCCTAACGCCCCCCCTTAATCCATATTGAGCCCTGGTAACTAAGACCAAAGGTCAGCCAATACAATGAACAATAACAATCAATAAACCAAGGAAGTGGGAAAATTTCATGGGAAACATACCCCCTCCTCAAAAAATAGACTGTAAGGCACACATAAAAAATAAAAGCTCCAAACTCATGCATGTGTGATGCTTGGTCATATGTCTGGAGGTATCTTCTTCTTGGGAAGAAGTGGATCATGCTCAAAAAGCATGTTCTTGTACTTGCTCTTCAGATTGAATGTGATGAGAACAAATCCAATAGTATTAAAATGATCCTTGAACCTGTGATTCAAATCAGCTGAGGTAGGATCAAATTTTTGAATGTGCATATAGTCCTTTGTCTTCTCCTTCGAACCACCATGGGTGAGATTATGCCAAAAAGAACTATTACATGTTTGCTTGAAATCAAAATCAGATTTAAGACTTTCAAAACAGTTTCTTGAGATCTCCTTTGAACCAGCAGGGGTGAGATCAAAACTATCATATGCATGAGAAATTTTTCCAAGCAGTAATTGCTTAGAACCCAAATTAGATACAAGACTTGAATCATGGCTTCTTGAGATCTCCTTTGAACCATGAGAGGTGAGATCAAAACCAGTAGATGCATGAGAAATTATCCCAAGCGAATGGCAATGGCCATATTCTTCAATGACCTTATGAAAGCATGAATTTATGATCATATAGTAGTATAAAAGAGATGTTTGCTGAAGAGGAGCGAATGCATTACCTCCATTAGCTGATTTGACCTCTGAAATAATCATGTGATCATGATGCAAACCAACCGACTCTGGTGCAAGAGAGGATTTAGGACCTTCTGCAAAATCTAGAGTGTGAGCTGGCACAGAAAGAGAAGAAAGTTTGAGCATGAGCGGAGAATCTGCAAGTTCTTTGTCAACAACTTCAATATGAGATGATACTGGTTCATGATCTGAGAGACCATCAAGAGGAGCGAATGCATCACTTTGTTTTCTTTCGAATGGGTTGGGACCAAGTCCTTCATTCTCTCTGCCAAATTTTCCATCAAGGTGAGCCCATATCTCTTTTGGAGTCCATAACTCTCTTGGAATTTCAGCACCATCACGGTATTTGAATTGGAATCTCTCGTATGCACACAAAGAAAACATTATTGCTGCAAAGTGCATGTCTGTTTTATTTAACCAGTCAATCTTCTCTTCAGAGGATTCAAACTCTCTTTCAAAATAACAGTAAAAAAGATCATGGATCTTCCAGTCTGCTATCATTCTTGGTTTCCATTCATCATAGTTGAGTGGATCAAGAGGAGTAATTCCTGATGAATACATTGAAGCTATAGAGGACTTGCAAAAACAATAAAGAATAACTGCAACTGCTACTGCTGCAAAAATGCAGAAACTGATGCACTCCAAATCTTGGTAATAACCTGCAAAAAAAACTCTCAAGAATGGAGATAAACAATTCTCTCAACATGCTCTGATACCATGTGAAAATCCTCACAACAGATCTAAGAGATGATGTATCTCACAAGAGAATAATTATGATTAAGCAAGAAAATAGAAGAAGAGTGATACATGCAGTATAATGAGCAACAGAATAATATGGTACAGTAGAACTCAGATAGAAGCAATAATACTTCGGTCATACTAGATTATTAATCACAAATGGACATATAAATAATACAATGCATGAGGAATTCGAATGCCTAAGGTGGCAATTCGAATTATCCTTCATGGAGTGATCAAAGGATCACTGGAGTGTAATCGAAGCACAACTAGGTGTCCTCATGATCATCGGAGCGCAACTGGAAGTCTTCATCATCATCAGTGGAGTCATCAATGCTCAAGTAACTATCAACCATCAATCAAACTAACTCTGGTAGGTGTAACTAAGTGTAACTCAATGTAACTGAGTGTAACTGAATGTAATTGACTGTAACTGAGTGTAACTAAGTGTAACTGAGTGTAACTGACTGTAACTGAGTGTAACTGAGTGTAACTGAGTGACAACTGAACTGGTAGGTGAAGGAGGGCGAGTTGCTCCCTAAAATCAAGGAAGAAGGGTGCATTAAGCAACTGGAGGGCTAAAACTGAATAGTGAGAAGCTCCTGGGGGCTGGCTAACTGAGGGTGTTAGGAACCTATGTCAACCCTTCTCTTTGCTATGTTAGTATATTGTTGTTGGATGCATATGCTTTGTAAGTCGTCCTGTAGTATTTGTTGATCCGTAGTTTATATTAGCCCATAGTATTGACCCATAGTATTGGACGCATATGCTTTGTAAGCCGTCCCGTATTATTATATGTCCCATGGTTTTGACTCATAGTATTGGGCATAGACTTAGTATATAAGTGTGTGTTGAGGTTATTGAAGGCACCGTGAAGTTAATTGTATTGAGCTTGCTCAAAGGAGGTTGCCCCCTCGAAGTGGCCCGTGATCAATATAAAAGTGATTCTGTTCTATTATTTCTGATGTCTCGTGTATTTGCATTAATTCATTATTGCAGGTACATCACATCTGGTATCAGAGCACTTTCCTTGGCACAAGTGGGAATTTTTTTTTATTTTTTTTTGGGTGGAGACTTTCAGATCAATTTCTGAAACTTTCTGCACAAAATCAGAAGAAAACGATTGCATATCTGAATTCCTCTTTCAAAAATACGCAGTTTCAAAAAAAAAATCATTTCATTTGGAGTTCTAAAAGTGGAGATATCGCGGATTTAAAATCAGCAATTTTTCAGAATTTCGGTGACGGCCGCGGAAATTGCGGCAAAAAAATCTTTTGACCGAGTGCCCAGATTTCTATTTCGCTCTTGTGGGTAGAAGCAGAGTGGTTGTTCCAGTTCCGGAAACATGCTATAATAGTGATTCTGAGAAATATAGATCGAGTTTTTGAACATTGGGTGGAATTTCTACCCAAATTTTTTCTGTTGCAGGTTCGGATATGGGAATAATCCCTATCCGCTTAACTGTGGGAAGTACTTGGGAATAAGCCCTAAAACTCATTGTGAGGAGTACCACAGGAACCCCGAAGTAGTTGGCCATTGAGAGGACCTGCCAAGCGAAAAGGGCAATGACCCCTACCTGATTGATTAGTTCCCACTCGTGAGCTAAACCAAGAGCTGTCGTTTGTGGCCAAGCGGTTATCAGTTTTAACTGAGCCGTGGAGTGAGGGGTACTGCCCCAATACGCAAGCCGTCAGACAGCATTGGTGGCCGAGTGAAACACCTGAACTGTTAGGAAGCCGTTCATACTTGGGGTCCATATCTATTTAACTGGTGCCAATCACTTCCGCTCTAGATCTAGCCATTCAGATCTATTCTGAAAGTTGTTCAAGATCTAGTCGCCGTTTCAGATCCAGCCGTCTTCGATCTCCTCCGTGTCGCTGCAGATCCATCTGTTGCGGATCCATTTCTGAAAATAAAAAATAAAAAATAAAAAATAAAAAACCACCTGGTTATGGTTGTAACCCGTGCAGAAGCACACACCATGGAGGAAGCACTTGCAACCATCCAAACCAAACTCCAAGATCTGGATGAAAAATTTCTCAGCCTCCATCTTCAGCATTCAGCCATGAACAATACCAGACAGCCAGAATCTTTTGCAGGCACCAGGTTCTCTTCTTCCAGCATTTTTCGCAGGCCGAAGCTTGATTTTCCTCGCTTCAATGGTACGGATCCGACTGGATGGATATACCGAGCAGAACAATATTTCAGTCAGCATAATACTTTTGATGTTCAGAAAGTTCCACTTGCATCCTTTCATTTGGAACAGGAAGCCCTTCAATGGTACCGTTGGTACATCAAAGCTCATCCCGAGCCACACTGGACAGATTTTTGCCAACTCCTTTTGTCACGATTTGGTCCTAGTTCTTTTGACGACTTCACAGGAGCACTCACTAAACTTCACCAAACTGGCACAGTGAGAGGGTATCAGACGGAATTTGAGAAACTAGCCAATCACACAGAAGGATTGTCCGATGAATTCTACAAGAGTTGTTTTATCAGTGGTCTCAAGGATGAAATCCGCTCAGAGGTCAAAATGTTTTGTCCCCACACAATGATGGAAGTCCTAGGGTTGGCTAAGCTGGCTGAGGACAAGATCGCAGCTCAACAATGCTCCAAACCCACCTTTGTTCCCTTAAGAAATATGGGTTCCCAACGACCTCCCATCACGCCTTCTCCTCAACCAACTCCTATCAAGCATTTGTCTGAAATAGAAATGCAGGCACGCCGAGAAAAAGGGCTTTGCTATAATTGTGAGGAGAAATTCACTCGGGGACATCGATGTGTTCAACAAAAGCTCTATCTCTTGGATGTGGATTCTCCGCCTGCCTTAGAACTTGGTGAAGTAGCTACAGATACAGTAGATGATCAGGTCGACATTCAACACCCACCTGTTGACACCCCATCTCAGGACGACCCACCTGAGATCTCTCTCCATGCTGTAATAGGCGCCACCACCCCACAAACAATGCAGGTCAGGGGATACTTCAAGAAGCTCCCTCTCACCATACTCATTGATTCTGGTAGCACTCATAACTTCATTGACCCTCAGATTGCCAAACAGGCTGATTTTTTTGTCCATCCTTGCTCCAACTTTGAAGTCATGGTTGCCAATGGGAGCACCTTACCTTGCAAGGGGAAGTTTCACAATGTGCGTATCTCTATGGAAGATTATAACCTACGCTCTGACATGTTTGCCTTGTCCGTAGGCGGATGTGATGTGGTTTTGGGCGTTCAATGGTTACGCACACTTGGCCCCATCTTATGGGATTTTGCTGAACTTTGGACACAGTTTAAAGTCAATGGGGCACAACACCAATTTATGGGATTACAACCAGGGTCTCTCTGCATCATTAGTTCACATCGCCTGGAAAAAATCCTTAAGAAGAATTCACATGGTGTCATCGCTCAGCTCAATTCTATTCAGCTGCACCCATCAATAGTCTCCACTACTTCCTTGGATAGATATGCAGGTATCTTTGTTGAACCAATGCACTTGCTGCCTTCAAGAGACCTTGCCGGTAAGAATTTAGCCACATTTACCTCTCAGCAGGAAATGATGGCTATTTTGCATGCAGTACAGAAGTGGCAGCCATACCTATTAGGGAATTATTTTTGCATCAAGATTGATCTCCAGAGTTTGGAAAATTTTCTGGAACAATGGGTCTCCTCCCCAACACACCTGAAATGGGTTATCCCTATGTGATCACTTACAAGAAGAGTAAGGACAATATGATGGAAGATGCTCCTTCTCGCACAATTGATGACCTAGTTTCTCTTACAGCTCTTTCTCTGCTTGTTCCAAATTGGTTGCAATATGTTCAACAAGGCTCTCTCTTCTATGAACTCCATGCTTCTTCATCAACAGGGAACTCTGGGTTCTACACAATGTCTGACCGGGAACAACATAACCTCTTTTGGCAGGGACTAAAAATGACAATTCAACAAATGGTGGCTGATGATGATACTTGCCAAGTCAACACGGGTGAAACGACACTCCATTCAGGATTTCTCAAACCCTTTCCCATCCCTACACAGCTTTGGCCAACTCTTTCTATGGATTTCCTAGCAGCACTCTGGTGGTACAATACCACATCTCAAAGGACACCATATGAAGCAATCTATGGAAAACCACCGCTAGTTCTTCTTCCATACACCCTTAGCAGCTCTCCAGTTCAGGAAATTGACTCGGTTCTTCGCACCCGCGATCAGATTCTTCTCATTCTACAGGACAATCTTCACCTGGCCAGAATTCGCCTGGAACAACAAGCCAATCAGCACCGTTCTGAGCGCATTTTCCACGCAGCTGACAGGGGTCTTCTTCATCTACAGCCTTCCAAGCAATCGTCCTTGACACTCCAAAGGTGTTAGTGGCCCGAAATGCAACCTGAGGATGCTACCGGGGAACCACTCCTTCCGATTCTGCAGCAATTTCTCCAACCAAAGCTTTGAGGACAAAGCTTTTTCTAAGGGAGAGGGGATGTTAGGAACCTATGTCAACCCTTCTCTTTGCTATGTTAGTATATTTTTGTTGGATGCATATGCTTTGTAAGTCGTCCTGTAGTATTTGTTGATCCGTAGTTTATATTAGCCCATAGTATTGACCCATAGTATTGGACGCATATGCTTTGTAAGTCGTCCCGTAGTATTATATGTCCCATGGTTTTGACTCATAGTATTGGGCATAGACTTAGTATATAAGTGTGTGTTGAGGTCATTGAAGGCACCGTGAAGTTAATTGTATTGAGCTTGCTCAAAGGAGGTTGCCCCCTCGAAGTGGCCCGTGATCAATATAAAAGCGATTCTGTTCTATTATTTCTGATATCTCGTGTATTTGCATTAATTAATTATTGCAGGTACATCACAGAGGGCTAGGTGCTGGACTGAGGACTGGGATGCATGCAAACCCTAGAATGCATGCAAACCCTAAAAGGTGCATGCATGACTGAAAATGTAAATGATCAAAATACTAGTGGGACTAGGATGGAGTATAGGAATATCCTAACAGGCTACGTATGCTCTTTGTCGTGCACCTTGTGTGATCTCGGCAAATCAGAAACAGAGAGAAAACGTAGAATTTTTGGGCAAGCTAACAAGATCTAACTCCACAAGTGTGGAATTTTTTTTTTGTTTCGATTTGTGGTATGTTTTGCAGGAAAAAGGGCGAGCACGCAAACCAAGCAAGAAGAGTAAAAAAAAAAAAAAAAACCCTTCGTCATTCCCATATTTTACATACCTTTTAATCTAGCTCACTTGGTTCAAAGTTGCTTTATTCCTTAATAGGTCTTGAGTTCAAGTCTTAGGAAGTTACTTTTAAAAGAAAAAGTGCATGCAATTTCTATTTTCAAGTTATTTTATTGTGAAAGTGCATCTCACTTAAATAATAAGAATAAAAATACAAGTGAGTCACTTAAGTTTTTTTTATTGTTGCACTATTTAAAAGTAATATCACTGTAAAAGTGAAATCACTTATTTTACAAAAGTGGTTCACTTAAAGCAATTTTCTTGTAAAGTGATTGTCAAAAGGTTCATCTTGGGAAGAGGGGGGGTTCTTTTTTTGCTGGACATTCTCTAGCTGCCACGTCACTATTGGGGACATCTTCAACGGTTTCTTTGTTCAAGCATAACTTCATCATACAGAGTCAGTTTTCAGTGCCGTTTTTTTTTAAACCGCCTATGTTTTCGAGCTCTTCACATCCAGACTATTGTTTTCTGCTTTTACAGCCATTAATTTACAAATATGGCCGCCCCTTGTGATATTCTACTTAACAGTTCCAACTATTTCTCATGGAAATATCGTATGGAGGATGTTCTACGAAGTAGGAGAATTTTCAGAATTACCTCAGGAAAATAAAAAGAACCCACTGATGATGATAAGAAAATAAAATGGAAAAATAGATGTGATGAAGCTCGTGGATTGATTGGGATGTCAATCTCTACTGATTTGCGATTCCACATATCTGGAATTCATGAACATAATGCTGCTTGGGACAAGTTGGAATCTGTGTTTGGTAAACACAATGAAATTCGAGGTCACCAACTCGCAAATGAGTTGATTTCTTTAAATCCAAGTGAATTTTCATGCATTCAAGATTATTTATCTAAGTACAAAACTCTTAAACTCTTATGTGCAGAATGTAAGATTGAGAGGGAAGACAAACAATGCATTTATCATATTCTTTCCAAACTTGGACCTACATATTCTGTTTTTGTATCTACATTTTACTCCATGAAAGCATCCTTGAATGCAGCTAGCTATCAAGAGCCTAGTCTTGAATCCTTTTGTGATTCCTCGATTAGGGAACAGGATAAACTCATTCATCTTGGAATAATCAACAATGCAGATACATCTGGGAAAGACTTATTGTCCCAACAGAAAGAGAACTCCAAGCCTCCCAAGAAACAAAATTTTTGCAATAATAAGTCAAACAAGGGTCCAGAACCCTCTCAGTCAGCTCCTTTAAAAAATGACAAAGGATCCAACCCAAAAGGCAAGAAGACTGAGCGTCATTGCAACTATTGCGGGAAAGATAATCATGATGAATCTAAGTGTTTCAAGAAGATGGCAACCTTGGAAGTAGCATTGAAGAAGCACCACATCAGCCTAGATTCACCTTCCGAATCTGCCTCTCATGGACATGCACTTTGTGCTTTTGGTTATTCTTATAATGCATCTTCTTCTTCTACTTCAAATGAATGGCACATTGAATCTGGAGCATCTTATCATATGGCTAAGGATCAAACCATCTTTTCTACTATGCATGAATGTAACACCAAACAAATATTTGTTGGTGATGATAGATCTCTAAGTGTTGTAGGAGTTGGAACAGTTCCAGTAGATAATGGTCATTTTAGTGATGTACTATGTGTTCCAATACTTTCCTGCAATTTGTTATCAGTCTATTAGATCACTCATTCTGGTGAAGGTAAAACTGTGACCTTTACACCTCACCAAGTTGTAATCAAGGATTTTAAAGATCCTCAACAGGTCCTAGCTACCGGAATTGTTGATGATATTACCAGGTTGTACAAGTTTAACAACTTTGGGTCATCACCTTTCCCTTCAGTTTTTGTTACTCATAGTGATAACTTGAGCAAACTTTAGCATGAGTGATTTGGTCACTTAAATTATCGCTCATTGCAACAACTATGTAAAGAAAATATGGTGACAGGTCTTACAATGGTATCTTGCAGAGATGGTGTTTGTTCTGGTTGTGTACTCGGAAAACATCATCGGGACAGTTTTGACAAACCTGCCTCTTGGCACGCCTCGGTTCCCTTGGAGCTTGTGCATAGTGACTTGTGTGGTCCTCTTCCATCTGCTTCCTTTTCTAGTTTCAAATATTTATTATTTTTCATTGATGATTACACAAGATGCACTTGGTTTTATTTCCTAAAAGTTAAGAGCGAAGTATTTAACATGTTCTTGGCCTACAAGGCCCTTGTTGAAAAACAATTTGGTCATCAAATTATTAAGTTAATATCTGACAATGGAGGAGAATATGTTAACAAAAAGTTCACTACTTTTTGCACTGAACAAGGCATCCAACAATAGCACATTGTTCCATATACACCACAACAAAATGGTGTAGCTGAGCAGAAGAACCACACTTTAAACGAAATGGCTAATTGTATGATCCAATCTAAGGGACTAAGTCTTCAATTTTGGGATGAAGCCATTAATTATGCAAATTACATAGTTAATCGCACCCCCACTAAAGCATTACAAGGTATAACACCAGAAGAAGCATGGAGTAAAACTAAACCTGATGTAAATCACTTCCGTGTGTTTGGTAGTGAAGCATGGTCTCACACTTCGGATGAAAAACGGAAAGCATTGCAGCCTAAAAGTGAAAAGTGCATATTTGTTGGATATTCTGAAGATGTAAAAGGTTATAGACTTGTTCAACCACATTCTCATGATATAATCATTAGAAGAGATGTTAAATTTGATGAAAATCTCTTGGCCTGCGAGCCTAACTCGGCGATTGTGCCATCTTTGGCCTACAAGCCTGATTCGGCGTTTATGCCTTCTTCTTCTTCTTCCAACTTCCTTAACAAGTTTCCAACTCCAGTTTCTGATGATGACAGTGAGGATTAAAATCCACCTCCGCCTGCTCATGTTCCTCTAGTTGCGCCAGCACAAGTGCTTCCTCAATGGGTCTGTTCAACATGTGAAGCAACTGGTGATCTTGCCGGCGATCCTAGAGATCAACGTCGAACATGTTCTCAGTTTCAGCGAGCCTCTTCTCTTTTGGCTCAAGTTTCCGAGAATCATGATCCATAAAATTTTGCAGAAGCTTCAGGGAATCCAGATTGGGATGCAGCCATGGATGAAGAATATCGTTCCTTAATGGCGAACGATACTTGGGATCTTGTACCTCTTCCAAAAGGAAGAAAACTTGTCAGATGTAAATGGGTCTACAGAACTAAGTATGCATAAGATGGAAGTGTTGAAAGACTTAAGGCAAGGTTAGCTACCAAATGTTTTTCCCAAGTTGAAGGGAGTGACTACAATGAAACCTTTGCTCTCGTCACAAAAATGAACTCCATCCACCTTGTTCTTTCCCTTGCAGCCTTACATAACTGGGAATTCCATCAAATGGATGTCAAGTCTGCCTTCTTACATGGTGATTTACAAGAGGAAATTTACATGGAACAACCTCCTGGATATGTTCAAGATACCTCTAGCCTTGTCTGCCGCCTTAAGAAATCCTTATATGGCCTTAAGCAAGCTCCTAGAGCTTGGTATGCCAAAATGGATAACTTTCTCCTTGACACTGGTTTTTCTAGATGCCATTCCGACCCCAATGTCTATACCAAGAAAGTAGGAAGCCATCTCATCATACTTGTTCTATATGTTGATGACCTTATTCTTACTGGTAGTGACCCTAAGCTTATAACCCATGTGAAATCCAGTCTTAAACAAAATTTTGAAATGTCAGACTTAGGACATTTGCATTATTGTTTTGGTCTCCAGGTCCTGCAAACCAAAGAAGGAATCTTTTTTTCTCAGTCTAAGTATGCTTGTGACCTTCTTCGTCGCTTTCACATGGAAGATTGTACACTAGCCCCTTCTCCCTTCCAGTCTGGAGTCAAAATTTCTGCCACTTGTACTTCACCTGAAGTCAATGCCACCTTAAATCGTCAGCTTGTTGGTAGTCTCTTATACTTGACTCATTCCCGTCGTGACCTTTCGTTTGCCGTTGGTCATGTCTCCCGTTATATGCAGACACCTCATGAAAGTCACTGAAAAGCAGCTAAAAGAATACTCCGATATATTCAAGGTACATTTCAGTTTGGGATTCATTACAGTACAGGGGGGAATCCTTTGTTGGCTTGTTTCACTGATTCAGATTGGGCCGATGATCCTGATGATCGAAATTCTACTGCAGGTTATGTTTTTAGTCTAGGATCTGGACCTATTACTTTGGCTTGTAAGAAACAACAAGCTCTTGCTCTTTCTTCAGCAGAGCTAGAATATCGAGCAACATTTAATGCCAGTCAGGAAGCTTTATGGCTTCGACAGATCCTTTCAGAGTTTGGATTCGAGTAGCAGCAACCTACTCCACTTTGGTGCGAGAATCAAAGTGCCATCAAGCTTGCCAAAGATCCAGTTCTACATCAACGCAGCAAACACATTGAGCTACATATGCACTTCATCAGAAATCTTATTCCTGATCGTGTTCTTGAAGTGCTCTTTTGCCCTACAGATGATCAAGTTGCAGACATCTTCACCACGTCTCTTACAGAAACAAAGTTTTCTAAACTTCGATCTATGTTAGGAGTTCAGGAACTTGTCATTAAGGGGGGATAGGCTCTAATGCCTCCTTCCTTCTCCTAATAGTGTCACTTTTGTAAATCCTGCAATCCTATCCCAAGTTTTTCTTAAGGGGGGATGTTAGGATATTTAGACGCTTAGGAGTTAGTTAAGATCAACTTGTGTAATATATCCGTTAGGGATAGTGTGTTTCTTTAGTATGCATTAGTATGCATTTGTAAATACTTAATCCGACGGTCACGATATGTTCCCGACATAGAGTGATCCGACGGCTCAACTTCTCTTAGATCAAACCTAAACTTGATCCATGGCTTAACACCCGATTGGTCCATGATCTCTATTTAAAGAGCATGGAGGGTCATTGTTTAGTTGATCGATTATGAGAAGCTCATTTGTAACTTTCTTTCTTTGCATAATAAATTGTCCCGTAGAAGCTATTTGGCCAGGGCCATGGAGTGTTTCCCTCAAGAGGGTTTAAACAACGTCAAAACATTGGTGTGTTGATCTGTGATCTGTTTGTGTGAAGTGGTTACTCTTGGTGTTCAGTCCTTTGGTAGTACCCTGTGTACCCAAATAATTGTGTTCTCTACATTGTCTGTGTGTTTCCATTTATATTTTGACTATCATTTTATTCTCTACAAAATCCACATCAGATTCCTAGCATGGAACTAACCAAATACCCATGAAATTTAGTAACAATTGGTTATGTTAATGCTTTGAGGAATCAAACTGCATGCTTGGGTTCCAACCTTGGCTAGAAAGCCACTAGAATTAAATTTTCTTCATTTACAAATCAGGTGGACGATGTGACCATTTCCGATACTTTGAGGCACAGTGTGCGGGGTCCCCTAGCTGAATACTAACGTTCTGAATCCATCGGAACCGGCATATTCATGATCGGAGTCACATTTTTGGGGCTACAGGAATTTTTCTCAGGCACCCCAGTGCCATTTAGGGACACTTTGAGGAATTTCTCTGGGGAAATGAAACCCAAACCAGTGAGCATACATGGGCTCCGTCAGCTTCCGTACGTGTCTATGGCCATTGTGGACATGTTCACGAAGTCCATCCATGCCCAAGAGCCTTCGGATCGTAAATGACCCCCTTGAGCAATATTGGAATGGCCTTCACTCGACAAAACCCTTGCTCCGGAGATTGAACAATAACACTGTTTCTCAAACTTTGAGGAATGGTGTGAGGGGGGGCCTAGGTGAAACCTGGTGCCTTAGATCCATCGAAATTGACAGATTTGCGATCAGAGATATGGTTTTGGTTCTACAGGAATTTTTATTAGGCACCCTGGGGCCATTCAAGGACACTTTGAGGAATTGCTCTTGGGGCACAAAACCCAAACCGGCGAGCGGATTTGGGTTCTGTTACCTCCCGCACATGCACGCGGCCATGGTGGACATGTTAACGAAGGTGTAATAACCCTAAAAATAGTAAAATAAAATAAAAATTCTTCCTTCTAGTTTGTCAACATAGATTATATATTTATAAATTAACTTTAGCACTATGAAAAAGTATCGGTACTTTCATTCGGTATTTAGGAGTTCGGGAAAATTCCTAGCAAGCTAGTTTCTGTCGATCCTGCTTTTGTTGCAGAAATAATTGTGATGAGTATGTTTGTGTAAAGTTCAGCCATGAAATAATACTAGCAGTCTCTTTTCCTCCTATATGATCTTTATGTATGTTTAAAAATGTCAATTGTCCAAATGTCAATCCTCAGGTATGATCGACCTGTCGTGAGAAATTGAAATATCTTGAAACTTTGGGGTTAACCTAATCACTACTAGAGGGGTCACCAAGAGGTAAGGTGTGAATGTTTGAAACATGTGGACTTACTTAGCAATTTCACTAATGCATAATTATTTGTTAACTCCTTGCAGGTGTCCTTCAGTGGTCAACATTTGAGTAATTCTATTATGTAAAGCAAAAGAATACTCTCAAGTGAAGACACCCTTTTGTGCTAATATGCATGGCTTGAAGGCTTTATCCTAGCGATAATTTTCCAAGTGCTTGAACCCACAAAACTATACTATATAGTTTGTAATTTGTAATTTGGACCTGTCGTGGTAGTTGGATTGTAATAAATGTGCACATGGCTATCACGTGGCCCTTGGCCAGCTGGGCTAAGGGTTGTAACAAGGGTTTGCCAAAAGTTGTCATTTCATGGGTTGCTTGTCTTTTGGATGAGAGGGATTTCTAGTTTGTTGGTGAAGAACTACACATGGCCTGAGCTACGCTCATGGCCAGGGTATCGTTGGTGGTCGTAGAAATGATGAAGCAAACCATCTACAGGTAACCACTCTCCTCGTTAACACTGTAATTCCTTAGTTTCTAAATCCATATTTCTTCAAATGTTCAGGTCCTAAATCCTTTGGTTTTTCCTTCATTGGTAGGTATGATGTGGCTCTCTATGTTGTTCCAAAAGGGATACATTATGAACTTCATGAGGCGTTGGAAGGGTAAGTCCTGGGTTCTTTCAATTACTCACACCTACCTATCTTGGTTATGATAAGTTATGATGGCGAGACTTCATGAGGCCTTTGGCTCACTCAGGTTTTGAAGTCTCAGGAGTGGTCGCCTTTGACTTGACTAGGTGTATGAAAAGTTGTTGTAATTATTATTTCGATGGTGAAAACTTCTGGGGGTCTCTATGCTTGTAGTAGGGTTTAGTGGATTGGTTTCGGTTGCTATCCATGTATTTGTACTTGTGTAAATATGGGATTCTGAAAGAGTATTTTTCTTTCCTATATGTAAGCATGGGTCTCGTCATTGAAGTTTTGAAATGGAGAGAAGGGCATCTGCGTTTTCTTTTCTATGAGGCTTAAATGGCCGTATGAAGAAACCCTGGCTACTGTGTTTTTAAATGGTGCTTCTATTAGTCTATAATCTTTGATGCCTTTTCTTTGTCCGGTGTTATTGGTTTCCTTCCTATGTGTAAGATAATTTAGGAATGAATGTGCTATTGTAGGACTATCTTGTAGCTAATCGATATGTGCTTTTAAATGGCCAATCAATATTTCGTTGATGTCGATGGTACTCTTATATTCTATCTAGTTTAAAGAAAATGTTTCTGGGAAATATGAGCTGCTATAGGGGTTTGATATCCATACCTATGGTTATTTAAATTTTGCAAAGAATGAACTCCTATTGTTAGGCTATGAGATTCGATCTTTGGATTGGGAGTCATTCCCATCAGGGTTTTCGAATTTAAGATGTACTGAAAAGATCTATGTTTATATTGTATGAAGTCGTAGCCTTAGTTTGCCTGTTGCGTTTTTGGTTATGAGAAGCATTTGATTGGTAGTGGGATTCGATCTATGAAATAAGAGGCAAGCCCATGAGGGTCTTTGGATTGGAACCCATAACATAATACAGAACACAATTGAATTATATCTAAGTCTATGTTTTGGAAAACAAATATCCTTGAACTACCTGTTGCGTTTAGATGTAAAGTTTGACTGTTGGTTGAAATTGTAGAGGTGTTGATAACTTGGAATCGGTAGTGTGGCCGAGAGTTTCGTTTCCTGACCTGATACCTTTGTCACTTCTATTTGGTGATCCTCCAGTATAGAAAGAATAATAATTAAAAGAATTAATAGGAAGAGATAAAACCCTGCACCATGAATTTAATAAAGAATAATGATTCAAACAAAAAACATATACATATATAAAAGAAAACATAATAACCCTAACCTAGAAGGTAATATGGAGAAACATTGGGAGAAATGCTTAGTATTAGGAATATTCCAAAAGAAAAACCCATAGTAGAGTTCCTAAATTTCTATGATGGGGTGTTGTCTAGCAAAGGCTAGCTCGGTTAGGCCTGCTAGACCCTCCACTAGTTTCTAGGTGAAACCTCTAACTGTTGATAATGTTTATAATCAGAACACTGCTGAAAAATAAATTCTAATTTAAATTCCTACATATACTATAACTGGGAAATATAAAGAATTAATACCACATACTTGGTTGCTTGGGCACTCGATGCTTTCTTGTAGAAACCTGCACACTCAAAGAGTAATTAATGTAGATCCTGTTGTGATTAGCTAACCTGTTAGGGTAATTTTCCTTAGCTGGATAACTTTGGGGCTACTGTGTTCCTCCCAACCATGATCCTACAACCATTCCTCATTCTGTATGGATCCCCCCGAGCTGGATTCCAACATGCAAAAGAGATAGAGGATCTAGGGTTACTGCTGGTTTAGTTTCTTGGAGTAGAAGGCTTTCCTTTAGTTACCATCAGAGAATGATAATGAAAAAGATAGATGATCCCCAAAACTTGGGATCTGCCCTCTTTATGTAGGGGAGTCTTGAATTATGACTGTTGGAATAATTAGTTTCTTTAAATTAAATAATTAATATTTAAAAGATATTATTTAATAAATATCTAGCCTTTTTGCACTAGGACTTTTTCAATTGTTTTAACTATCAGTGATTTATAATTTCAGCTCTTCATAATAATTATAATAACAATAATTACAATAATAATATTTCTTCACTAGGTATTAATATATTATTAATACTATTTACGAATGTGGCTTCCCACTAAATATTAATACTTTATTAATAGTATTTAAATAATGGGGCATCCCACTATGCATAAACTATATGCAATAAATGTTATTTATAAATAAATAGTCACATCATTATTTATTAGAAATTCTTAACAATAATATTTAATCTTGTATCTTCACATGATACTTTGTTTAACCATTTTTAAGGTTAAGGTCCACTTCTTTGGACGGTCTTTTGGTAGCTTGGATAGGCACCTCTGGTCTCTCTCTCTTTGGATGTCGGATTCCCTCGTTTAACATGGTAGTTCCCACAGTATTTGATGATAGATAAAAGATGAATCATTTGATCAAATTAAATAAATGTGATGAAAGTAAAAGTGTTATTCAGAGTCTTTTCCAACTCAACACTTTGAGATTCAGTAACCCTAAGTTCTCTTCAGATCCTTTTTACTCAACACCCTCACATGGGCGTTACACTAGTGTAATTCTAGAGCCTCTGCTCAACACTAGTGCTAGAATGTGGTTGTGAGGCACATCTTGAATATTTAAGTTGCCTCAGATCTGATATTCGTTTATCAAGCTTGGAGTGCTCCAGGTATTAGGCCCAACACTCAATGTACATCAGGGTTTACTCCCAGTACATAAACATTCTTCTAGGTACATCGGGGCTTATGGATAGTACGTCAATTATATGTGTGTTTCTGAGTCCATGCTCAACGCACTCATAAGTCAAATCATGTAAAAATCATAGCTCTGCACAGTAAGTAACAAAAGATCATATCAGTATATTAGGGTTTGTACCCATATCAAAGATGAAGAACATCATTAAAACATTGGGGCCTTCTCGCCCAGTATATACTCAAATAAAGAAGTCATTCAGGGTCCATGCCCGATATGTCAATATATAAAAGAGTAAATAATAGGTGCTAGGGCTTATTCCCAATACTCAAAATAGAACATAGGTGTTGGGGCTGTGGTGCAATATAACAACAAAAATAGCTAGTCCAAAATTTGGGATATTACATCCCTCATTGCTTAGAAACAACACCGTCCCGGTGTTTCTAGGGACTAAGAATGAGGTCATGAAACAAGGTAGGGTATGCCTCTTTAATGGTGGTCTCATTTTCCCAAGTAGCCTCATCTGGTCCAAAGTGCCTCCATTGCACTTTCAGTTGAGTAATGATCATCCTCCTAAGCTGCACCTCTCTCTTGTCCAGAATATGGAGTGGTTCTGGTGTGAACTCCCATTTGGTCTCCACCTATAATAAGGACCAATCAATAACATGTTTAGTATCGTATACATATTTCTTTAATAATGAAGCATGAAAAACATTCTGAGCTTTTATATGTGTCGGTAAGGCTAACTCAAAAGCCATTGGGCCCTTCTTGGCCAGTATTTCAAAAGGTCCACAAAATCTTAGGGCTAGTTTCCCACAACATCCCAAGCTCAATGACCTTCATTTTTCCTTTATTTTTAGAAACACATGCTCACTGACTTGGTAGTCTTTGTCTTTTATTTTCTTGTCCACATAACTCTTTTGGCAGTCTTGTGATTCTTTTAAGTTCAATTGTACCTTGGAGACTAGTGGTTCCAAGTCTTTTAGTAGGTCAGGTCCTAACATAAGCCTTTCTACTGGATTGTCCCAAGTCACGGGTGTCCGACATTTCCTACCGTAGAGTACCTCGAAAGGATAGATTTTGGCCAAGGTTTGATAACTGTTGTTGTATGCAAACTCTACGAGGTGCAAATAATCTTCCCACTTTGTGGGGTTGTTCATGACATACATCCTCAACATGTCCTCAAGGATTTGGTGTACTCATTCTATTTGTCCGTTGGTCTAGGGATGGTACGTGGTATTGAATTGTAACTGGGTTTCCAAACCAGAGAACAATGCTTTCCAGAAGTTTCCAGTGAACTTCGTGTCTCGATCTGAAATGATTGCCTTGGGTATCCCATGCAATCGAAAGATCTCCTTTAAGAATATTTCCGCGATGTGAACTGCTTTGTAGGTAGATTTCACCGGTATGAAGTGGGTTGCTTTAGATAGCTTGTATACAACTACAAAGTGGAGTTGTTGAGTTTCTTACTCTTGGGTAAGCGTGTAATGAAGTCCATACTTATCACCTTCCATTTCCATTCCGGAATGGGTAAAGGTTGAAGTAATATGGAGCGGTGTTGGTGTTCTGCTTTGACTAGTTGGTACTCCTGACATTTTGCGATGAACATGACGATGTCAGCTTTCAACTTAGGCCAAAAGTAATGTTTTTTTAATACCAATATCATCTTTTGATATCCGAGATGCCCTGAATAGGGTTTCTCCTGAAACTCGGTGAGAATGTTTGATCTAATGTCTTCACTCTCCAGGACGTAGAGTCTTTCTTTCGACCATAGAAGTCCTGACTCATCTATCTTATCTTCCTTTTTTTGCTAGATTAATCTGTCTTCTTGGATCTTTGCAAGGTTTTCTATGTATTAACGACCACTCTTACAAGTCCTTCGAAATCTTGTGGTGTAAATCTGAGTCGGTTTGACTCACCGTGACTTCATAAAGAATATGTGCTCGATGGCTCAAGGCATCCGCAATGTTGTTTTCCTTACCTTTTATATGCTTTAGTTCAAAATTATATTCACTAAGGAAGGCTAACCACCTGGCTTTCCTGGAATTTAGGTCGGGTTGGTCGAAAAGGTATTTCAAACTCATGTTATCAGTCATCAATAGAAATTTCTTTCCCATGAGATAATTTCGCCACATCTTCAGAGCATGGATGATGGTGGCTAGTTCGAGGTCATGCGTAGGGTAGTTCTGCTCATGCACTTTTAATTTCCTCGATTCGTAGCATATGGGAAAATTGTCTTGCATAAGGACTCCCCCAAGTCCTTCCTTGCTTGCATCCATGCAAACAATGAAGTCCCCATTGGGATCCTCAATATGCAGAATTGGTACATTAATTAGTAGTTTCTTTGCTTTTGAAAGCTTTCTTCACACTTATCCGTCTATATGAACTCGTTTGCCTTTTTCTGCAAGGCGGTCATGGAACATGCAATCCATGAAGAGTTCTCAATGAACTTTCGGTAGTAGCTGGCTAAACCTAAAAATGATCTTATATCAAATAGGCATGTAGGTGTGGTCCATTCTTCAATAGCTTTGACCTTTTTGGGGTCGACGGTTATTCCCTTCTCGAAAATGATATGTCCTAAGTATTGAATCTAGGGTTTGTAGAAATCACACTTACTAAACTTAGCGTAAAGATGGTGTTCCCTTAGTATCTGTAAAACAATTCAGAGGTGCTCCTCATGTTCTACTTCATTCTTGGAGTAGATCAAAATGTCGTCAATAAAGACTAGAACGAACTTATCGAGGTATTTAATAAAGATGTTGTTCATCATACACATAAAGTTGGCCAGTGCATTTGTCAACCAAAAGGGCATCAGTACGAACTTGTAGTGGCCGTAATGGGTTCAGAATGCGGTTTTGTTGATATCCTCATCACGGATCCTCACTTGATGGTATCCCGATCACAAGTCGATCTTTGAGAAGATCTTCGCTCCTTTGACTTGGTCAAACAAGTCGTTGATCCTAGGGAGTGGGTAGCGGTTCTTAATGGTCATTTTGTTGAGTTGGCGGTAATTGATGCACATCCACATCATTCTGTCTTTCTTCTTGAAGAAGAGTATTGGTACACCCCAAGGGGACACACTTAGTTGAATGTACCCTTTGTCTATTAATTCTTGTAACTGAAGCTTGAGCTCCACCAATTCTAGTGTGCTCATGCGGTATGGGGCTTTAGAAGCTAGTACTAACCCAGGTGTTAGTTTGATGGAAAAGTCTAAGTCTCATTTCGGTGGTAATCCTGGTATTTCTTCGTGAAATACATCTTTGAACTCCACGAGGACTGGGAAGTGTTCGAGCTTCTATTCCCTATCAGTTTCTATGTTTTGGATTTTGACGGAATAGAGTTTGCAGCCCTTTCGGATACATTTCTTTGCTTGTATGGCGAAGATCTGTCGTACCGACACATTTTTAGGGATACCTTGAGTCATCTTCTGATTCCCTTGGTCATCCCTGCAGAGTAAGGATTTGTTTAAGTAGTCCAATAGGACATGGTGTTCCTCTAACCAATCCATGCCGATAAGTACATCGTACGATCCTAAGGGTAGAATTTTTAATTCTAACCTACTTTGGAACCCATTTAAGTCTATCTCACAAGTCTTAACTAACTTGGAGACCTTTCGTTTGGTACCAGTGGCTAGTTGTTCTAGCCACAGTTTCTCATGAGGTTCTCGGTTCAACTTACAAGTGTCCACTAACTTAGGGGAGATATAACTTCAGCAAGTGTCGGGATCTATTAAAACTAAAATGGTAGTGTTAGAGATCTTACCCTTAATTTCCACCATGGTGGCTTGGTGATCTACCTGTCGGCCATCAAGAGCAGCATAAATTCTCGGTGTCTTTCCCATGTCTCCTACAGTAGGTTCTACTTGGACATTGTGTAAAACTCCGTCCGTTTTGTTGGGGCAGTCTCTGTAGTAGTTTGGCCCTTAGCATTTCCAACAAGAAACAGTTGGTGGTATAGCTTTTGTCCACTTGTTGAAAGTTGTCCTGTTGACAGGTGGTGGGGGTGCACTTGGTCGTACTTGTGGTTGGTTGAAGGCTCTATTGGGAAGTAAGCTACTGCTGTGTTTCCGGTAAGGTGGAGGTCTAAAACCCGGTCTGCGGTTGTCCGAGAAGGTTCTGAACCTATCTCTATTTCTGTTGATGTTGTCATTCCCTGGCTATCCGTGTTCATAACACAATATTGATTTATGTAAGGTCACATCAAGGGTTTTGGGCATGTCAAACTCTATCGTTTCTCTAAAGATTGGTGAAATCCCTCCCAAGAATTGTTCTATTTTGACCTTCTCGTCTTTAATGTATGGCACATAGTGCAACAAGTCTAAGAATCGGTTTATGAATGCCTCCATAGTTAGGGAGCCCATTTTCAATTCATGAAATTATTTAATTTTCTTGTCAAAGAATCTTTCTGACATATACTTGTCCCGGAATGCTTTGCTAAAAGTTTCCCATGTTATGTTTCTCAGTACCGGTCCCTTGGTGTGTTTCAAGTCCAGCCACCATCTGGCAGCTTTCCCGTTCAGGTTGTATATGCCTAGCCGGGCTTGTATTTCACTGGAGTAATTATGGACTTTGAAGTACTCATTCATTCCTAGTAGCCACTCCTCAACCTTCTCCCCTGAGTTAATTTCTTTTTCATAGGTTGGGGCTTTTATCTTTTTGAATTCTCCTTGTAAACTGTCGTCACTTTTCCTCCTTTTCTTGAAAGGAGGTGGTGAACCTTCATAGTTGGAAGAATTCTTATAGTCCTCTTCCATCAATTCAAGTATGTTTTCACCCTGTTCCTCTGCCTTAGGATTGACAGCTTTCTTTGGGTGACTATTTCCCTTTTTAAAAGTATTGACTGAGAGTGTGGGCTGTCCGTAGGGTTTTTCCCTTCTTAAAGTCTAAAATAGAGCTTCATTTATGGCTTGCTGCTCTCTTCTTTCCTGCATATTTTCATCTCAGAAGCTTTGAAACTCTGCCTACATATTTTCCATAGACTTCATCAAGTATGAGTTTAGTTCTACCACCACTTCTTGCTCTCCTGGTGGTGAGTTTACATTTCCGTGTATGGTGCTGCCCTGTTCTACATTCATTCTCAAACAATGTCTGTACCTGAAATGTTATATAAGTATAAGGAGCAGAAAAATATGTTAGTTTATTTCCACATCAAACAAAAAAATAAAATTTTAAATGTATGATTCTGTTTACTGAGTATCGGCAATGGATGTTTTGTTTGTAATGAACGCAATAGGTCAATTAGTTTTTGTAACTGAGCTCTGATACCACTTATAATAACCCTAAAAATAGTAACATAAAAAAATTATTCTTCCTAGTTTGTCTAACATAGATTATATATTTATAAATTAACTTCAGCACTATGAAAAAGTATCGGTACTTGCATTTGGTATTTAGGAGTTCGGGACAATTCATAGCAAGGTAGTTTCTGTTGGTTTTGTTTTTGTTGCGGAAATAATTGTTATGAGCATGTTTGTGTAAAGTTTAGTCATGAAATAATACTAGTAGTCTCTTTTCCTCCTATATGATCTTTATGTATGTCTAAAAATGTCAATTGTCCAAATGTCAATCCTCAGGTATGATGGACCTGGCGTGAGAAATTGAAATACCCTGAATCTTTGTGGTTAACCTAAGCACTCCTGGCGGGGTGGCTGAGAGGTAAGGCATGAATGTTTGAAACCTGTAGACTTACTTAGTGATTTCGCTAATGCATAATTATTTTTAAACTCCTTGCAGGTATCCTTCAGTGGCCAACATTTGAATAATTCTATTATGTAAAGCAAAAGAATACTCTTAAGTGAAGACACCCTTTTGTGCTAATAAGCATGGTTTGAAGTGTTTATCCTAGTGATAATTTTCCAAGCGCTTGAACCCACAAAACTATACTATATAGTTTGTAATTCGTAATTTGGCCCTGTTGTGGTAGTTGGATTGTAATAAATATGCACATGGCTATCACGTGGCCCTTGTCCAGCTGGGCTAAGGGTTTTAATGAGGGTTTTTGAAAAGCTGTCATTTCATGGGTTGCTTGTCTTTTGGCTGAGAGGGAGTTCTATTTTGTTGGTGAAGAACTACGCCTGGCCTGAGCTACGCTCATGTCTAGGGTATCATTGGTGGACGTAGCAACGATGAAGCAGAGCCATCTACAAGTAACCACTCTCCTCATTAACATTGTAATTCCTCAGTTTCTAAATCCATATTTCTTCAAATGTTCAGGTCCTAACTCCTTTGGTTTTTCCTTCGTTGGTAGGTATGATGTGGCCCTCTGCGTTGTTCTAGTAGGGAGACATTACGAACTTCATGGGGCGTTGGAAGGGTAAGTCCTGGGTTCTCTCAATTACTCACACCTACTTGTCTTGGTTATGATAAGTTATGATGGAGAGACTTCGTGAGGCCTTTGGCTCACTCAGGTTTTGAAGTCTCAGGAGTGGTTGCCTTTGGCTTGACCAGGTGTATGAAAAGTCGTTGTATTTATTATTTCAATGGTGAAAACTTCTGGGGGTCTCTATGCTTGTAGTAGGGTTTAATGGATTGGTTTCGGTTTCTATCCATGTATTTGTACTTGTGTAAATATGGGATTCTGAAAGGGTATTTTTCTTTCCTCTACGTAAGCATGGGTCTCATCGTCGAATTTTTGAAATGGAGAAAAGGGCATCTGCATTTTCTTTTCTATGAGTCTTAAATGGTCGTATGAAGAAACCCTAGCTACTGTGTTTTTAAATGGTGCTTCTGTTAGTCTATAATGTTTGATGGAAAAATCGATGGTCTATTTAAATGGGCTCCATACTGAAATTTGGGGCTTTTCTTTGCTCTGTATTTGTTGGAGCATAGGCCGCAGCTATGGTAAAGCTGTGAATTTTGAGGAAAAAGCACAAGTGTTGAATGGAAAGTGCTAATTTTGAGAAAGCACCAATTTTGGGTAGAAGCGAACAAGTGCACAGTACGGCGCCAGATGGACGAGCTTAGCGCAGATTATGGACCGAAAATTGCGGAGCTCGCGCGTACACATCAAAGGAGAATGAATGTGGCCGAGTTAAACGCTCAACTACCACAATAAATGAAGCGACGGAATAGAGGGCTCAGCTACCCTCATTAAGGCTAAGTATAGAAGTTATGGTTGCTTTGACCAAGGAAGAGCAATGGACCAAAGCATTGAAGGCGAAGGACAAGGAGCAGAGAATGTTGAAGCGGCGCCCATACCCGCAATCTACGCCGGAAGTAACGAAACCTGCAGGAAACGGCGACACGACTGCAAGCGACGCCTACAGTACATCTAGCCATGTCCGTGGTTAGGGTTTTTGGGAATTACTGCTGGGAAAGGCCCACAGTTTTTTAAAGGTGCGACCCTTAGGGCCACCTATATATATGTGTAATTATAAAGGTTAGATGTTAGTTGGTTAGCTAGCCATTGGATTTTTTAGACGTAAGAAGGTTAAATGTTAAGAGGAGTGATAGTTGTAGAGCTAGTCACTGAGTAGCAGAAAGTCTCAGTCGAAGTCGGAGTCATTGTAATCTCTGTAGAATAAGAGAGTAGATCTAGGAGAAGGGCTCCTAGCTGTGTGCGTGGAGTTTCCTGGAAAGATCTAACGCTGCAGCTGTGTGCGCAGCAGGACTGTGTAATTCCCGTTCTGAGATAATATAATATAACAGTTCCAGTTAATGTGATTTCCCTATGGAAGTGAACTATATAATTCTCATTGTTATGATGCTGTGTTGTGTGAATGCATGTTTTAGTTTACTATCTGTGTTTACATAAATGTTTCATTGTCCTTATGAATGAGTATATAAAGCAAGTCCTTGAAGCTCCCTCGGAAGTTATTCTCGCGCACTATCGAAGGAGTCGATAAGAGCACTATCGCCGCAGCGCTTAGGGAATGCGTCACTGCGCTAGGCACGTAAGCCAAGACGATACAGTGTATCAGACGTAGTGGGTAATTTCCTCGTGCGCAGGAGCGGGGATACCGCGCAGCTAAGCTGGTAAGAGAGAGTTTCAGCGCTGTTGCACTGAGGTCTGCGAAAGAGTAAGACGTCCCACTTTGAGGAATCCTCTCGGGAGAGAGAGAGGGAGAAGATCGCAGTCTCCACGTCGCCAAGGTTAAGGAAGCATGATTCCTTAGCCCCCCATAGCCACTTCGGGTGAGACTTCGAGCCACTGCGCAGCCCGTTGTAGAGAGGGCTAGTGCGCCAAGGGGTGTTTGTTGCTGCGCATCCTGAAAACCCGGGTCTGTTTGAAAAGAAGCCAAAAAATGGTTTCGTTGCCTTGAGACTTGTTATTCCAGCGACGTGCGAGATTGATGTGAAACCTAGAGAAAGAGAGAGCTAACAAATGGTTTTGTTTCCTTGCGACTTGTTGCCTTGAGACTTGCTCAGCCAAGAAATGGTTCTGGCGTTGGCTTTAACCCTATTATTTTGAAGGCAATGCAGTGCTGGAATCCTATAAGTAAAGAAATTCAAGACTGGTTTGATTCAAAGGCTGGAGAGTTTGTTGAATGAGAAAATAGAAGCTCTAGGCTTCAGATAGAAGACTGGTTGCAGAAGCATATTTATATTGACCTTCACGAAATTTTCTTCGTAACATTTGCACTTGAGTTGCATGCATGGATAACCAAGCTAGAAGATACTGGGCCCACGATGCATGTTGATCAACCCGTCATTTGGATGCCTGAGATAGTTAGCATTTTCAAGCGGGTAGATAATCATGTGTCCCCCGCAGTAGACTTTTGGTTGAATAGTCTACTAGAAGGCTTCATTACCGAGTTTGCAGTAGATACCAGAAAGAGCTTCAGCGACGCTGAGAGGCACTTCTTCAAAGCGTACAGGGGTAAGTTCTTAAATTCTCTGAAGCTATCGATTAAAATGCTTCTGTATTAAAAAGCAAAACTATGTATAGCTTCCGATGAATAGCATAGACAAGTAATGTCCGCAGATTCTGATAGTGATATTGAAGCTATTGGTTGTACTCATAGTGGAAAACGGTATAAAGTAGGCCTTGACCAGCATTCTTTTGAGTCTAGCCCAAAAGATAGTCAAGTTCCTAGAGCGAGCCATATAGAGAGACAAGGGAGTGCTCATATCCCTTATCACCCTTTTACACCGCAAAAGCCAGACGAGGCTCAGTATAACCCCGCAGTAACACCTTCTAGTAGCCCGCACGGTACTTCTAGTACCTCAGTTCCACCTTTGTTTAACCATCCTGGAGGCAGTGCTACAACACCTCCACATCAACCTAGCGCAAGAAGGATGGGTGATGACATGAAGCTACCGACCTTTAGAGGAACAGGGCTAGAAGACCCTAAGCAGCATTGGTTCCTATGTGAAGCCATTTGGACGATTAAGCAAATTAATGATGATGCTGTTAAGCTGGTTCAGTTAGCAACCACACTAAGAGAAAGAGCCTTAACCTGGTTCATGAAATACTCAGCAGCACAGAATAGGACGCTTGCTGATGTAAAAAATGCTATGATTAGAGAATTCAAGAAACCTAAATCAGAATCACAGTGCATAACCGAGCTCAAAGACATAAAATAGTTACCCACAGAGTCAGTATGGGACTTTGACCATAAGTTCAAAGCCTTGATAGATCAAGTTAGCTTTGAGTTTGCACCGCAGCAACATAAGGAATGGTTCATTGCTGCACTGCTTCCTCACATTAGACTTCCTTTGATGCAACAGAATCTCACTACACAAGAACAAGCTCTAAAGATGGATATGAAACTAGAAGCTTCACCAATTGCTGGAACAAGCAACGATGTTGCGCAGTTGCAGAACCAGTTAGCAAACTTAACCTTGCAAGTGCATGATATTAAGAAAGGAAAGGAAGTTAAAGAAGAAATTTGGTGTACAAAATGTAGAGCGCAAGCTCATTCAAAGGACCATTGTCCCGTTTTCATAGAGTATATTTCAACTGGAGCACCTAACCCTTTACCACAGGCACAGGGACCTTGGTGTGAAATCTGTAGAACTAGAGGTCACAGACCACAAGAATGTCACTTGTTACAAAAATATGTACAAACTCCAAAGAATCTATATTGCAATTTCTGTAAATCAGTAGGCCATGATGAGAACAATTGCAGAGCATATGAACTTATGATGGAAAGGAAACATGACGTTTATAGAGTGCAGTCAGATGCACAAGGACCCACAGCAGGTCCGCAGTATGACCAAGCTCACGAAGGCCGAGGAGGAAATTACAGGGGCCGTGGATGCGCAGCAGGTTTTGGTCGAGGAAGAGGACAGATCACTTGTTATAATTGTGGAGCCCAAGTTCATTATGCAAGGGATTGCCAAAATCCCACAACCATCTGTAGATACTGTAAATCTTATGATCATATCATTGAAGAATGCCCTCAGTTGATGGCCAAGATGCAAACAAAGACGCCATAGGTTAACCAAAATATTCAGTTGATTGGAGCAGAAAAAAGGGAACCGGATCCTACAGTTAATATAGTGACGCGCAGTGGAGCAACTACTGGTGCGCCAGAGTTGGGAACTAGAAAACCAGCGATGCAATGGGTGTGTCGCGCTAATATCAAACCATCTCCGCTCGACCTGTAGAAGCAGAAAGAAGTGTTCAAGCAAGCTCAAGAGGACTTCTCAGATCTGCAAGCTTCAAGTTCTGTCGCAATTCCGCATAATGATATCAGATCGCAAGTGCTAAGACAAGACAACCTGGTGCAAGAACAAGCCACTACATCTGGAAGGCCTGATGATGAGGATGCAGTAGGCAGTGTTCATGCTTTCCTGAGAAACTGCTTAAAGTTGTTGCGCAATGAAAAAGAAACTATGGAACTCCAACATCTGTTGGATCATTGTCAACAATCTGCTTCGATGAATACACCACAGCGTGCTGTTCACCAGATTGGGATTCATACTAGAACTAGAAAAGAGATGAGGCTCACAGCGCAGATTGGAGCATTTGAAATGGACGAGGTCATTTTGGATTTATGCTCAGAAGTTAATGTTCTCACCATGCAGACCAACAGTTCCACCATTTCTTCGAAGTTCTAGCCATGTATCTGAAGTTCTGGCTGAGAAGCTCTAGGTGGGAACAGATGGGTAGTCCTCAGCTTACAAGGTCTCCTATCCAGCTAAGACTTGCGAATCAGCAACGAGTTTCTCCATTGGGCAGATTACCCAATGTATCTATTGATATTGAGGGAGTAAGAAGTTCTACAGACTTTGAAGTAATCAAAATTCTAGATGAAAGTAGACCATACCCAACACTTTTAGGCATAGACTGGGCATTTGATAATTTGGCTATCATTAATTTGAAGAAAAGACAGATGACCTTTGAGGATGAGCAGATCAGGGTCATCGCACCGCTTGATCCACTTCAAGGACCACGGTATATTGAACCGATTCGAGCAGAAGAAGAAGCGCGCCACATGGAAAGTTTGTACCAGGAGACTGCTAGTCATAGTGATTATGTCAATCCCACAGCAGATGGCCATATCAGCTGGTGATGCGATAGCTCGTGCACATTAGACTCAGACGCAGGATTGGAAAACCGACAGAATCACTTACATGAGGTTTTTGCAAGGCGTTGCGCCAGGATGACTAAATCCATTCGATGGATTGGCACATAATTGAATAACACTCCAATCTTTGATGGTTTAACTAAAGTAAGTGAATTCATACATGCATATGAACAACAAATCCTAGATGAGCAGCGCATACAAGCATTGGATGTAGTACTGCGCGCTACACCCACAAAATGGTGGGGTGTGCATAAAGAGAATATTCACACATGGAAAGATTGTCGCAGAATGATACTGCGTAGATTTCAGGAAACTATAGTAAAAGTATTGCGCAAATATGATGGACAGAGTGACCCCAGGTCACACATTGACGCATGTATTCAGCAATGGTCAGATATTCCAGATGATGAGTGGGTTGACCTATTCATCCACATGTTGGATACAGTTCCAAGGAACTGGTACACTGAAATAGAATTGCGCAGAGGCACTATCACTTGGCCTCTGATGATGGAAAGTTTTCAACTCACTTTCAGATTTGAGTCAGAACATCCGAGCATCGATCAGGCTTTAAAATGTATTAAAAAGAAGGTATTTGAACCATGTTTGTTACCAGAATATTCTCAACCAGATTGGGCTGTCCAGATGGAACATGCCCTGTAATGCTATAATTTCACCACTGGATAAGAGGATGATGATCCTCGCAACATCAATATTCCAGAATTAGAAGGGACGCGCAATGTCGAAGGTCCTCAGCTTGATATCCCTGCCATTACAGAACACATGAAGCTGAAAAAGATTAACATTGGTACAGAAGCCGAACCCAAGTTTGCTTCTATACGAGATTATTGGGATGATGAAACTGTTGACAATATTGCATATTTACTGCATGACTACCAGGATATCTTTCCTACCAAGTTTACAGAAATGAAAGGCATCGTAGGAGATTTAGGAGTGATTCGCATACCTTTGAAAGCAGATGCTAAGCCAGTAAAGCAGCGCCCATACAGGTTGAACCCGCGATATAAAGAAAAGGTCAGAGAAGAAATTGATAAGATGCTCGCAGCAGGTATTATTGAGACAATAGAAGAAAGCGATTGGATTAGTCCTATGGTGGTACAAGACAAAAATGAAAAAGGTGAAATAAGAATCTGCGTTGACTTGTGCAAGCTGAACGATGCATCTATGCATGATCCATTTCCTACTCCCTTTACAGACGAAGTGCTTGATAATGTTGGGGGACAAGAGGCTTACTCCTTCACTGATGGCTTTTCGGGATACCATCATATCAGAATCCATCCAGACGACCGCCATAAGACCACTTTTGCGACTGAATGGGCCTCATTCCAGTATACGGTAATGCCCTTTGGTCTTAAAAATGCACCTGCTATCTTCTCTAGAGTCGTTGTTGCTGTTTTTAAAGAATTCATTCATAAGTTTCTAGAAGTCTATTTTGATGACTAGACTGTATTCGGTTTATTAAAGAACCATATAGGGAACCTGTGCATGATGTTAGAAAAATGTAGACAGTATCAGATTTCCCTTAACTTGAAAAAATGTATCTTCTGTGCTCCTTTTGGTATTCTGTTGGGCCATATTGTATGTAGACAAGGACTCCTTATGGACCCTGCAAAGGTTTCCATCATTGCTAACTTACCTGCGCCCAACTCAGTCAAACAATTGCGCACTACATTGGGACATACAGGGTATTATAGAAAATTTATCAAGGGTTATGCAAATATTACTGCGCCTATGGAAAAACTGTTGAAAAAGGATTCGAAGTTCCAATGGACAGAAGAATGCCAATAGAGCTTGGATATACTTAAAGAAAAGATGGTCACTGCACCTATTCTAGTTTTCCCAAACTTGAGAAAACCCTTTCATGTTCATGTAGATGCTTCTTCCATAGCATTGGGGGTTGTGCTTACACAACCGGGAGAAGGAGGTATCGACCACCCCATTACTTACTCTAGCAGAAAGCTGTCAACAGCTGAGAAGAACTACACCACTATAGAAAGAGAAGGACTAGCTATGGTGTATGCCCTACAGAAGTTCAGACACTACATATTGCGCGCACATTTTAAAATGTATACTGACCATTCTTCTTTGAAATACTTGGTCAACAAGCCAGTGTTAGGGGGAAGAATTTGCAGATGGCTACTGCTCTTCCAGGAGTATGATTTTGAGGTTATTGTGAAGCCAGGTAGATTGAATGCAGGACCTGACCATTTATCTAGGATAGAGTCAGGGGAGGAACCTACAAATTTGGACGACAATCTGCCTAATGCGCAACTCTTTTCTATTCAAGTAGCAGATGAATATTATTCCGATATTCTTGAGTTTCTCACTACAGGGCAAGCGCCAGTTGAGTTTACAATCCAGCAGAAGAAGCAACTTGTTGTCAAATCTACAGATTTCACTTTGATAGTAGGCCAGCTCTATAAGTTGGGCCCTGATGAAGTCTTGCGTAGATGTATCTTACCGCATGAGAAGGACTCCATCATCGCAGAAGCGCACTCAGGAACCGCAGGAGGCCATTTCGCAGGAAAGCCGACTTCCCAGAAGATCTTAGCCGCAGGTCTTTGGTGGCCAACACTGCACAAGGATACTAAAGAATTCTACAAATGCTGCGATGTGTGCCAGCGAACAGGAAAACCCTCAAGAAGAGATGAAATGCCGCTAAAACCCCAGATAACACTGCGTGCTTTTGATAAATGGGCCATTGATTTTGTAGGACCTATCAACCCACAAGGAAAGAGAACCGGCGCAAGATACATCATCACAGCTACTGAATACCTCACCAGATGGGCTGAGGCGAAGCCAGTTAAGAACTGCGATGCTGCCACTACCACGCAGTTCATTTTTTAGAACATTATCACTAGATTTGGGTGTCCGCTGATTCTACTGAGTGATCAGGGAACACATTTCCTGAATGAGACTATAGAGGCCCTTACTGAAGAATTCCACATTAGTCACCATAAGAGTACACCCTACCACCATCAAGCTAATGGTACGGTGGAGGCATTCAATAAGATTCTCGAGAATGCCCTGACGAAGATCTGTAATCAACAAAGAGATGATTGGGACCTTAGAGTCACAGCTGTATTATGGGCTTACAGAACCACATGCAAGAAATTAACAGGTCACACACCTTTCAGTTTGGTGTATGGACAAGAAGCAGTTATGACCATGGAATACATTGTTCCTAGTCTCAGAATTGCGCAAATTACAGAAATGACAGATACTTATACTATGAGTGAAAGACTCTCACATTTGCTTGCCTTAGAAGAAGACAGACTTTTAGCCGGATTCCATCAACAAGTGCAGAAGGCAAGACAGAAAGCTTGGCATGACAGGCATATTAAGAATAAAGTTTTTCAAGAAGGAGACTTGGTACTCCTCTATGATAGTAAATTCATCATGTTCCCAGGCAAGTTTCGTGTACATTGGCTAGGCCCTTTTCAGGTGACGAAGATAACAGAAGGAGGAGCAGTTCAACTCGCGAAGCTAAATAGAGAATTACTACCCACAATGATTAACGGGAGTCGGCTCAAGCTTTATCACGACGGCCACTCCACTCGGTCGACTTAATGAATTGCTAAAGAAGTGCAGATGTCCAGTGTAGTTGAAAGAGGCATCGCATTATCACAGTCTACATGAAAATCGTGAGACACTCAGTCTCTGACTTCTCGCGCAGTTCCTTGAAACATCCGTGCATGTCAATAAAGTTTGTTTTGAGCGACCCTATTTTGCGCTCTTGCGAAGTTTTTCCCCGGGTTGACTAACCGTCGCTCTTGCGGAGTTCCCTGTGTCAATTTGCCGCTTGAGGAGTTCTCGTTGTGGACCCCTCTATATGCACAGTTACCTATGCTGAAATGACCCACCAAAAATTTGAATTACGGTAGTCCTATAGCCGCGTTTGAATATTAAATGAAGGATAAGCTCGCCAATTAATTGTATCTTGTCTGACAGAGTCGGCTCGATCTCCCTAAGATTCGCATTTATGTCATGCACCGAAAGCTTTAGCTTCTCCCGGAAGGCTTTCAGAGCCCGTCCATCACAATTAATGCACCGCAAAGGCGCGGGGGTAGGGGGGTTGTCAACTCATTCATAGGCATCTACGGCTAGTATCCCCACTTGTCCACATTTACTATCGCCTTTAGCTATAAATACCCCGCACTCGTATATCTTCGGGTTACTTTTCTCAAGTTGCATAGTGTCTTGTTTGAGAATCTAAGTTATTGTTTTCAGACCTATGTCGTGTATACTACCTCTTTTGTTTTCAGCGTTCATATCCTACGCTGTTCTGCCATTTGTTTGTTCAAGTCCTTGTTGTCTATACCGGTTCACGACGGAGAACTTGTCCATTGAAGAAATTGTTTGTCAATTTAAGCGCAGAGGCTTAGATTTCGGCATGACTACCCCGGTGACGACCTCGGCTTACACGCACCCTGGTTGGACTGATCCCAGGAAATCTCTGGGCACAAGGGAATCTCAGCCGCAGCAGCCGGACAAACCCGTTCCAGATCCCTTGGCCACTATGGTGAATTACATTCCACCACGTCCATTCGATGCACCCGAGGTGCATATTCCAAAGAATGCAAAGTATTCGATTCCACTGCCACCACTGCTGGAAGTTGTGCGCCAAGAAGGGTCCCTGCTTGGACACCTTCCACTGGTTAAGTTTTCTAATTTCAACCTGGGAGACTACAGAACATATCCTTAGTTCGCGCTTGATCGCTATCTGATGGTAGTCTATAATCCCACCAGAAAGGTTGATGAATTCGTCCCGAAGGAATTTGCAGCAAACTTAGAGCGGACTGGACTGTTGAACCTGTTGAAGCTACCGCACTTCGGGCGTAGCAATGAAGTCAATGCAGTTGTTAAGGCCCTGCTATCCTACGTTCATGGTGGTTATCTTTGGCTGGGGAGGCCAATAGATTTGAATTTCAACTTGATTCATCGTATTACCGGCCTATCTACGGTTGGTAAGGACCCCAATGTTCATTTTGTTGGAAAAGATAAGGACAGAAAGTTGGCTGCACAGCTGGTGCAGAAATACAAATTGACAAGAGGAGGTCGGTCTTATGACCTCACTACAGTTGAGGATGAAGCACTTAGATTCACAGGCAGTCTGCTTGCAGGCAGACTTCTCACGAAGTGCAGACCTAAAGAAGTCACTGGAGCTGTCGTAGAGCTCGCAATCGCAGCTGCGGAGGGAGAGCAGTACAATTGGTCTCTCTTCCTCCTCAATTCTTTCTTGGAAGACTGCCAGAACGTCCAGGACACCGCCGGTCAGTTGTTCGATTTTTCTTGGCTTTTAATTTTATGCGCCTTTGTTGGGTGGAAGGATCCCCCCAACACTTAGTTCCTTCCGCGCCGCGTAGGAGAGGTTGGAGGAATGTGCTATGTAAACCTATGGGATTCTAGTAATCCCACGAAGCGCAAGATGAACCGCGCCGTCTTCTATGAATATTACCATCTCCTCAAGGACACTATCCAAGAGATGCCGAGGCTGAGTGAGGAGACATCACAAATATATAAAACGAAGTTGGTCTTTTCGGCCAACTTGCATGAGATTTACTTCCGCCCTTGTGGCATTCAAGAAGAATGGGTCGTAGGCCTCTACAAGATGACTACTGAATTTGTTGCAGAAACTATAAAGTCGTGGCCAGATGAATGGAGGCAGGCCGCTGAAGTCGCATCCGCGATGCCACCCCCTGCTCTGCAAGAGAAGGATAAGGGTAAGGAAGCGACTGAGCAAAGAAGTGATGAAGGGTTGCCACAACTAGCGGCCAAGAAGCAGAAGGTGTCGCATCCCTCTGAGACCATTGCCTCGGGGATCGACCAGTACTTGAAGGAGCAATTTCGTGAGCTGCGGACCGCGCACGCTCACATCAGAAGTGCTTTGGACCTGCAGTTCGTCGAATTAAAAAGTCTCACAGGAAGAGTTGCACAAACCCATGCACCAGCATCTAGTTCACAGATGCTGCAGGAATCTACAAGTACCGAGCGAGTTGAAGTACTTGCAGAGAGGCACACTGTCGTGCACATCCCGCCTACAAGCATGACACTTCTGGATCCTTTGGCTGCACTGCAGGTAAGCGCAATTGGCCCCGTTGAAATAAATTTGTCTTTGATTCCGGTAGAAACCTTGCAGTTAGTACAAGAGAAGGTCTCTATTCAGTTGAGAGATAGAGAGCTCTCCACATTCCATGCAAACCAAAGACTGCAATCGCAGGAAATAGAGCTGAAGGCAGGCTATAAGAACATCTCTGAGAAACTTGCACTTTATGAAGTGCAAGACACTGGGATAAGAAACGTAGTTGATGAAATTGCCCAGGAGATGTCAGCCTGCGAGATTCAACCAGACCTTCCTCTGGTTAAGAAAGTTCAAATTATTGGTGGAAGGGTGAAAGCCCTAGAGCAAGAAATCGTTACTATGGCTGAGGACCATAGAACGCAGATCGCCGAGTTGGAAGCTCGTGTTGCAGCGCACCCTACAGATGATAGGCAGGAACAATTTGAAGCACTGTGCAGAGCTTCCACTCAAATGAAGTCCAAAGCAGATGAAGCCGAGAACCTGATGACACAAGATATGGAGACTTGGACTGAGCCTGAGAAGCTCCCTTTCAAAGTCAGTCTTTTGGAACAGGTACAAGCAGCAGAACAGTCCTTAACTGTTCTGAGTGAAGAAGCTAAGGCCTTAGAAGGCTTAGCAAAAATGAGGAAAATGAGGGAAGTGTGCAGAATACAACAACAACTGCACAAGCTCAGAAATGAAGATGCTAATCTCACTAACAGCATTCATCCATTTATGGATGAGTATGCTGAACTTGCTGCCCAAGCCGAGGCAAAGATCAAAGAATTTGCTGAATCTCAACAGTTGGTTGATGGCATAACTGAAGAAGACACCACTGCATAAACGGTGCAGACAGCTGCGGAGTGCGTCGATGAAATGGACTCCGCTATTGCATAGTGGAAAGAAACATTTGCTACGACCAAAGAAAAGGCCGACGCGCAACTTAAGCGACCACACGCTAGTGCGAGTGGCTCAGGGACGAGCCACAAGTAAGTGTTAGGGGCCTGTTGGAGCATAGGCCACAACTATGGTAAAGCTGCGAATTTTGAGGAAAAAGAACAAGTGTTGAAGGGAAAGTGCTAATTTTGAGAAAGCACCAATTTTGGGTAGAAGCGAACAAGTGCGCAGTACGGCGCCAGATGGATGAGCTCAGCGCAGATTATGGACCGGAAATCATGGAGCTCGCGCGTACATGTCAAAGGAGAATGAATGTGGCCGAGTAGAAAGCTCAGCTACCACAATAAATGAAGCCACGGAATAGAGGGCTCAGCTACCCTAATTAAGGCTAAGTACAGAAGTTATGGTTGCTCTGACCAAGGAAGAGCAACGGACCAAAGCATTGAAGGTGAAGGACAAGGAGCAGACAATGATGAAGCGGCGCCCATACCCGCAATCTGCGCCGGAAGTCACGAAACCTGCAGGAAACGATGACATGACTGCAAGCGGTGCCTACAGTACACCTAGCCATGTCCGTGGTTAGGGTTTTTGGGGATTACTGCTGGGAAAGGCCCACAGTTTTGTAAAGGTGTGACCCTCAGGGCCACCTATATATATGTGTAATTGTAAAGGTTAGACGTTAGTTGGTTAGCTAGCCATTAGATGTTTTAGACGTAAGAAGGTTAGATGTTAAGAGGAGTGATAGTTGTAGAGCTAGTCACTGAGTAGCAGAAAGTCTCAGTCGTAGTCGGAGTCATTGTAATCTTTTTAGAAGAAGAGAGTAGATCTACGAGAAGGGCTCCCAGTTGTGTGCGTGGAGTTTCCTGGAAAGATATAAGGCTGTAGTTGTGTGCGCAGCAGGACTGTGTAATTCCCGTTCTGAGATAATATAAGATAACAGTTCCAGTTAATGTGATTTCCCTGTGGAAGTGAACTATATAATTCTCGTTGTTATGATGCTGTGTTGTGTGAATGCATGTTTTAGTTTACTATCTATGTTTACATGAATGTTTCATTGTCCTTATGAATGAGTATATAAAGCAAGTCCTTGAAGCTCCCTCAGAAGTTATTCTCGTGCACTATCGAAGGAGTCGATAAGAGCACTATCGCCGCAGCGCTTAGGGAATGCATCACTGCGCTGGGCACGCAAGCCAAGATGATACAGTGTATCAGACACAGTGGGTAATTGCCTCGTGCGCAGGAGTGGGGATACCATGCAGCTAAGCTGGTAAGAGAGAGTTTCAGCGCTGTTGCACTGAGGTTTGCGGAAGAGTAAGACGTCCCGCTTTGAGGAATCCTCTCGGGAGAGAGAGAGGGAGAAGATCGCAGTCTCCGCGTCGCCAAGGTTAAGGAAGCCTGATTCCTTAGCCCCCCATAGCCACTTTGGGTGAGACTTCGAGCCGCTGCGCAGCTCGTTTCCGAGAGGGCCAGTGCACCAAGGGGTGTTTGTTGCTGCGCATCCTTAAAACTCGGTTCTGTCCGAAAAGCAGCCAACAGTCTTGCGTTATTTTTTTCCTTCCTATGTGTAAGATAATTTATGAATGAATGTGTTGCTGCAGGACTATCCTGTAGCTAATAGATATGTGCTTTTAAATGGCCAATCTATATTTCGTTGATGCCGATGGTACTCTTATCTTTTGTCTAGTTTAAAGAAAAAATTTCTAGGCAATATGAGCTGCTCCAGGGGTTTTATATCCAGACCTATGGTTATTTAACTTTTGCAAAGAATGAACTCCTATTGTCGTAGCCTTCATTTTCCTGTTCTGTTTTTTGTTATGATAAGCGTTTGATTGGTAGTGGGATTTGATCTATGAAATAAGAGGTAAGCCCATCAGGGTCTTTGGATTGGAACCCATAATATATTACATAACACAATTGAATTAGATTTGAGTCTATGTTTTGGAAAACAAATCTCCTTGAACTACATGTTGCGTTTAGATATAAAGCTTGATTGTTGGTTGAAATCGTAGAGGTGTTGAAAACTTGGAATGTGTAGTGTGTCCGAGAGTTTTGTTGCCTGACCTGATACCTTTGTCACTTCTATTTGGTGATCCTCCAGTATAGAAAGATTAATAATTAAAAGAATTAACAGGAAGAGATAAAACCCTGCACCACGAATTTAATAAAGAATAACGATTCGAACAGAAAACATATACATATATAAAAGAAAACATAATAACCCTAACCTAGAAGATAATATGGGGAAACATTGGGAGAAATGCATTGTGATAGGAATCTTCCAAAAGAAAAACCCATAGTAGAGTTCCTAAATTTTTGTGATGGGGTGTTGTCTAGCAAAGGCTAGCTGGGCTAGGCCTACTAGACCCTCCACTGGTTTCTGGGTGAAACCTCTAAGTGTTGATAATGTTTATAATGAGAACACTGCTGAAGAATAAATTCTAATTTAAATTCCTACATCTACTATAACTGGGAAATAGAAACAATTAATACCACATACCTGGTTGCTTGGGCACTCGATCATTTCTTGTAGAAACCTGCACACTAAAACAGTAATTAATGCAGATCCTATTGTGATTAGCTAACCTGTTAGGGTAATTTTCCTTAGCTAGATAACTTTGGGGCTACCGTGTTCCTCCCAACCATGATCCTACAACCGTTCCTAGTTCTGTATGGATCCCCCCGAGCTGGATTCCAACATGAAAAATAGATGGAGGACCTAAGGTTACTGTTGGTTCAGTTTCTTAGAGCAGAATACTTTCCTTTAGTTACCATCACATAATGATAATGAAAAAGATAGATGATAACCAAAACTTGGGATCTGCCCTCTTTATGTAGGGGAGTCTTGAATTATGATTGTTGGAATAATTAGTTTCTTTAAATTAAATAATTAATATTTAAAATATATTATTTAATAAATATCTAACCTTTTTGCACTAGGACTCTTTCAATTGTTTTAACTATTAGTGATTTCTAATTTCAGCTCTTCATAATAATTATAATAACAATAATAACAATAATAATATTTCTAACCTAGGTATTAATATATTATTAATACTATTGATGAATGTGACTTCCCACTAAATATTAATACTTTATTAATACTATTTAAATAATGGGGCATCCCACTATGCATAAACTATATGCAATAAATGTTATTTATAAATAAATAGTCACATCATTATTTATTAAAAATTCTTAATAATAATATTTAATCTTGTATCTTCACATGATACTTTGTTTAACAATTTTTAAGGGTAAGGTCCACTTCTTTGGACGGTCTTTTAGTAGCTTGGATAGGCACCTCTAGTCTCTCTCTCTTGGCATGTTAGATTCCCTTGTTTAACATGGTAGTTCCCATAGTATTTGATGATAGATAAAAGATGAATCATTTGATCAAATTAAATAAATTTGATGAAAGTAAAAGTGCTATTCGGAGTCTTTTCCGACTCAACAGTTTGAGATTTAGTAACCCTGAGTGCTCTTTAGAGCCTTTTAACTCAACACCCTCACATGGGCGTTACACTAGTGTAATTCCGGAGCCTCTGCTCAACACTAGTGCTAGATTGTGGTTGTGAGGCACATCTTGAATATTTAAGTTGCCTCAGATCCGGTATTCATTTATCAAGCTTGGAGTGCTCCAAGGCTTAGGCCCAACACTCAATGCACTTGAAGGCTTACTCCCAGTACATAAACATTCTTCTAGGTACATCCGGGCTTATGCCTAGTACGTCGGTTATATGTGTGTTTATGAGTCCATGCTCAACACACTCATAAGTCAAATCATGTAAAAATCATAGGTCTGCATAGTAAGTAACAAAAGATCATCTTAGTATATTAGGGTTTGTACACATATCAAAGCTGAAGAATATCATTAAAACATTGGAGCCTTCTCACCCAGTATATACTCAAGTAATGAAGTCAGTCAAGGTCCATGCCTGATATGTCAATATATAAAAGACTAAAGCATAGGTGCTAGGGCTTATGCCCAATACTCAAAATAAAACATAGGTGCTGGGGCCGTGGCCCAATATAACAACAAAAATAGTTAGTCCAAAATTCAGGATATTGCAGATGGTCATGCATGTCCGGGAGCCTTCAGATTGTAAATGAACGCCTTGAGCAATATTGGAATGGCCTTCACTGAGAAAAACCCTAGCTTTGGAGATGGAATAATAACATTGTTTCCTAGACTTTGTGGCATGGTGTGGGGGATCCCCTTGATGAAGCCTGGCATTCTAGATCCATCGGAATTGACGGATTTGCGATCAGAGTCACGGTTTTGGTGCTACGACAATTTTGGTCAGGAACCCCAGGGCCAGTCAGGGACACTTTGAGGAATTGCTTCGAGGTCACGGAACCCAAACCGGTGAGCGGAAAGCGGTTCCTTCAGCTCCCACATGTGCATAAATAATCTTTCAAACTACCACATAGGACATGCCTTAGGTTTGTTTGGCTCCCAAGTGTGGATACATATGAAAAATGGCTAGGTAAATGTTGCTAATGAGATGAAATGAGGGTTGTGCTTGCCTAAATCCATAAGAGCACACCTCACACAAGAGGTCATACACTTATAACCACATCATGATGCTCCCTAAGTTATTGAGGCAATATTGAGAATATGTGAGCCATTATAGAGTAACACCTTTGACCTCCAAATGTTATGTAAACACATAAGAAAGTGTTTTACCATAAGTCAATTAGAGAGGATATGCCATAACACTGGTACCAACTGGATGTCCCCAATTTTATATGGCATATGGAAAGGTAGGATAAATAGATTGAAGGTAGAATAGAGGTATCTTTGAGCTGGTTGAAAGTGTCTCTATCAAGTGTCTATGGGAGAACCCTAGAACTTTGATCCACTTAGTGGGCATATATGCATTTTTAACATATTTAACATGTGGTTTTAACATATTTAACATAACTAAAATATATGACTATAGTATTTCGATTGTTTCTTTGTGTAGAATATACACATACTTATGTAGAAAAACTTACTTGTAGTTCTTTGAGGATGAGTTTCACTCTAGGTAAACCATATTATTTTGTTTTATCCATAATCTATGTTTTTTACTGATTAGGTATATTGAACTACTAGTGGAAATTGTGAATACTGGATGTTTTTGAGGCTAAAATTGTGGTTCTCTTATGTTTCTGTCTCAATATTTCTTCTTCTTATTCTTGCATATCTTTGAATAATTCTTGTGGGGACTTCTTTGCTTCAATATTCTAGACTATTGGAATTCTTTCATGGTATTCAACGTATATAGAATTCTCACAACTCTATCCTTCCAATGCATACAAACCTACACAAAAGTAATGTGTCTATATTTGGTTATATGATTTTTCTTAATTTTCATCCTTCATCATCACATAGATGTGGACATGATTCTTCTTTGTTTGGGATGGTGTTTTTCCTAATGCATGATGTTAACAAGGAATCCATAATGTCCCTACATTATCTTTCCTTCCTAGAGTCTCATATGGATATACTTCATCTTTAATAACCCATGGAAATAAAAAAACCCCAATACCTCCCTTACATACTAACTGTTGGGTCCAGGAAATGCCCCTTTTTGGCTACCTCTATTACACCTTTTTGCCCTAATTCCATCCTATTTTCATGAGCTATATCCATGTCTTTCCAGATCAATCTATTACATTGACAGGTATAATTTGTTATTACTTTATTTGTTTTTATGCCCAAGACTGTTAAATATTATGGATCTTAGTCCTTGGTTTATATTAATTTATGTGATTTTATTTAGCGAAGGTCTAAAAGCACAGGTGCACCAGCCCAGCAGTGCCAGCTGTGACTCTTCAATGTTAGCTCCTCATATTCTAAGGGACAGCGCATCCTCCATGCGAGCTGTAACAGATTTCCACTGTAACAGATCGCATTGAAGAAGAGCTTAGCTGGAACAGACAGGTGGCATTCCAGCTATCAAGTCTGTTGATCCAATTGCCATCGGGACATCAACATGCTTCGGTATTAACAACACTATTCAACACGTTGTATCAGTTAGCTATAACTACGCAGCATGAAGATCATAGATCTTCATTGCTGCGCTATTTTTGTGGATCTGAAACTGTCTTTCTTTTTGTATAAATCCCAGAAGGCTCTCGTAGCCTGGGGTTGGACAATCATTACTGGTGTAAGCTGTAACATAGCATTGAAGCTCGTGATCTTCCATTAATAATATGAGAGCAGAAATTCTTCACTTCTAAGTTTTAATTAGCTGTGACTCTCAACATCTCTGTTAGAAGGCCAGGGCCCTCCTTCTCATAGAGATAGCCGATTTAAGTAGGTAGAATAGTTTAATTTCATTTCTATTGTGTGCTGTGGAAAGTTGCAAACATTGTTGATAGCTGTAACAGAGGATAGTTTAATTTCATTTCTGTTGTGTAGTGTGGAAAGTTGCAGACATTGCTGATAGTTGCAACAGAGATTAGCTTCCTTGCTGGTAGTTTACAATTTCATCTTGAATAGTTGTAGCAGAGTGGTGTGACAGTCAACTGTGTATAACAATTCAATTAATCGCATGTGTGTTTTAATCAGCTGTAACAACCAAGCTCGATCCCAATCAATTGGTAGTTATTTATGCTTTCTAGGACTTCCAGTAATCATCAGTAGAGTTCAAGCTTGTATTTCAATTCTGGTTGTTGTTGTATATTTAATTGCATACATAGATTAGACAGATAATGTTGGAGTTATAGTAGTCATTGGATAGATAATTTTGGTCAAGGTTGAATGCTGTAGTTTGATGATCATAAGGTTTTAACTTCTTGCAAAAGTAATTTCATTTCATTTCATTATTAGATCATTAACTTTCTGGATTGATTCTATAAGAAGGATTGTTTCAATTGGGATTTGTAGACGTGTGAATTAGATTAGTTGTTTAGGGAATGAGCTGGATGAGCATCTAGGTAGGATCATTACTTACATTCATTAATCATCCGCTTAATCTGTTTATGCATAGATTGTGCTCATTACCTTTGAAATAAAAGACCTTCCTGGGTTTGACAATTTATATTGATCATTCTGTGTGTTAGCTTTAATTAACTGACATATAGAGTTCCCAACACTAACTCCACTTTTATAAGTCATAGTCTGCTAGCTAGGTAGTCTCCTACTTTACACAAATCATGCTAGGTAAATCTTCTTAGTTCTAGTTCCAGGGATGTAGATAGATGTAGTGATCACCATCTTACATAGTTCTTCTAGTCTTAGCCCATATATTTCTCTCACTTTTTGGAGAATAGCTACTCAACATACTTAGTACTACAATCCCTTATGATAGTTCTACATTTGTTATCAACATTTTGTATTGTTACATTTGTAAATTTAGAGCAATTACAAGGATAGTAATACTAATCACCAAGTATGCACAATGCATATTCATTCATTCTAATCAACTCCTTCAATGGTTTCATAGAGAACCCTCGATGCTCCAAACCAAAGTCATAATGAAGTTGAGAAGCTTCATGAAGAGGAAAAACAATCGGTGTATCCATTGAGGTGAAGTACAAGCTATTTAACAGGAAATAAAAGAACTTCAACTACCACTTGAACTTACGTAGCCTGCACAACATTTTGGTAGTTGAGATCATTAATGATGAGCATTTTACATGGACTCTAGGATGGACAACTCCATCATTGTAATACCTACCAACTGTGACATGGAACCCAATAGCTTGGAGAGGCGGTGTTATGGATGAGACCATGGGTCGAATCCTTGCATTAACACCTATATATGAAATGTTAAGTGTTAACTTTAATCTATGTAATCTTCCCATCTGGAGCTATTAATAGAATGAAGGAAGTGGTTGTATTAATAGTAAAGGTATTGGTTTAAAATCATCAAGAAAATATATATATAAAGGGTGGGTCGAAGACCCCATTGTATATATGCTATCTCAATGCTATGCATTATAACTATTAAGCCAAGTTTAATCATTTTGTGATGAACAATGATGCTATGTTGTAAAGCCAAGAATTGGGCACAACTCATAGTTATGCAAGTAATATCATGATGAAAATAGAGGATATTCATAAGCATATAAAATACTAAATTACCTAATATATATAAATCAAACAGAATAATAAGAACAAAAGTTAAATATAAGATGCGAGCATATAATTTGTTGGATGAGTAATCCATGTTTTGGAACATAAATTCATGTAATTAAGTTTATGTGAATACATGGTTCATAAATTACCATGGTTGGATAGCAGAGAGAATGCATTCAACTTATGCATGATTCAGTGAGCAAATAAAATGAGTATATAAACAACCAGAAGTAATCACATTGTAATAAGTAAAGACTCTCTTTGACGACCAATCTACCAAGAGCGGACTCGAGGCATGATCTCCCTAGTTCAATTTGAGTCTAGAACAAATAGAGACAGAACATAAATAACTCTCCTATATCTAATTAGAGATCAAGGAACTAGATGATATTACCTTATGAATCGCTCATCCTTTTTCCTTGAATGCTTCTCCAAGCTTGATGGCCTTCAGATCCAAGCTGCAAAACCTGTGAAGACAACACAACAAAGCAAGTAGTAAAATGCACATACACAATAATAGATCTAAGTAAGCAGTTAAGTAAGTAGACTACACAAGATATCATTAACACAATGAGATTTAGTGGAAAGCACTTATATTACTGTATTAAAAGGAAAATACATAGGATGAAGAGATTACAACCAATGACTTAATGTAGCAATCCTTCTCCGATCAAGCCAATGTCGAAGCCTCCAAAGGGATGATGGATCTCTCAAGTATGAGTAGAGATCTCTCCTAAACTAATTTCACCAGCAATTAGATACTATAGACTTCCTCTATTTGGAATGGGAGTGAGCTTCATTTATATAGGACTAAGTGGATAGGGTAGGTTGAGATATGGTAGGAGAGAGATAGGGGATCCTTCCAAGAGGTTAGGAACCGAATTCCAACTTCCCCAAAGGCTAGGAATAGGGATACACATTAGTTAGCTTCGAGAATTTTCTCGAAGAAGATATTTTAGTTGATTAATTGACATCGTCACAGTCTGTAAGAGGACAACCTGCGACGTCGCAGGTTGCATGAGGACAACTTGCGATGACCTCCAAATACCTAGAATAAAAGGGTTTGCATCTCTTCCAGGTTAATGACTTAGCCAAGGAAACTTCAGGGATGTTTACACTGAGTCTCATGATGGCAAGAGTTTAGGTGTAACAGAATGCCCCCCAAAGCATGAAGTTGTTTAAAGATTGGACAGGTGAAATGCTTTGATAGAAGGAATGGCAATAGCTCGTTGGATGAAGGACACTGCTGCAGCACAACTGACTCTGAGTACACAGTCTCATATGACTCAAAACATGGCTTCCGACCAATACATTGCATATCCATGGTAGTAATGTCATACTGAACACAATCATGGCTATTAGACACAAGTGTAGATCCATGATATGATGATAACATAGCCACAACCAATACAAATGTAGATCTGTGTGATATGACTCAAAGCAATCTCCATCGCAACCTGGGTAAAACATGACTCCCCAGGTCTTCAATCCGAACCTGCAATGATACAAATCTATCCATGTGATTACAAATGTCTTGACGTCGAACATGGTAGAAACCACTTGATTACCGGTCATTTATGTATACCGTTAACAAGCACAATGGAAATCACCATTAATGTCAATGATTCCCAAGGTATCACAGTACATATCATCAAGTGTGAATAAATGAGGTGAATTCGAACGCTTAACAAAATCTTTTAATCAAGATTCAATGATGTAAACTCATGTTGAAAGAGAGGTAACCTGCCATTGAGGCATGCAGGCCCAAGGTACTTGTTAGGAACCCATGTCAACCCTTCTATTTACTTTGTTAGTATATTGTTGTTGGACGCATATGCTTTGTAAGTCATCCCGTAGTATTTGTTGATCCATAGTTGTGTTATTTTTGTTTGGCGCATATGCTTTGTAAGTCGCCCATAGTATTGTTGATCCATAGTTTGTATTGGCCCATGGTTTTTACCCATAGTATTGGTGCCTAGACTTAGTATATAAGTGTGTGTTAAGGCCTATGAAGGCACCGTGAAGTTATTTGTATTAAACTTGCTCAAAGGAGGTTGCACCCTCGAAGTGGCCTGCGATCAATATAAAAGTGATTCTAAGTTCTGTCATTTCTACTATTTCGCATATTCTTATTAATTAATTGTTGCAGGTTCTTCACATCTAGTATCAGAGCACTTTCTTGGGCTCGCTGGGTGAAATTTCTGCCAAAACTTTTTTTTTCGCATCTGTTGCAGCTTCGGATCTAGGAATAATCCCTATCCACTTAATTGTGGGAAGTACTTGGGAATAATCCCTAAAACTCATTGAGAGGAGTACCACAGGAAACCCAAAGTAGCTGCCCCATTGAGAGGACTTGTTAGCGAAAAGGGCAACGACCCCTACCTGATTGACTAGTTCCCACCCATGATTTAAATGAACAGCTATCGTTTGTGGCAAAGCAGTTATCAGTTTTACCTGAGCCATGGAGTGAGGGGTACTGCCCGAATACGCAAGCCGTCAGACAACATTGGTGGCCGAGTGAAACCCATGAACTGTTAGGAAGCCGCACATACCTGGGGTCCATATCTATTTTCAGCTGAACTGTTGTCGCACCGTTTCAGATCTATTTTAGATCGAGCCATTTTCAATCTGGTCGGTGCCATTTCAGATCCCTTCCGATCACTTCCATGCCGTTGCAGATCTATCTGTTTGATATCCCTTCCGTGCCATTGCAGATCCATTCCTTAAAAAAAACAAAAAAAACTTGTTTTTTGCCATATCTCCCTTGTTTTCACTCCGTTTTCCATGAAATTTCACTGACACCGCTGCAATCCCATTCTGCATATTTCATTCTTGAGGACCCTATCCCAAATTCCACTTCCCAAAGCCCGAAATCCCACATTTGTCTATTTTTAGGGTTTGCCATAACTTCTTCGGATTTTACCCAATTGCCTTCAAAATTTTCCACCAAGTTCCTTTATTAATTATGCTTCTTTGTTCTTCTTTGCCAAATTTTCTCATTCTTTCACCTCGCTTCTAAAATCCCCAATTTTTGCTTCCCTACCCATTAGAAAGTGTCCAAAACCTAGTCAAACCCCAATTACCCCTCCGATTTTTTCCCAAATCGGAATTTCCCTTTACTAAATAAGCTTTTGTTCGTGTTTTCCTATCCATTGCCCCCCCCCCCAAAAAAAAAACCTGGTTATGGTTGTCACCCACACCGGAGAAAAAACCATGGAGGAAGCACTTGTAGCCATCCAAACCAAACTCCAAGATCAGGATGAAAAATTTCTCATCCTTCAACTTCAGCATTCAACCATGAACAATAACCGACAGCAAGAATCTTTTGCAGCCACTGGGTTCTCTTCTTCCGGCCATTTCCGTGGTTCGAAGCTTGAATTTCCTTGCTTCAATGGTACTGATCCGACTGGATGGGTCTATCATGCAGAACAATATTTTAGTCTGCATAATACTTTTGATGTCCAAAAAGTTCCACTTGCATCCTTTCATTCGGAACAAGAAACCCTTCAATGGTACCGTTGGTACATCAAGGCTCATGACGAGCCAAAATTGACAGAGTTTTTCCAACTCCTTTTGCAATGATTTGGTCCCAGTGCTTTTGATTACTTCACCAGAGCACTCACTAAATGTTAAGTTTAAACCAAATAGACTAGCAAAATCATTGAAAGAAACATAATCACAAGATAGACACAGAATTTACCCTGGGAAACCCTCATGGGGTAGAAAACCAAGCAAAGCTTTCCTCAATAAGATGATCAACCAAAATACAAGATGTGCTCCCTCCTTCTCTCCCTCCTTCTCTACCTCCTTAGCAGACCTCCCAGACAAGTGTGCTACTTTTCTGAGTTGTACAAGTGTGTCTAATGAGGAGCTCACCTCCTCTATTTATATTAGTTCCCGACTGACTAAAAACCCTAATGGGGCCGACCTCTCCTCGAGAAGTCTAATAACCCCTAAAATATAAGATCAGGGTCGACCCCCACATGGTGGGTCTAATAACCCTAGTTACCACAACCCATCGGAAGAATAATTATCTCTGGATACATAATAGGGTTACCTCAGAGGGATGAAACATCTCTGGAATAATAATGTAAAAATATAATATTCTTAGAAGTTACAATATTCAACACTCCCCCTTAACGAGAAGGATATTATAACAACGTCTGCAGGAGCAAGGAGTCATCGACAACATCATACATGATACATCTATAAATCATCGGAAGCTTTCTTCAATTCATCAGCATCAGTAACTTAACCAGTTACTGGAACATCAATGTCATCAGCATCGTCATCACACGATCATTAGTATCATCATCACAGGATCATCAGCATCATCATCACACGATCATCAACATCGTTATCACATGATCATCAGCATCGTCATCACATGATCATCAGCACCGTCATCACATGATCATTAGCATCCTCATCACACGATCATCAACATCGTCATCACACGATCATCAGCATCATCATCACATAATCATCAGCATCCTTATCACAGGATTATCAACATCATCATCACACGATCATCAACATCGTCATCACATGATCATCAGTATCGTCATCACATGATCATTAGCATTGTCATCACACGATCATCAGCATCATCATCACACGATCATCATCATCGTCATCACACGATCATTAGCATTGTCATCACATGATCATTAGCATCGTCATCACACGATCATCAGCATTGTCATCACACAATCATCAGCATCGTCATCACACGATGATTTTACACGGTGATCAATCCTGCTCTCTTTAGGACATAGGTCCATGGATGATACAATCCAGATCAAGTTCCAGGATGATCAGTCCTTATCACTTTAAGACAAGTCTCATGTCTAGGGACGATGCAATCCCATCATGTACATTTTGAACCCAGTTCATGGACAATGTAGTCCTCACACGTACCTTTAAGACAAGTCTCATGTCTAGGGATGATGCAATCCCGATCAAGTTCCAGGATGATCAGTCCTTATCACTTTAAGACAAGTCTCATGTCTAGGGATGATGCAATCCCGATCAAGTTCCAGGATGATCAGTCCTTATCACTTTAAGACAAGTCTCATGTCTAGGGACGATGCAATCCCGATCAAGTTCCAGGATGATCAGTCCTTATCACCTTAAGACAAGTCTCATGTCTAGGGACGATGCAATCCCGATCAAGTTCCAGGATGATCAGTCCTTATCACTTTAAGACAAGTTTCATGTCTAGGGACGATGCAATCCTGATCAAGTTCCAGGATGATCAGTCCTTATCACTTTAAGACAAGTCTCATGTCTAGGGACGATGCAATCCCATCACGTACATTTTGAACCTAGTTCAGGGATGATGCAGTCCTATCTTCAATTCTCGGAGACATCATGTCTACGGCTCTCTTTAGGACTGAAGTCCAGGGATGATCCAATCCTCTTTCTTTCTCGGAGACACCTGTCTACGGCTCACTTTAGAACTTAAGTTCAAGGATGATGCAATCCTCACATGTATTCTCATCAATACATCTATCATCAAAAGCATGTATTCTCACCAATACATTTATCATCAAAAGCATGTATTCTTACTAATACATCTAACATCAAAAGCATGTATTCTCACTAATACATCTAAGATCAAAAGCATGTATTCTCACTAATACATCTAATATCAAAAAGCATGTATTCTCACCAATACATCTAATATCAAAAGCATGTATTCTCACTAATACATCTAACATCAAAAGCATGTATTCTTACTAATACATCTAATATCAAAAGCATGTATCTATCACCAAAAGCATGTATAAGTAAAAACTAAGTATTCTAAGCATAAGAGTCCTAAATCTAAATATTTCTAAGTATCTAGGTGTAGTGAACAGGTAACCTTATCATCGACCTTGTTGTTCGATGAGACAATCTCATCATCAGTGACTATACTACTCCCCCTTTCGAGGAGGGTCCTTTTGAACTACACCAATCTTGTCTCGGAAGTATTCAAATTTCACTTGAGACAGAGGTTTGGTCAAGATATCAGCAATTTGATCCTTAGTGTTCACATACTCGAGCTTGATAGCTCCTCTCTGCACCATATCTCGTATATAAAAGTATCGGATCTCTATGTGTTTTGACTTATTGTGGAATACAGGATTTTTTGTCAACTTAGTGCAGCTTTGATTATCACACATAATCACAGTGGGATCCATTTCTAAGCCAAACACTCTAGATAATAACTTCTGAAGCCACACTGCTTCATAGCTGGCAGAGCAGGCAGCTATATATTCTGCTTCAGCAGTACTGAGGGCCACACTAGATTGTTTCTTGCTGAACCATGAGCTGAACCATGAGATCATGGCAGATCCGAGACCATAACATCCACCTGAAGTACTCTTTCTGTCTGAGACACTACCTGCCCAATCAAAATCTGAGTAACCATGTAAATGGAGTTCATGACCTCCAAGATAATATAGACCAAAATCTAATGTACCTTTTAGGTACCTCATCACGTGCTTTGCAGCTATTAAGTGAACCTTTCTAGGCTTTACTAAATACTGACTCAGGGTATTTATAGCAAAGCATATATCTGGCCTAGTATTTGTTAAATACATCAATGACCCAATTATTTGTCTATATAGAGTTAGGTCTACTAATTCCGATGAGTCATTAACTAATAACTTCAAGTTGGAGTCCATGGGAGTGGCCATGGCTTTACACTCCAACATATCAAATATTTTTAGAATCTCCACAGCATACTTACCTTGATTTAGAAAGATTCCTTTTGGTTCTTTCCATACTTCTAGACCCAAGAAGTAGTGCATTAATCCGAGATATTTCATCTCGAATTCTGAAGAAATCTTCTTCTTGCTTTCAATAATCAGTTTCTCATTTTCAGTTAGAAATAGATCATCTACATATAACAACAGTATAACTGGTTCATCATCCATCACTTTAAGATAAAGATTGGGATCATCTTTACTCTTGGTAAAGCCCATGTTTGTTAAGAAATTGGCAATCCTTCTGTACCAAGCCCTGGGAGCTTGCTTCAAACCATATAATGCCGTTTTTAGTTTGCATACATGAGTCCTCCCGTCTTTAACCTCAAACCCTTGTGGTTGCTCTATGTATACTTCTTCTTCAATTACACCATTCAGAAAAGCTGTCTTAACATACATTTGGTGTAATTTCCACTTCATCATAGATGCAAGTGCCATGATAGTTCTAATTGAAGTATACCTAGGAACTGGTGCAAATGTTTCTTCATAGTCAATTCCCTCCTTCTGAGAGAATCCTCTGGCTACAAATCTTGCCTTGTATTTTTCAATGCTACCATCTGCAGCATGTTTTATCTTGAAAATCCATTTGGAAGAAACCACACTTTTATCTTTTGGTTTGGGAACTACATCCCAAACATCATTTTTCATTATTGACTGATATTCTTCTGTCATTGCTTCTACTCATTCTTTCTTCTGGGCTGCTTCTTCGTAGCTAGTAGGTTGTTGATATACAAGATCACACATCAAGGCCATATAGTTGGACATTATCTTAGGTTTCTTTCTTTCTCTAGTGGAGCCTTCAGGAGCTCCATATCTTTCAACTCCTTGAATAATATCTCTAGCCCATGCTGGCCTTCTTTTCTTAGATGAATCTGTGATAGAAGGTTCTTGTGGTTACAACATGTCATGATCTTCTAGTGAATCATCTCCAGGGATGTGCACAGCCTCTGTGATTCTAGGAGGTGTATCTTCTTCATAGATTTCTTCAAGTTGACACTTCCTGGATTTCTTGAGAGCTGCTTCTTCATCAAATGTTACATCTCTACTTATTTCTATATGATGAAAACCTGGAATGTAGATTCTGAAGGCTTTGGATGATTCACAATATCCGACAAATATTCCCTTCTTACCAGAAGGATCCAACTTGGTTCTCTTTTCTTTTGGAATGTGGATGTACACAGGACACCCAAATATTTTGAGATGACTTACCTCAGGCTTCTTTCCTGTAAACACTTCTTCTGGAGTTTTAAATTCAAGAGCACTATGGGATAGTCTATTTTGCACATAGACTATTGTCCTAGCTGCTTCAGCCCATAGATACATGGGTAGATCTTGATCATGTATCATAGTCTTTACAGCTTCCATCATGGTTCTATTTTTCCTCTCAGCAACCCCATTTTGTTGGGGATTGTAGGGAGTGGTTAGTTCCCTCTTAATTCTGACTTCTTTACAAAAGTCTTCAAAGTCCTTTGAAGTATATTCTTCGCCATTATCTATTCTGAGAATCTTGATTTTCTTTTCTGAGATATTTTCTATTAGGGCCTTGAATTATTTGAATTTTCCAAAGACTTCATTCTTACCTTTTAGAAAGTATATCCAAGTCTTCCTTGAATAGTCATCAATGAATGAGAGATAATACTCAAATCCACTTAGGGAAGTAGTGGGCATTGGTCCACATACATCTGAGTGTATTAGCTCCAGAATGTTCTTAGTCTTTGTTTCACTCTTTGGAAAAGGGTTCTTGACATTCTTCCCTTTCTTACAACCTTTACATGAGCCATTATGATCACCCTTCAGATTTGGTAATCCTATGACCACCTTGCTTACATAGGGTAAGGCTTTGTAGTTAATGTGAGCTAGTCTTCTATTCCATAGCTCACTGGGGCTAGAGGTTTCATGAGAGAGGGAAACTTCTGGATGACCCTTGAGCTTATAGAGACCTCCTTCTTCTTCACCAATGATAACTGCATCTTTAATTGATTTTCCTTTGGACCACATGAGTAGTTGTCCATCTATGAAAGCCACTCTAAAACCTTTCTTATCTAGTGATGAGATAGAGAGTAGGTGCTTCTTTAAACCTGGAACATATACAACTTCTTTCATTTTCAAGGGTGTTCCAGAATCAAGCTTGTAGCTTGCTTCACCAATTCCCTTGATGGGATATTGATAATCATCTCCTAGAGATACCTTTTGAGGTGAAGACTTTTCTTCAAGTCTTGAGAGAGATTTCTTTCGACCTATCATGTGCTTTGAAGCACCACTATCAATGAGCCATGTATCTTCTCCAGGAGACATAGATCCAGAGAGTGCACAAAATAGGACATATTCTTCTGGATCTTCTCTCTTTACTTTAGATCTTTTCCTTTGAGGCCTTTCCTCTTCTTCTTCCCCTACTTCTTCTTCACTATCATCTTCTTCCATATGTGCATGATGTATTTTGTGAACAAACTTCTTCTTCTTCTTTGGAGAAGAACAGTCTTTAGCATAGTGTCCTAGTTTAAGACAATTATAACATTGGACTGTGGAGAGGTCTCTTTCTGAGTTTGAACCTCCTTTCCTTTTGAATTTATGAGAGGGTTGAGACCTTTTGTAGTTCACTTTCTTGAAGTGGCCTCTCTTTCCTCTTTTAGTGTGGGCGGCCAAATCTTGGTCATCCTCTTTGAGAAGAGATTCTCTATTGGCTACCCTAGCCTCTTCTTGAACACAATCCTCCCATACTACATGGAACTTCATGCTTTCTTTTCTGGCACACATAGTTTGTATGAATGATTCCCAAGGTCTAGTGAGACCATTTAGGGTATTCATCACAAGTTCATCTTCATCAAGAGTATCACCAATGGAATCTAGTTGCTCCTTGATTTGGGAGACCCTTGAGAAGTAGTCTTGAATGGATTCTTCTTTGTGCATCTTGGTACTTTTCAACTGAGTCCTTAGGTTCATCTTCCTATTGATGTTCTTTCCTTCATACATTCTTCCTAGGGCATCATACATTTCTTTTGGAGTCTTCTTGGAGGCCACTTGGGGAATCAACTGGTCTTTAATAGAATCAGCTATGATTCTCTTTTCCCTAATCAAATCCTTCCTATCCTTCTCTTTGGCTTCATCTCCTTCCGGTTCTGCAACTTCATCCTTGACATAATGAGCAAGATCATTCTCTTCAAGAATGAGACCAATTCTGTATTTCCATGCTCGAAAATTCTCTATACCTTCTAGCTTGTCTTCAAGCTTAGTGTTTGGAGCAATCTTCTCTTGGGGGAGTCCAAGAGATAAGAGACAGAGTACTGCTTACCCGGAAATATTACCTTTTTACTTTTCTGGATCCTGGGATAGAATTTCTCATTTATCATACTTTTGGTAAAACTAGGGTTTGACTTTCTCAGAGTTCTACCCAACCAAAAAGTTCGATCTAGGGCTCAAAAGATTGGTTTTGAGAAGGGCTATCCAGCCATGTAATCAGAATTTAACAATACCAACTTTTTGCTGAAACCAATTTCTGGTTTATCGCACTTTTGGTAAAACTAGGGTTTGACTTTCCTGGAGTTCTACCCAACTAAAAAGTTCGATCTAGGGATCAAAAGATTGGTTTTGAGAAGGGCTATCCAGCCATGTAATCAAAATTTAACAATAGCAACTTTTTGTTGAAACCCTAATTTTCACCGGAGAGAGAGAGAGAGATATTCTTACCTTGTGAAAGATGTCCTGTTCAGGATAGCTCTGATACCATGTTAAGTTTAAACCAAATAAACTAGCAAAATCACTGAAAGAAACATAATCACAAGATAGACACAGAAATTACCTTGGGAAACCCTCATGGGGTAGAAACCCAGCAAAGCTTTCCTCAATAAGATGATCAACCAAAATACAAGATCTGCTCCCTCCTTCTCTACCTCCCAGACAAGTGCGCTACTTTTCTGAGTTGTACAAGTGTGTCTAATGAGGAGCTCACTTCCTCTATTTATATTAGTTCCCGATCGACTAAAAACCCTAATGGGGCCGACCTCTCCTGGAGAAGTCTAATAACCCCTAAAATATAGGATCAGGGCCGACCCCCACATGGTGGGTCTAATAACCCTAGTTACCACAACCCATCGAAAGAATAATCATCTCCGGATACATAATAGGGTTACCTCGGAGGGATGAAACATCTCCAGAATAATAATGTACAAATATAATATTCTTAGAAGTTACAATATTCAACACTAAACTCCATCAAAGTGGCACTGTGAGAGAGTATCAGACCGAATTTGAGAAACTAGCCAATCACACAGAAGGCTTGTCTAATGAATTCTACAGGAGTTGTTTTATTAGTGGTCTTAAGGATGAAATCCAGTCAGAGGTTAAAACGTTCTATCCCAACACAATGATGGAAGTCCTATGGTTAGATAAGTTGGCAGAAGACAAGATTGCAGCCCAACAATGCTCAAAACCCACTTTTGTTCCCTTCCAAAATATGGGTTCTCAACGACCTCCCATTCTACAAGCAACTCGACTAACTCCTATCAAGCATTTGTCTGAAACAGAGATTCATCCATGCAGAGAAAAAGGGCTTTGTTATAATTTTGATGAGAAATTCACTCGGGGACATAGATGTGTTCAACAAAAGCTCTATATCTTGGATATGGGTTCTCCGCCTGCCTCTAAAATTGGTGAAGAAGCTCTAGATCCAATGGATGCTTAGGTCGACATTCAGGAGCCTCCTATTGACCCCCCATCTCAGGATGAACAACCAGAGATATCTCTCCATGCTTTATCCGGCGTCACCACCCCCCAAACAATGCGGGTCAGGGGTTATTTCAAGAAGCTTCCTCTTACAATACACATTGATTCTAGTAGCACTCATAAATTCATTAACCCCTGGATCGCCGAACAAGCTGATTGTTTTGTCCATATTTGCTCCAACTTTGAAGTTATGGTTGCTAATGAAGGCACCTCACCTTGCAAGGGAAAGTGTCACAATGTGCGTATCTCTCTAAAAGATTATAACCTGCGCTCTGACATGTTTTCCTTGTCCTTAGGTGGATGTGATGTGGTTTTGGGCACTCAATGGTTACACATACTTGGCCCTATCTTATGGGTTTTTGCTGAACTTTGGATGCATTTTTAAGTCAATGGGACACAACACAAATTTACAGGCTTACAACCAAGGTCTCTCTGCATCATCAGTTCACATCACCTGGAAAAGATCCTTAAGAATAATTCACGTGGTATCATCGCTCAACTCCATTCCATTAGATGCACCCATCAACAATCTCCACTACTTCCTTGGATAGATATGCAGGTGTCTTTGCTACACCAGTGGGATTTCCGCCTTCAAGATACCTTTCCGGTAAGCATTTAGCCATGTCTACATCTCAGCAAAAAATGATGGCTATTTTGCATGCAGTACTCACGTGGCAGCCATCCCTATTAGGGAATTACTTCTGCATCAAGACTGATCTCCAGTGTCTGAAAAAATTCCTAGAACAATGGGTCTCCTCCCCAGAACACCTGAAATGGGTTCATTAGAGAGATTTTGAGGTCAAAAAAGGGCCTCCTAAGAAATGTACTACAAAAATATGAGATATATTAAAATATTATGAATTGGGGGTTTTATGGGGTAGGTATATATGACAAGTCACCTCCCACACTATTTTCTATGCACAATATAAATAACCATGGTTGAGTTACTTTTCAAAATTCACTAGAAATAAAATTAATAAAATAAGTCTACATTCATGTGACTAAGATTCATTGTAAATTCCCAAAAATGTATTGTCCTTTGACATTTATTTGTCTTGAACTTGCAAATGAAATTAAATAATAAAAAACATTTTTAAGAGTTTTTTTTTAAATTTTATGTTGACTTTTTATATTTAGTACTTTTCTCATGAATTTAATAATGTAATTTAATTGAGAATTTATTTACATGTAAAATGTCAATAATATTATTATAATCCACATTGCATTATTATTATTATTATTATTTATTAGTTTGACATTATGTTATTGAATAGAATGGAGTGAAAATATAATTTAAAATTAAAAACATAAAAATGATAATATATTATTTTATAAAAAAATGTGAAAGAACTTTCTTTATGAATTAAGAGTACTTCACTTGAAAATGACAATAATATTATTTTATGTGAAAATGTGAAAAGACATTCATTATGAGTACTTTACTTGAAAATGACAATAATATTATTTTATGAAAAGACTATCATTATGAGTATTTTACTTTATGACTTAAAAGTACTTACACCACTACCTTGGTTAACTATGTGTTTTCATCCACCATAGAAAATTTGACAAATAAGCATTCTTAACTCATGCAATGCCACCTCACCAAGGGGGATGATGTCATCTACTAGAATGTGATTGGTTGTATTTTATAGTACATTTTCTTTGTTTTGAGGCCCTTTTTTGACCTCAAAATTTCTCTAATGATCCACCTCATGGGTTATGACTATGCGATCACTTTCAAGAAGGTTAAGGACAATATGGTGGCAAATGCTCCTTCTCACACATTTGATGACCCAGTTTCTCTTACAACTATTTCTATGCTTATTCCAAACTAGTTGCAATATGTTCAAAAGGGATATCTCTTATATGAACTCCATTCTTCTTCATCGGTAGGGCACTCTGGGTTCCTCCAAAATTATGACCGGGAACAATGTAACTTCTTTTGGCAGGGACTGAAACTGTCAATTCAACAAATGGTGGTTGACTGTGATACTTGCCAGGTCAACAAGGGTGAAACGACACTCCTTTCGGGACTACTCGAACCCTTTCCCATCCCTACACAGATTTGGAAAACTATTTCTATGTATTTCCTAGAAGCGCTCCAATGGTACAATACCACGTCTACAAGGACACCATATGAAGCATTCTATGGACAGGCACCGCCAGTTCTTCCTCCATACACCCTCAGCAGCTTCCCAGTTCAGGAAACTGACTCGGTTCTTCGAAACCGTGATCAAATTCTTCTCATTCTGTAGGACAATCTTCACATGGCAAGAATTTGATTGAAACAACAAGCCGCTCAGCACCATTCAGAGCACACTTTTCACATAGCCGATATGGTTCTTCTTCAGCATTCCAAGCAATCATCCTGAACCTCAAAAGGCATTAGTGGCCCGGAATGCAACCCAAAGATGCTGCAGGGGAACCACTCCGTCCAATTCTGCATCAATTTCCACATCTAAAGATTTAAGTACAAAGAATTTTCTAAGGGACAGGGGATGTTAGGAACCCATGTCAACCCTTCTATTTACTTTGTTAGTATATTGTTGTTGGAAACATATGCTTTGTAAGTCATCCCGTAGTATTTGTTGATCCATAGTTGTGTTATTGTTGTTTGGCGCATATGCTTTGTAAGTCACCCATAGTATTGTTGGTCCATAGTTTGTATTGGCCCATGGTTTTGACCCATAGTATTGGCACCTAGACTTAGTATATAAGTGTGTGTTGAGGCCTATGAAGGCACCGTGAAGTTATTTGTATTGAGCTTGCTCAAAGGAAGTTGCCCCCTCGAAGTGGTCTGCGATCAATATAAAAGTGATTCTGAGTTCTGTCATTTTTGTTATTTCACATATTGTTATTAATTAATTGTTGCAGGTTCTTCACAGTACTCGACTGGTTTCTAGAATCAATCCTTGGATAGTGATTTGAAGTCGACAATGATCAATCCATCGAAGGACGGCCATGATGAATACCCCATCATCGACACAAAACATGAAAATAGATGTTTGGAGTAGATCGGATGGTACAGTAACATACAAGACTGACTCAAAATAGATTGACATGTTGGAAGGCGTACTGACTGCAGAAACCGAGTGGTGAAAATATTCTTGAACATGGGCATGGCATGGATTGGCAGTATTGACATGACGAGTACAATACTAACTTCTTAATGCAACTGATGATGGAAGCATTCTTTCAATGACTCAAAGGAGTGACTAGACTCATGAAGTAGGTAAGAATCGAGGAAAAAAAGATGATCCAAGTACAGTATGCAAATGAAAATGGGTGCCATGTTCAAGAACGACTAGGTATTGCCACAGATAAAGGGTGTAACATAAAAGCTTTCCTTTTTCCCCATCATGAATGATGAGTGGCTCATGTGTTTTTTACAAGCTTGATGAGGGTAACTAGATGCTCGGTATAGCTCATCTCATTAGATGAGTCCAATCCCAAATGTTTTCCAAACCTGGGAGAGGAGGGGTTTGTCCCAGGGTCGGCCCTTCATTGTTAGAGTTTAACGAGCCCATAGAAGGTAAACTCAGTCGTCATTTCATGTTTAGAGAGTCTGAAAAGAACTAAAGAAGACTCCCACGGTCCTTTTTCATAAAGTTAGCCTCATAGCCCATAAAAGGGTAAAAAAACGTGGGAGAGGACTCTTCCAGTCATGATTGGATGGAGTATACCTTTTTTGTAAATAGTGGCCCTTGGTCCGAAAAAGGGGTAAACTATCACCAGGGAGACGACCATTCAAATTTTTTAACAAGCATGAATGCGACAAGTTCGATTGGCAATATTTTTGTATTTCGAGATCTTGAAAAGAGATTAAAGATAGACTCTGGGGGGGTTCCTTTTCCGTAGGAGTTTAGCGAGCTCGAAAAACTGATAAATTGTAAGTCGATGACTTATTCTCATCATTTTAAGAGCACGAGAAAGAACAAAGACTAAAATCATCATCATTAAATAATCAAAATCTAACGGATGAAAAATAATGACGAAATATTCAAGGGGTTTTTCATACTTGAGATGATCACAACAATGTGAAAACGACGCAAATGGAACACTTATCCTATCCTCCATGTTTGAAAACTAGGTCAAATAGTCAACCAAGCATGCAAATGCATTAAAATGATCCAAACTATAGCAAATAACCCAAAGAGCATATAATATTTGAAAAAGAATATTCCCTTTTGTTTATAGAATAGAAACTGTTAAGTCAGTAAATTTTTCTCCATTTTTGATTTATTTTCTCCAGTTTTGGTTTGTTTTTCAATCTACCTAAGTTAAATTTTTGGTTTTAAGTTTTAGTTTTAGTCTCCTTAGAAACTCTATGGGTGATTGAATAAGTTTTGAGCCCATTTCTTTTTAGGTTTTATTTGATTTTTGTTGATCTTTTATATTTTAAAGGGGGTTAAAGAAGGTCATATTTTCAAAAGTTGATTCATTAATGTGTTTAGAGAGCAGTTAGACTTGTTTCCTAAACCAAGTAACTTTTAAAACCTCCGAAAAATTAGTAGAAAGTTGAAAAACTGCGAAATTCTGGCATGGCAGGTATTCTTGTAGCGCTAGACAAAATTTTAACAAAAGGCGCGCTACAAGAATATCGTGTTTTTCCTGTTGTGAGTTATTGAATTCAAATGCAGACCGCGAGCTGATGGAGAGGAATTTTTGAAAACCAAAGGAGGTTTTTGTTCATAAGATACTCATATACAAAAACCTCTCTCAGTTTTGCAACAGCTATCAAGGATTGAAAGATTCAGTTTAATCTTTGCAGCCTATTTTCCAGGGATTTTAAATATTTAATATTTTCCTGTTTTAGTGTTCATTTTGCGGGGCCTATTCTGATTGACTGGAGATGCATTTTTAAAAACCAAGAGAGGTTTTTTTCCATCACAGACCCATTAACAAAAACCTCTCTCAGTTTTTACACAGGTGTCACCAATTGAGAGATACGGAATCTTCTTTGACACCTATTTTTCCAGAAATTCGCCATATTTGCCAGGAATCCTATTTGTTATTTTTAGTTAATTAGTTGAGCTAGTTAGTTAATGTAACTGCTAGGAAGTTTGAATTTCGACCTAATGAAGGGGAAATAGAACCACTTCTTTGTAATTATAAAAGATACACAAAGAGACTGAAGAAAGGTTCTGATTTTTGGGAGCATCAGGAGGTCTGCTAGCTGCTTGTACTTTCAGACTTATTCAGAGATAGGTACTGTAACTCTTATATGCATTTACTGATGAAATTATGAATATATGACTCTTTCCCCTTCATTTGGTCTGTGTTGGCTTCATGTTTGAACTTGTTTAGTTTCATGAATGACAAATTCATTGCTGGTTAATGTGTATTTTCTAGTAGTGCTTGTCCTTTATGTGTGAACTTCAGTACAGTCTTTTGTTGGATTTTTGTGATATATATGCATCTTTATCAGTATATGTGTATGATTTAGTTGTTGCTTATCTGCTGAATGTATTCCCTGCATGTTCTTGAAGTTTATGACCAAAAACACATAAAACAAAACCCTAAACCCTAGTTTGAATTGAGTTTTACTCTTGAGATTGTGTTGGCTTGTTACCCTAGCCTTAGTAACAATTTCTGGCACAAACATCTTTGGCGCCGTTGCCGGGGACGAAGCTGAAGCATATCTTCCCTGGGATACTCATCATTTTCCTGGATTAAGAGGTGGACTTGAACCAACATTTTTTGAAGGCTATTTTCACCAGAAAGTTGTCACAGTGGCTTCTAACAGAATTGGAACAAGGAGCAGACCTACTTCCCCATTACAGCTAGGTGTGACAGACCCTGAAAAGATCATAAAAACAGCAAGAAAGCTCAGAAGGTCTCAATCTTTACCAGCCTCTTGTGACTCTCACCAGTTGGGTGAATCATTAGACCTAGCTGAGAACTCACCTTGGATAAAACCAACCATTCCTGAAGATACTTTCCAAGTGTTTACCAACCCTAAAACCTTTTTGAAAGCAAAGACTGCTTCTCCTGGAAAAATCCCTTTTTTTCAGTTGAAAATAGGAAAGAGCCCTTTCCAACAATTTCCAGTCAAATTTCTTCCTCTTCAAAACCTTATTCAAAACCTCAGTCTAAACCTCAGTCCACAATGGCATCCCAAAATCCACCTATGGATATGATGGACAGAATGGTAGTAGCTAGGTATGCACCATTAGCATTACCCCAGCCTTTACATGCCTTGCCTACACATGATTACCAAAAGTGTATGCCCCGATTCAATGGACAAGGTGAAACAACTGCAAAAGAACATTGGGAGGCTTTCGAGAGTTATGCAGACAATCAGAACATTGAAATTAAAGATGTATGGATGAGGGTATTTGTACAAAGTCTTGATGGGGATGTGAGAAAATGGTTCAGAGAACTGCCTGCTAATTTTATCACCATAATTGAAGAACTCAAAGATCTTTTTCTGAGACAGTGGGGAGACACCAAGGATCACACTTATTACATAACTGAGTTTGGAGCTTTGAGAAGAAAGAAGGATGAGACTATTTCTGACTTTTCCAAAAGATTTAACAAGATGTATAGTAGGATTCCTTCAGAAATCAAACCCACTGAAACATCAGCCAAGTTGACCTATGCAAATGCTTTTGATCATGAATTCTCTTTATTACTCAGAGAAAGAAGACCTATCAGCCTGCTGAACATGCAAGAGGCAGCATTGGACGTAGAGTCCAATTTGCTGGCTTCCAACAGACTCAAGAAAGAAACACCTCAGCAGCAGTATGAAAGAAAGGGAAAGAAGGAAGATGTTTCCACAAGTGCTGCACCTCAGTCTTCTGAAGCTAAAATAGATGAAATGGATAAGCTTGTAAATATTCTCACTGCCGAGTTGAACAAACTAGAACTTGAAAAGAATTCTGCTAAACCTGCTCTAGAAGCTCAGAGGAACCCAAATAACCAAAATCAGTTTAGAAGACAGTTTGCTCCTAGATTCATGCCAAGGGAGCGAAGAAATAATGACATCCAGCAAGAAAGGAGGGAGAATGAAGATCAAAGAGTCCCCCCTTCTCTGCAAAATAACGTAGCTGACGAAGAAGAGGTTGATGAACAGTTACTGTTTGAAGAAACTGAAACAGATCAGGATGTGAACCATTTTGGAGATGGTTTATCTGGAGGTTTGTAACAGAAGAAGATTTTCTAAATTTTGAGTACTATGATGCAGATTTGTATGAAGTCGAAGATGACTTGGAGTTTGAAAAACTGTTGTAAATGCTGCTGCTAATCAGAATGGAATTAAGAAGACTATTAATCTCAGATCTGGCCCGAAACAGGTAGTCCAAGCTCCTAAGAAGAAAGCTGTTGTTCCTGCTCCAGTTATTCCTGATAAACCAGTTGCTGATCCTGTAACAGAAAAGAAGCAGCCTGCAGAAAAGTCCAAGAAGAATGCAGAAATTGAGGAGGTAAACAAGTCAGTTCAAAATTTTAGTTTGGAAAATGAGTTAGGTAAACTAAAAATTCCTGTGCCATTTTCTGAGCTTATCAAGAATCCATCATATAAACAAACAGTCCTAAAAGTTATGAATTCTGCTAGTGGCCAGCCTGTTTCAGATACTGTCAATTTGCAAGAAGAAAACCCAAAGATATTCATTGGATCTGCCTTAGCTGAGAAAACAGAAAATGAAGCTGGTGCTTCTCCTCCATTCTATGTTACCCTAACTGTCCATGATCAGATGATCCATAATTTTCTATTGGATTCTGGAGCATCCCATAATCTAATGCCCAAAGCTGTGATGGAAGCCCTGGGTCTCAGTATTACCAAACCTTACCATGACTTATATGCCTTTGACTCACGAGATGTCAAGTGTCTAGGAGTGATTAAAGATATGGTTGTCAGCCTTGCTCAGTTGCCAATGAAGAGTGTCATAATGGATGTTGTAGTGGTTGATATCACCCCAAAGTTTGGCTTGCTTCCTTCAAGATCCTGGGAAAAGAAGGTTGGAGGAACCTTACAGATGGACCTTTCATATGCCACTATTCCTGTTTTTGGTGGAGAGAATAGGAGACTCTACAGAGAACTTCAGTTTGCCTACATTGTCACAGATGATAAGAACCCCACTAATCATCCTTTGTTTTCTGTTGATAAAGATCTTGGTACATGTATGTTACATTTCAGTGAAGAGGATAAATCTGCTGGCCTGTTGCAAGTAGAAAAAGAGTAGCAAATAAAGCACAGCAAAGAGGAAGAAGATGCATTGTGGGAGCTGTACTTTGATGGATCCTCGTGCAAAGAAGGTGCTGGAGCTGGAGTTCTGCTCATTTCTCCTGGAGGTGAGACAGTCAAACTCATGTATAAGCTGGAATTTGTCACTACTAACAACACTGCTGAGTATGAAGCACTTTTACTGGGATTGAAAGCTGCAAAAGACTTAGGCATTCAGCAAATTGCTGCATATGGCGACTCCGAGTTGGTTGTTCAACAGGTAAAGAACAACTATCAAGTAAAGCAGGGTTTGCTGAAGATTTACAGAAATGAGGTATGGGATATGCTGGAAAATTACTTCATAGCATTTAATATTACTCATATTCCAAGGAATCATAATGAAACAGCTGATTCATTGGCTCTAGCAGCCTCATATTTCAGAATTCCTAAGACTACTCAGTTAAGGTATCCTATAGAAGTGAGGTACAGGCCTTGTGTACCTGATAATGTTAAGCATTGGAGGGTCTTCGAAGATGACATTGAAATCAAGAAATTTCTTGAGCTAACAGATGAGTTTGAAAATGCTCAGATTGATCAGGATGAAGGAGAAGAACAAGATAATGATCCTACTGAAAGTGAAGCTGCTGAGAATGAGTTTACTGCACAAGAAATAGCAGGCCATAAGATCATTGAGTTGAAGAGTAACTTTATTCCAAAAGGTCTAGTGCCTCTAGAAAGAATTTTTACCAAAGATGACACACCTTCTAAGCCAGTGGTCCAATCCTCAGAAGAAAATGTTATGGATTGCAATATTGGTACTGCAGAAAATCCAAGAATGGTTAAGATTTCAAAATCTCTGACAGATGAACAAAGGAGCAGATATATCAAGCTTTTGAAAGAGCATGTGGATGTGTTTTCCTGGTCTTATGAAGAACTCAAAACCTATGATATAGCAATCATCCAGCATCAGGTTCCCTTGAAGCCTAATGTCAATCCTTTCAGACAGAAATTAAGAAGAATCAATCCAGCCTTGTTTCCAGTAATTGAAAAAGAGATTAAAAAGTTGCTGGATGCTAAGATAATAGTGCCTCTTAGGTACTCTTCATGGGTAGAAAATCTTGTACCTGTCAGAAAAAAGAATGGGGAAATTAGACTGTGTGTTGATTTCAGGAACCTTAACAGGTCTTCATTAAAAGACAACTATCCTCTTCGAAAGATTGAGCAGGTCTTGCAGCAGGTTGTTGGAGCACAAAGGATTTCCATGGTGGATGGATTTTCAAGGTACAATCAGATTGCCATGCACCCTGATGACAAAGAAAAGACAACATTTACCACTCCCTAGGGGACCTTCATGTACGATAAAATGCCCTTTGGTCTGATGAATGCTGGTGCAACTTTTTAGAGGGCAATGGACATTGCATTTTTAGGTGAGAAAGATAAGTTTGTTGTCATTTATTTAGATGAAATCACTGTGTTCTCACAGTCTGATGATGAGCACTTAAAACATTTGAGGCAAACTTTTCAGAAATGCAGAAAATTTGGACTGTCTTTAAACCCCAAGAAATCTCATTTTGCTGTGCAAGAGGGCAGATTGTTGGGTCACTTGGTGTCAGCTGATGGTATTAGAATTGACCCTGAGAGAGTCAAAGCAATACTGAAGATTAGCTTGCCCAGGAGTAAAAAGGATGTGCAATCATTTATTGGCAAGATAAATTTTCTGCGGTGGTTTATTCCTAATTTTGCTGAGACCATTAAACAAATCACAGCAATGTTAAAAAAGGACCAAGAAGTCAGGTGGACTGTTGATGCAAAGGCAGCTTTTGAGAAAATCAAGGTGGCTCTGACTGAAGCACCTGTTCTGGTAAGTCCTGATTTTGCCAAAGAATTCCTTACTTTTTCTTTTGCTTCAGAGGACACTATTGCTGTTGTCCTACTTCAGAAGAATAATGAGGGATTGGAGCAACCAATTGCCTTTTTCAGTAAAACACTTAGAGATTCAGAGCTGAAATACAGTATCTTGCAGAAACAAGCCTATGCTCTAGTGAAGGCTTTAAAATTTTTCAGAATGTATATCTTACATTCCAAGGTTATTTCATTTGTTCCAAATGCTGCAGTGAAAGACATTTTGACACAGCCTGATAGTGAAGGAAAGAGGGGAAAGTGGATTGCCAAAATTATGGAATATGAAGTGGAAATCAGACCTACTAAGTTGGTCAAAGGACAAGGATTGTCCAAACTGCTGGCTGACTCAAATTGTCAAGCATTAGGATTACATGTTATGACAGAAGAATCAGCACCTGAAGAAAAGCAAGCATTCCTGGAGAAAGAAAGAATCATGGACTCTTATTCATCTTCAGATTGGTATGCTGATATTGTTCATTTCTTGTTATTTTTGCAATGCCCAGAACACTTAGATAGGAAGGCTGCCAGATCTCTGAAATTGAAAGCTACTAAATACTGTTTGATAGAAGATCAATTATTTTGGAAAGACCCAGGAGGAATCTTGTTAAGGTGTTTGGATGAGGCTGAAATAGAAGAAGTAATTTCAGAATCTCATGAAGGAGCTTGTGGAGGACATAAATACTGGAAAACAACAACCTATAAAATTTTGAGAGCTGGTTACTATTGGCCTTCCCTCTTCTCAGATGTTTACCAGTAGGTAAGAACTTGCATACCCTGTCAGAAATTTGCAGGTAAACAGAAATTATTATCTTTGCCTTTGAAGCCTATTGCAGTCAATGCCCCTTTTCAGCAGTGGGGTCTGGATTTTATTGGAGAAATAAATCCAGCATCTTCAGACCGGCATCATTGGATTTTGACTGCTACAGATTTCTTTACAAAATGGGTGGAAGCTATTCCAACAAGAAATGCTACAGATAAGGTGATTATGGATTTCATTGAAGATAATATTCTGAGTAGATTTGGCTGTCCACAACGATTGATTACTGATAATGCCAAAGCATTCAAATCCAAGGCAATGGTGGCCTTTTATGAGAAAAATGGCATTATTCTGAAGCACTCAACTCCCTATTACCCTCAAGGAAATGGTCAGGCTGAATCATCTAACAAGAATATCATTCAAAGCATCAAGAAGCTGCTGAAACATAATAAAAGGTCTTGGGATTCAATGCTGAAATATGCATTATGGGCAGATAGGATTACTGTGAAGCAAGCCATTGGTACTTCTCCCTTTCAGCTGGTGTATGGAACAGAAGCAGTATTCCCAGTTCAGTTGGGGATTCTAGTAATGAAGTTCCTTCAGAACTCTCAAGAGGAACCGGATGATATGCAAAGGAGAATCTTCGAAATGATTGAGTTACAGCAAAATAGAGAGAAGGTAGACAAAGAAGCACAACTGTACAGAGCTAAAATGAAAAACAGGTTTGACAGAAATATTAAAGAGCATACTTTTTCAGAAGGTGAGTTGGTTTTAAGATGGGATGCAAGAAAGGAACAGAAGGGTAAGCATGGAAAATTTGATAATCTATGGTTTGGCCCTTTTCTGATATCTAAAGTTTTGGAAAATAATACATTCATCTTGCAGTCCTTGGAAGGTGAGGAGTTGCTCAGCCCTTTCAATGGGCGATTCCTCAAGCATTTCTACAGTTAATGAGGATCATTGTCACTTTTCATTGTATATACCGATGTGAGTGAGATTGAATAAAGACTCCATAGCCCAATGGAAGTTTGCAGGCAGTTAGATTGAAGACAGAAGGCACTAGTCTATAGGTTCTTGAAGCCTCACAAGGAGGACTTCATCCCGCAGCTGGAGCCAGATGTTAAGTCAGTAAATTTTTCTCCATTTTTGATTTATTTTCTCCAGTTTTGGTTTGTTTTTCAATCTACCTCAGTTAAATTTTTGGTTTTAAGTTTTAGTTTTAGTCTCCTTAGAAACTCTATGGGTGATTGAATAAGTTTTGAGCCCATTTCTTTTTAGGTTTTATTTGATTTTTGTTGATCTTTTATATTTTAAAGGGGGTTAAAGAAGGTCATATTTTCAAAAGTTGATTCATTAATGTGTTTAGAGAGCAGTTAGACTTGTTTCCTAAACCAAGTAACTTTTAAAACCTCCGACAAATTAGTAGAAAGTTGAAAAACTACGAAATTCTGGCATGGCAGCTATTCTTGTAGCGCTAGACAAAATTTTAACAAAGGGCGCGCTACAAGAATATCGCGTTTTTCCTGTTGTGAGTTATTGAAGTCAAATGCAGACCGCGAGCTGATGGAGAGGAATTTTTGAAAACCAAAGGAGTTTTTTGTTCATAAGATACTCATATACAAAAACCTCTCTCAGTTTTGCAACACCTATCAAGGATTGAAAGATTCAGTTTAATCTTTGCAGCCTATTTTCCAGGGATTTTAAATATTTAATATTTTCCTGTTTTAGTGTTCATTTTGCAGGGCCTATTCGGATTGACTGGAGATGAATTTTTAAAAACCAAGAGATTTTTTTGTCCATCACAGACCCATTAACAAAAACCTCTCTCATTTTTACACAGGTGTCACCAATTGAGAGCTATGGAAGCTTCTTTGACACCTATTTTTCCAGAAATTCGCCATATTTGCCAGGAATCCGATTTGCTATTTTTAGTTAATTAGTTGAGCTAGTTAGTTAATGTAACTGCTAGGAAGTTTGAATTTCGACCTAATGAAGGGGAAATAGAACCACTTCTTTGTAATTATAAAAGATACACAAAGAGACTGAAGAAAGGTTCTGATTTTTGGGAGCATCAGGAGGTCTGCTAGCTGCTTGTACTTTCAGACTTATTCAGAGATAGGTACTGTAACTCTTATATGCATTTACTGATGAAATTATGAATATATGACTCTTTCCCCTTCATTTGGTCTGTGTTGGCTTCATGTTTGAACTTGTTTAGTTTCATGAATGACAAATTCATTGCTGGTTAATGTGTATTTTCTAGTAGTGCTTGTCCTTTATGTGTGAACTTCAGTACAGTCTTTTGTTGGATTTTTGTGATATATATGAATCTTTATCAGTATATGTGTATGATTTAGTTGTTGCTTATCTGCTGAATGTATTCCCTGCATGTTCTTGAAGTTTATGACCAAAAACACATAAAACAAAACCCTAAACCCTAGTTTGAATTGAGTTTTACTCTTGAGATTGTGTTGGCTTGTTACCCTAGCCTTAGTAACAATTGCTGGCACAAACAGAAACAATGACCAAATATAGTTACCATTGTTTATTTGCCAAATTGGGGAGAAGAAAGTGCCATTCGGAGTAGAATTTCATTCACCAATTGTAGGAGCTTTGAGAAACCATTTCACAAGTCGTTCGGAGCAGGTAAGCCTAAATCTCATCCAGCATATTTCTAGCAGTTTAGAATTTCAATTTTTGTTCCGTTTTTAGGGTTTTGGGGTTGTTTTGTGGGGCGTTTGTGCGCCCTTGGGTCGTCACAGGTCTCCCTTATGGGAACTGCGACGAACTCAGGTCGTAGCAACGCTTGCAGGGGTGTCTTGCGGTGATGTCGCTCTGTCCATAAAGACGGGGTGCGGCGGTGGAAATGTCCATCCCATAAATCAAAACCAAGCCACTAGAAAAAAAATTTAATGGTTTGGGTGAGCTTTAATGATTTTGAAATGCTCCTACTGATAGTTTTGTGGCTGCCAACATGGTTCTAGAGTGGCGTGAGTGAGAACATGAGGTAGATGATGTGCAAGCAGCAAATGAACCACTATGTGTAGAGGCATTCCAGAACTATGGGATACTGAAGTTCTTCAATGTCCAAAGCATGAGGGCCAAGTCCTACTGCTGAAACATATGGTCCATCGTTGGGATGCAACACAGCAATACTTCATGATCGGAGAGCACATACTGACTATAGATGTCAAGGGAATCTAGTTCTTGACTAGACTGTTTTGGAGGGGGGACAATGTGGCCCTTACCAGATCACAGGGGAGTGACCGGACAATAGACAACTTGATTGTTCAGCACTGTACTCCACATGCTCGTGCCTCTAGTGGGAAGATTTGCATCAAAGAGGTGCGATATCTCCCACTCCGAGCTATACTTTTCACCATAGTGAGGATAGCAGGAAGCCAAATGACTCATCTAGATAGAGGTGCCAAATGTTGTATGCAAAGGATTGCATGTCTCCGAAGGTGTTCAACTGGTGTGAGGGACTCCTCACCAACCTATGAGATCAGGTGACCAAGTATCGGTGCAGAGAGCTTAGGAAGTCAGGTATGGATCGATAGTGATCTCATTCTTGTTGGAGCGGGTTCCCCTTCTATGCCCGCAGGTGACTATGGATGAAAGGGATCCCAAGGATCCACACATGATCCAATGGGTAGAGGTAATGGCCCGCCATGGTGGCGGGGATCCTATCATCGGGTATGGTATTGGATTGTTCACCTGGATGGAAGGCTAGCTACTCATGATAGAGGACTACCCGTACAATGGTACGGATTTCAAGGAGGACCTAGACCTAGTGCTACCTAAGGAGACAGAGTGGGGAGACATCGGCAAGAACAATGACCCTTGTACTTTTTCATTTTGTGTATTTTTAATATTTTTTTTAGATATTTTTTATGAGTTAATAACATGTGTGTGCAGATGTGGGCCCTTCACGGCAAGTGGGAGTCTCAATACTAGCGAGGAGAGGAGAGGCACCACTAGTATCCCCAGCCATGCATGATGCCATCGTGGAGATGGATGATGTCTATGAGAAACTTATGAGGTTGACATTGGATGTCCTATACGCGGTAGTACATTAGTTTCTGAGGCCCATGAAGAGGTACATAGTCGGTGTGAGTATGCGTTTTGGTACGCTACTCTGCAAGGTGGTGAGGACAGTTGACTGCTTCCATGTCCAACAAGTGAGAACTGCTAGACCTAGAGGTGCACGGGCCAGGCGTCAGGCCCCGTGATGTTATTATGTATGTACTGAGATCTATGTGAGCCTCAGATTTTTACTATTGAAAGCTGTCAGGCTTCAGATTTGGTATACACTCACTGAAATTCATCGTGCTTCAGACTTTTGTACCAGCACTACATTATCTTGATTATATATATATATAGACACTTTGGAGGCTTTATACATTATGTGTCTTAATGGATGAATGATGTTGTCTGGTTTATGTGTTTGCATATACAATGAATTATTTACATGTTATGTCTACTTTTAAAGTTCATGAATATGCTCATGTGTGTGCAATGTACCAATCTAAGATGAAGTTGGCCATGGAGTCAGCGACTGTGTTCACGTCTCGTGGAATGTGTAGGTACTGAATGGATTCGATGGACCTTTCTAGAAGATGAACTCATCTATAGAGACAGAGTAGGGTAGGATCATGGATAGTGTAAACTCAGTTAAGATGAGAGACCACCAATTGAGAATCTAGATGGATGAAAACATGGTCTATACCCAAAGAAATAGCGTCAATTAGGAATTCCAATGACTTCCTGATATTCTACAACATTGTTGGTTGTGAAACCTAGACACATTCCTCCTAACCTGATAAGCTCTCCGGTGGGAGAATAGAGCACCTATGCTGCCGAAGTAAGGTTACGGGTATGCCGGATGGCACTATATGCAAATCCGTAGCAAGTTTCCATCTCCACACATGGACATAACAAGGTATAAGAAACAAAACAAGACCTAAGCACAAAAAAACAAAGCATTACACAACACAAAAACACACATGCCATATACAGTAGATACAAAGTACTTATGCATGAAAGACTCACGCATAGTACCTCTTCAGGTAAAGCCCATTGAGGGATTCACCTAAAGATATCTCGTCGTAGTCTTCAAGCTCATAAGCTCCCTTCTCTAAGACATGTTTCACTACGTAAGGTCCATGCTACATGGCCTAAAACTTTCCTACCCCAGCTTATCATGTCTTTGGTCATATGTGAGGACCAAATCACCTTCGCTATAGATGCATGTTCTACCGACTTGCCATATTGCGCTTTGATGAATTTCTTATGATCCTCGTTGGAAAGAGAGGCATCACGGCGAGTCTCATCGATTTTAGCTAGGTAGAGGAAGCATTCTTTCTCAGCAGTAGTGTTAGGGAAAAGTTCAACTGCAAGTTTGAGGGACGAAATCTCACACTCAATCGGAAGGATGGCATCCAATCCATACACTAGTTGGAAGGGAGTAAATCCACTGGCCGTAATAATGGAAGTTCGATAAGTCCATAGTGCGGAGAAGAGCATATTATGCCAATTGGACTTGTGCGTACCCAGCATGCATTGGATCATGGTTTTCAAGACCTTGTTAATGGCCTCTACTTGTCCATTGGACTGTGGGTAGTACGGTGTTGATTTTTCATGTCGAAAACCCATTCTAGTGCACAACTCATTAACCATATGGTTCATGAAGTGAGAACCATGGTCGGTAACTATAGCTTGAGGAACACTGAACTGCACTATAACATGATTAAACATTAAGAGTGCAGCGGTTTTTCCGTCGTCCGTGTATGTAGGCATAGCCTCATCCCACTTTGTGAAATAATCCATGGCTACTATGACGTAACCATGCCCCCCGAATGAGGTAGGCACAGTTCATGAATTCGATGCCCCATTTAATGAAGGTGCCAACGATAATAACTGGGTGTAACGGGGCGGGGTGGGTGCGCTTCTCAGTTTGGAAGTGCTGGCATGGAGGACATTTTTTTATGGCCTCAATACAATCTTTGAAGATAGATGGCCAAAAATATCCTGCGCGAAGTATTTTCTGGGTTGTAGCCATCCCAGAGAGATGAACACCACATGGCCCAGCGTGATAGTCATTTAGAACGTCTTCAACCTCTTCATGAGTGAGACAACATTGAAGCATAGAATCGATACCGTGACGATACAAACTATCATTGATGATTAGATAATACTTTGCATGGTGGCATATGTGATGACGGTCGTCTCGTGAGAGCTGAGGGCTGAAACGTTGGGTATGAAGATATAAAGTAATATCCCCATACCACGAATCATACATGATGATGAGGAACAATGATTCATCCGGAAGAGAATCATTGGGCTCAAAATCGACATCAGCTTGGGGAAGATTGCAGATTAGATCAACAAACACCAAAGACTTTTTCAACTTAGCCTTTTGAAAAAGGAGATGAAATTCTTGAAGTATCACGATCCAGCATGAATACTTGCCCCCAAGCACCTGATGTGTCAAAACGTGGTACATGGGGTTTGAATCGGCAATGATGGTGGTGGTGTGAAGCAAGATGTAATGTCAGAACATTTGGATGACAATCACTGCCACGAGAGCGAGTTTCTCGACATGTGAATAACGATTTTCGGCGTCAATGAGACCCTTACTTGCGTAGTATATCACATGCTCCTGGGCGTTATTTTCTTCTTGGACCAAGACCATGGTGATCATGGTGGAAGAAGCAACAAGATAAAGGATGTAATCCTTGTAGTAATTGGGTGGCTGGAGCACAGGGCATGCGTGATAGCATCTTTTAAGCTTTCAAAATCTTTTTGAGCTTGGTCGTCCCATGTGTGTTGGAATATTCTCTCCATCATTTTTGTATTTTTCATGATTGCATGCAAATCTGCATGCGGCATGCAAATGCATGCATCCAGTCGTCATCATGGTGGTTTCCCCAGCACCTAGAGCTCACTTCTAGCTCTTCTTTACTTGCATGCAAAACTGCATGCTGCATGCTTTTGCATGCCACTGCATGCATCCAATCATTATAATGGTGGGTCTCCCAGCTCCTAGATCTTGGTTCTAGCTCTCTGCAGCCTGTCTATAGCCCCTAGGGGGCCTCCTACCTACCAAAGGCACCCTTCTTCATGGCAAGTACACCTTTCTCACCTACCACAGCTAGTTAGGCACCTTTCTCACCTACCAATCAATTATCAGTCAGTGCTTCCTTGATTTAAGGCTAGATGACTCCCCTACTGACTATTTCACTCCGATGGACCTCCAGTAAGACTAGTCTTCCCATTCTGACTCCAGTTAGATCCTCATGTGCCCTCCACTAAGCATCCTTCATTCAGTTAGTGCCTACCTCACTCGGTTAGACTCCTCATGTGCCCTCACTGAGCCTCCTTCATTCATTTAGTGCCTACCTAACTCAATTAGACTTAGTTGACTGACTATTACCATTGATGACTGATAGATTGACTAGATGATGACTCCACTATCATCCAATCTACACTCTAAGATTGCTTGTAATATTCTTATGAAAGGCCTTAGCCTCATCTCCCTCTACAACAGGAACTTCTTCACTTATGCAGGTGACCAATCCATTCTCTTCTAGGATTAACCCAATCCACTTGATTTGCAGGAACTGGATCTCGAGCTGGATTAGGGTTTGTCAGAGAAACCCTAAAAATTCAAACTTTGAATTTCAAACTTCTGAAAGGATAGAAAGATGTGCCTTTCTGAGCTGGTCAAGTTGGTATACTCCAAATTTGAAAACTGCAAAGTTTCACCCCTCAAAATTGCCTTTTAGTTTTCCGGATTCACTAGGGAGGACCTTGAATTAGGGTTTGAGTTTCCCAGAGCTTCACCCAACCCAAAATTTTGATTCAAAGCTCTAAGATTCTATATTTTTGAGGAGCTTCCAGCCGTGGTCATAGATTTTCAAAATTCCAACTTTTGTAGAAGCCCTAATTTTCTATCTTTCTGATCAAAGTCCTGAACTGGGGTTTGATCAAGCTCGGCCTTCTTCCCAACCAAAAAATATGATCTTGGTCTCTAAATTTTTATTTTTATGAGTAGCATCCATCCCTGGCCTCCGATTACAAAAATTCGAACTTCCTCTGAAACCCTAAATTCCGGAAGCCATGAATGAAGGTGCTAAACAATAATTCTGTTTTGACAGAAATATGCACCTCATTGTTTCTGGTGTAACTCCAAACTTTCCAATCCACAGGGTCAGAAACTTATACCTTTGGTATCCCAACTTGTCATATTTCCAACCCCACAGGTCTGACCTCAATTGGATTCTCTGAGAGAGAGTTATGCCAAGTGTCGCAACATGACTTATTTATGGGATAAAACATGAGAGCGAACTTGTACGGAATTCCACGTGTCATAGGTTCAGTTTCTGCCTTTGAAAATGTTACATGAGAAAGTAAAATCTGTGCACTACCTATCACATTTGAAGAAATTTCATTTGGAGCTTCAGAGCCCAGGTTATGACCTTTTTTCCTAGGTCACCTGTTTATGACTCAGATCTGGAAGAGGTAGAAACCCTAGATTGTACAGATCATAAAACACAAATTACATGGTACATGGGGATCTTATATTCGACCTGTAAAAGTTTCAAATCCGAAACCTTCACCAAAATGGATTTATAGCGAAAGTGCTACGATGACTGGTTTTTGCTATATCAAGCCCTAGCATCGCACGTGCAACAAGTGTCATACATGCCATACCATGCCTTCTTTCAGGCTAGCTTTGATACCATGTTATTTTTTCAGAATTTAATTCAATATGATCTAGGATCTTAACTGGGAGAACAACATGTATAGCATATCTATAGCATATCAATCATGGACACAATAATGCAAGCACACAAGAGACACAAAGTTTACTTGGGGAAAACCATAAAGGTGAAAAACCCCAATAACTTCCTCAGAGATAGATAAAGCAATGATACAACCCAAGCATAAGAGATAGACATCTCCTAGCAGTAGCTTTTCCTCCTCCACAAGTGCACCACTCTCCAAAGAGTGTGTGTGAGAATAGAATAATGAAATAGAGTGCCTCCCACACTCTATTTATACATGACTTGACTTGCCTAATAACCTTTACTAGGTCGGCCTTAACTTAACCACATAACATAATGCTGACTGTGCCAACACCCAATAGGGTGGTCTAATAACCCTTTGACCCACATGGTCGACCACCAATAGGGTGGTCTAATAACCCTTCGACCGACATGACTTATATAGGGCCGATCCCAACAAGGTGGTCTAATAACCCATCAAGTATAAGTTACGACACTTACAATATAAGTGACGACACTTCTGTATAGAGGAATAATAACATCTCTATAGGAGTACAATATACATAAATGAAATACATGGGTGAAATACATTCCAAAGTTACATATACATCAACAGACAGGAGGTGTAGTTCTTCTTCCTTGGCATCCTAAGCATCATATGCAACAATTAGTCTGAGCTGATCCAAGTGTATTGATAGTCGAGTTTCCTATTGGATATGTTGTAAGTGTTGTTGCTGCCTCTGCTTGTCTTTTTTTGCTGTTTCTTTTCTTTCCTCTATTTCGTCTTTCTTTTCCCTCTTTACTTGGCCAAGGATTCTTACTGGTGATCTGCTTCTTTTTTCTTGTCTGTGTCTGTCTGCTAGGCGATGGCTTCTGTTTGTTTTCCTACGGCCGTCTGGATATCAGTGGCTTGTTCTACTGCTGTTTCTTGTTCGATTTGATCTTGTGTCATTGTTTCCTCATTGGCTTGTTCTTCTGCTATTGTTTCATGGTCATCTTGTTCTTGTGATGCTGTTATGTCTTCTGCTGCATGTACTGCTGGAGTTGTACTGGTACCATCGACAGGGGTGGGAATGGAAAAATGGGATCGACTAGGGCCGAGGGTGAAATGGTCGAAAAATAAGATGGAACTTCTTCTGCTGGTGGTGATGGAGGGGACTTGCGACTTCGTAATAGGACCAGAGTGCCTTGGGGTACAGAAACATCAGGGAAAAGTATTTTGATTGTCTTGTCGACTGGGTCAATAATTTATGGGGAGTCGATTGTGGGTTGAGGTGGGGTAGGATGTTCCACGATTGGTTCAACTGGGAAATGTGTGAAAGATGAGGTTGCACATGATAAAATGTTTCTTTTCAGATCAAGATTTTCTTCTATTCGGGTTTGGGTATATCTGAAAACATGGGTTTCTGGGTTGGTTGGTTGGTTGGGTACGGGGGTGTCGAGCGGGGATAAATCAATCGGGTGACTTTGTTCGTTGACGATAGGTTTCTTGGTAATTAATGTTCACCAATGAGGGAAGAGTTAGGGGAGCTGACTAGTAAACTCATTCAATTCGTTATCAGACTTGATCTTATCTCTCAATCGATGCGGAAGTTGTTGTACAAAGTTGGGGATAGATGGTTCGGGTGGAGGTACGACGGGAGCTGGAGGGTTCAGAATAATTTTTTCCTCCAAGACAATGATTTGAGATTGCGGAGTTGTACTTTGTGTGAGGTCGACATGGAGGTGATGTCAAATCCTGAATATTTTCATCTTCCAAAAAATTCTTAAACTGTTGTTTGACTAGTACCTTGTTTGTGGAAGCATCCTCTAGGATATGTGTAGTGCAGTCATAGAGTTTTGTGTTCTCTTCTTCCATTGGTTCTTGAAGGATAAGCTTGTGCTTCCATTTTCCTTGTGTTTCAGTCTTCTTTTTCTACTTGGATTGGAATATATTGTCGGCCAGTTGACTGATATTTTCTTTAGTAAAGGAATATTCTGGACGTGGGCTATCCGACTGGGTTCTTTCTTCTGATCATTGGGGTTTCTGCTGGTGGATCCTAATTAGTCGTCATCGCAATCCCTAGAAGATTCACCTCGATAATCTTCTCATCCTGGAGGGTAAATGTGTTTAAGTGAAGTTGAACTTCGTAATCTTCTTTCTTTTTGGCATCTATCAAGGGTTCAACTATTGTTAGGTCGACTCTTTGTGCATATGGAGGTATTTTGATACTTGCGTTTGATTTTCTACTGCACTCAGTAAATATCTCATCAGTAGAAGTGTAAAAATCCAGTGCTTTTGTTGCTCTAAACGCTCCTTATAAGTACCAAATAGACATGTGATCGAGGTCCAACTGAATATGCACGATCGGTCGTAGACTTTGTTGGATATTCTATGAAACTCTCCATCTAGTTGTTTTAACTTTAAGGTTTTGGAACCAAATTTCGAGCCAAAGCTTGGTTGTCATTGCTCCAGGATGACATCTTCCATGTGTGAAACAATATAAATTCTCCATCATTATTCCTTTATTTGTTGTATAATCCTTGTTTCCCATAGGTCAAACATGTGCCATAGAAATCCAAATTAGCAGTGATGGGTACCTAATGCTCTATCCATCTTCCTGACATTTGTAGCATATATTCCTTAAAATGTCATCTAAATGGCCTTCCCAGTTGTATACTTCACCGCATGATGGAACATTTTGAACAGCCTCTAGCATGTCGAGTTTGAGGTTGGAGCCTCAACCAGAGCTTGTGAGTGCAGTCGACACAATTTGTGTTGCTATCTTATGTGTGTCATAGAGTATATGGTTTACGACCAACCCTATGGAATTTTTACCTGCAGGGGTGCCCATGAATTTCTTAAGTAATGCCAGGTTTGGTCATTTTGGCACTAAGTCACCCTTATTTGATAAACCATTAATCTGCTAGATGATTTCACCATTTATTTTGACAGGTGTGTCGAAATAGAGCTTGTTGTTATGATATCTTCTCACGATGAATTGAGAAATTAGGTATTTTAAACCGGAGAAGATATCTACTAAAGGTGCATGCATGTACTATAGAATCGTAGCGGCCTAAAGTCTCTATGCTTCTTCTCTCCATTTACTATTTGATTCTTTCCCCCACTCAACAATGTCATTCCAGATCCTTTTCCATTGATGTTATGAAAACTTGGCATTTCAAACGAGCTACAGTTGGGTCTCTAATGGTGTGTGGGATTTTTCCAAGTGTCAAAATTTGGTTGCTGTAGAGCTGGTCATCACCTGAGATTTCTTGGGTGCCATCATTGTTGTAGGGTTCTCGGGTTTAGAGGTTTGTTCGAATGGTTCAGCTTGCTCTGTGTTTTAGAGTTCAAGATCTTGGAAAAATATTATCCAAGTGTCCTTGAGCCTGATATTTATAGCAACAAAGGCCAGCACAGGGGAACGCAGAGTTGGTAGCGACATTGATTGCAGGGTTGGAAATGTAGTTAATTTTGAATGAAAGCTTGTCGAGTCCTCATCTGATGCACTTCGACTTTTCTTCTCTACGTGTTGGACTTCACGAATGCTTTTCTCTATCGTTTTTTTGTCGGCGTGCTGTCGGTGCACGTCTTTCGATTTGTTATGTCGATCGGGAACATGTTGTCACGGTTGGGATTCTCTTTCGCCATGTGTTCGATGGCTTGGCCCTTAATGTCTATTCCTATCATATCATCGATCATGCTCTGGAATGTTTTGTATGTAGCTTCTATCTTTTCCTTTTCCATAATTATCTCTCCCATCTCTTGTCATGGTGCTGTTTTTATAAGACTTTCTTTTGAATAGTTTCATATAATTCTTCTCTCCCAAGGTGGTTATAACCATTTTTTTTCATGCCTTATACCGCTTCAGTTGGGAACCGTTGACAAGTTTCTTGAATACACTTCCTTGTAGTTTCTTTAGTCAGACGCAGCCATTGGTATTGATGTCTTCGACAATATACAGACCCATCCATTCTATGTGCAATTTTTTTAGTTTACCTTTTACATGGCTGTTGTAGAGCAGTGCTAAATCACAAACTGATCGGTTCTTGTGCTTGATATTTCAGCCATGCCCGGATTTCTGCTGCTGCTTTTGGATTTCTTGGTGATGTATAGAAATATATCAGCTTTCTTCGAGTTTTGACTGTTGGAACAATCGTTCTTTTCTAACATTTTCGACACCAATGTGTAATACTTCAGCAATTCTGGGAGCTTGTTGTTGAAAGTGTAAGGGGACTACTGCTTCTTGACCATATACCAACTTGAATGGGGTATGAACTGTTGTTCTTTTGTACGTTGTTCTATACGCACATAGCACAACAAGTATCTTGTTGTCCCAGTCATCCTTCTCGATATGGCTCATTTTTGTTAAACCTTTAGTAAGTGTTTTATTAAATGCTTCTATGATGCCATTCGACTACAAGTGATATGAAGTACTTATCCTGTGCTCGATTAAAAACTATTTTGTAAGAGTGGTAATTGTTTTACAAACAAAGTGATTTCCTTGGTCATTGATCAACGTAAGTGGACATCTAAACCTTGTGATAATATTCTCATATATAAATTTTGTAGCTACCTCGCTTGAACAGGTTTCAACAGGTTCTGCCTCTGCCCATTTAGTGACATACTTGACTGCAGTGATGATGTATCTCGCTCCTTTTCGTCTACTAAGTATTGAGAATGGTCCAATAAAGTCTATTTCCCACATTTGCATTGTCCATCTTGGATCTACTAGCACAAGGGGAATTTATGTGCTTGGTAGAGGTCAGCCCAGTCGCTAACATCTATCACATTTACTTACAAAATCTTGACAGGCTTTGTGCATTGTCGACCACCAAAGTCCAAACTGCAGAATCTTTCTTGCTGTGATGTGTGCTTGATAATCACCTCCTGTCGGTCCATAATTTGTCTCTATAAGTATACTTTTTCATTCATGTTCGAGTGAACATTGTCGTAATATGTATTCTAGGCCGAGTTTATAAAGGAATCCGTTGATTAGAGTAGGGTGCAACCTTCATTGCTAGAATCTTCGTTTTCTTTTCCGGCATTTCTTGTGGTGCTTGTCCATCCACTAGGAATTGTGAAATATATGCTAGCTCTCAGGGGACATATTCAATTCTAAACAAGTGTGCATTAGGTAGTTCATCTTCAATTCATGTCAGCTCTTATCCCATGTCAATTCATGAAAAGTGGTCGGGTCCAACATTTTCTTTTCCTCGATGAACTATTACTTCAAACTTGAATTCTTGAAATAGTAGGAACAAGAGACAAAGTATTCCATGATGTAATGGCTTATTGACTAAGTATTTGAGTGATTTATGATCTGTATAGAAAAAAAACGGGTTAGCCAATATATAGTGTTGGTATTTCTGCAAAGAAAATACCATACCCAATACTTCTCTTTCTGTCGTTGAATAATTTCTTTTTTCTTTGTTCAACTTCCTGTTGCTGAAGGAATTAGGGTAATCCCTTCCATCATCACCTGGTTGTGTTAAAATTATGCCAACTGTTATTCCTGATGCGTCGATATGCACATGAAACTTGATCGACCAGTTCAGGAATCGGAGTATAGGTGCTTCGATAAGTTTTATTTTCAAGATGTCGAACGATGTATTGCACTCATCGGTCAACTTGTATTCTTGATTTTATTTTTGTAATTCCTCCAAGGGATACGTCATGTCGGAGTAATGTCTGATAAACTTTCGATAGTATCCAGTTTGTCCCAATAGGAATCATACTTGTTTAGAGTTGACTGGTGGCTTTAGGTCGAGAATGATCTTGATTTTGGCATAGTCAAATTTTATGCCTTCCTTTCATATGACATGGCCCAATAATATTCCGATAGGAGTTGTGAAAATGCATTTCTTGATGTTCAACGAGAGTTGAATTTTTCAACATCTTTCTAGCATCAACCGAATACATTTGCAGTGATCCCTTAGCTTGGAGTATATCATCCAGTCATCAAAGTATACAACCATAGTTTTATAGATATACTCTTCAAATGATTTAACAACAATTCTGGAGAACACAACCGGTGCATTCTTTAGACCAAACGACATGACTTTATAAGAAAATGATCCAAATTCACAGACAAATGTGGTCTTCTTATGATCTTCTTTGGCGATGGGTACTTGGTTGTACCCCAAAAATTTGTTTGTGAATGAATAACACACATGACCTGCAACTTCATTAATGCTTTCATCAGGGAAAGGAGTTGCAAAAAGGGTCAGTGGGTGTTACTTTATTAAGTTCTCGAAAGTTGACACATATTTCCAATCGTGTTGAATTTTCATTTTTCAGTTGTACGACCATCGGACTTTCCCATTCTGATTGATCGATCAGATAGATGATTCTTGCGGCAAGCATGCTGTCGATCTCACTTTTGACAATTTCCTTGTATTTGTGTGATATTTTCTATGGTGTTTTCTTTACTAGCTTAGCATCTGGCTTGATATCAATCTTTATATGTCCCATCTCCTAGACTAGGCCTTTGAGATATTTATAATACTGCGCGAATACATCTTTAAATTCTTTGAGGAGGTTTGTGATTTCTGTTGTTTGCTCCTCATTCCAACAGTCACGAAATTTCACAATTTTTGGTTTGTCATCGTTGGATATGTCTATTTCTTTTACTGATCTAGGAATGAAATAAACTAGACTTACTTTTGTAAGAAGTTAAATCCTATAATTATCAAACTATAGTATTCGATCTCTACTGATCTAATTCATCTACCAACTACTGTAACTCAATTATAATCTATCTAATCTAATGAATTCAATAAATATGACAGTAACCAGAAACTAGAAGTAAGCTAAACTCTAATTTGATTAACTTGAAAATCCTAGAAAGAATAAATGACTGAAAAGAAATCAAAGCTAAGCTTGGCTGTAACAGTTGATCTAACACACCCTGAATCAAATAAAATAACCTACACAGTCGACTGTCACACCAAATAGTTGCAGCTATTCATGATGCATTCATAAACTACCAAAGAAGAATGCAAGTATCAATCCACTATTCTAGCTTGCAGTAACACATCTAATGCAATTCCACACCACACAACATAAAAGAAATTAGCTACCTACTTAAGTCAGCAATCTATGCAAGAAGGTGGGCCCTGGACTTCTAACAAAGATGTCGTAGACTAACACAAATTAAAACTCAGATATAAGAAAATATGCTCCTTGTATTAAGAATGATGAAATTACAGTCACAGCTCTCTATCTCATGTTATACAATTAGAAATTCTCTAACCCTAGGATCAGAATGACTCTTTACATTTATACCCCATGACATGAAATCGTTGCACCAAAATATCAGGAAGCCATGAAGATCTATGAAACTGATACAATGGAACTGTTACAACCATAAGTGATCTTGAATGAAATCATTTCATTCAGGCCTGAGCTGTTGCATGTTGTCGCAACCCAGAATAGATTCGAGCTGATTGGACTGGATGCTACTCGAATGCTTTGTTGTGACTCAGTCGCAGTTGGCCATGTGGATGAATGTTCGAACTGTTGCAGTGAATTGTGGAGCTGAACTCAAGAAGGGACAGTTGGCGCCACATATGCCTCTTCTCCAAAAGTTAGCGAGATGCTACACCTGCGGTCTTGTAAAGGCTTTTGGGCTATCTTTATCGAATCAAAAAATATTAGCACAACCTTAAAAGACAGAGTACAAAACCATAAACAAATTAGGCATCAATTGAATAAAACAATAATAGAGTATACCTGTTGGAATCCATGCTTTGCTTGGGAAAATATTGGCTTAGATCAAGGAATGGTGAGGAAAAACAGGGAAAAAGGTCTAGATAGGTGTAGGCAAAAAGGGGCTATTTTGGGGCCCAACATCTCCCCCCATCTATCCAATTGCATTTCCTCATGTAATAGCCAACTAATCTTAGTCTAAATTTGGTCCCCATTCATGCTGAGAGGAAAAATTGAAGGAAATGTCAAATTCCTTTCCTGCTTCCAAAAACCCATTGCAAGCATCCCAATATTCCCAGCACTGCTTCTCTTTTGCCTTGGTTAATGTGTAATTGTCCATGTACTTCCATCTTGGCCACCATATAAGTGGGAATTTGAACTTGAGTCCCAACCAGTAGAACCCACACGTTCTCATGCAATTAACATACGCTGCTACCCTTGGAAGAGCTTATTTAAAAATTTGAAGGCAGTATGGGTCCCTTTTCTTCAAATGTGGAGAGGAAGTGTGCCACCTGTGCTTGCTACCTTCTAAGGCAAGATGTTGTTGTTTGGAGATCAGGTCAAAACATGTAGAGATAACTTTCTCATGCATCTTCTTCATGAGCTGAGTCTTCGAAGGAGATAAGAAACACGTTCTATGGTCTATAAGAAGAACATGAGGAGATTTGGGTTCAATCCTAATCCATAGATTGGCACTAGCCTCATTCCTAGAGATTGTCTAGAAGGCATCTTCCCACTGCACATGATTATTAAAAAAAGAGGAAAAAGATCTCAACTGGACATCCCCTGCGTAGGGAATAAGACTAGAGCAAGATTCACCAAGACATGCCATATCGTGCAAATATAATTCGCACAACAGGTGCTGCTCAAAATATTGCTTGACAAAAAGGTCACTATAAACTGGGAAGGGATCAACAATTCATAAGGTATACCCTCATGTAGATCTTTTAATTTGAACAGGGTCATTTGTTCATACAGGAATACTGGGTAGGAAGGAGATGGGGCTCTTGAACTTAGCAGCTCCCGAGAGAGGGCATACATTTGGTCTTTTTCTTTTTTCATGGTTTGAATTCCTTCAACTCCTCCAGTTATTTTTGCAGCTTTTGCATTTGAGATCCCTAAAGAGTTGACTCCTCTTCCCACTTCTCCCTCAATTCTTTGATAGTATTTCTATGTTCAGAGAAAGGGACCATCCTTGTCAACATTGATCAACAAACTCTTTCCATTTAGCTAACTCTAGTTGTAACAAGGAAAGCTTTCTCTCAAACCGTTGAATTCTTCTATCCTCCACATCTTTCTCATCATCAGAATCTAAATCAATGATTTCTTGAGAAAATTGCATTATTACCTTGTCACCAGATGTCCCAGCTTCCTCATTTTGGATTGGCAGTATAACAAATTCCTTGTTTTGGATTGGCAGTGGAACAACTCCTTCTTCCATTGGTGTTTCAATGTCCTCTTCTTGTGTGGAAATCTCAATAGTTAATTTTGAGGATGCTAGTTCTTGTGTACCAACATCCCCTTCCTGTACTTTACCCTCAACAGCTTCCATTTGTGTTGTTGAGTCAACAAATAATTTCAAGAATACTGGTTCTTGTGTAACAGCATTCTCATCTAGAATACAAAACTCAACTGCTTCTACCTGAGTTGCCATCTCAATGAATACCTTTAGGAATGTTGGTTCCTGTGTTAAAGCATCCTATCTTTCCAATTCAATCTCAACAACTTCAGTCTGAGTTGCAATTTCAACAAACATTTTTAAAGACACTGGTTCTTGTGTAACAACGAATTTCTCTTGGGCCTCAATATCAACAATTGTTGTCTAGGTTGCAACGTCACTAAACATTTTCAAGGATGTTGGTTCTTGTGTAACAACACCTTGTTTTCCAATTTCTTCATATTGTTGAGGTTGTTCTGGAATTACCTCGATATATTCTGAAAGATGAGACTGGTCCTAGCATAGTTTAGTATTTCTTGATGGCATGGATTGCAATCCTTCATCTTCTCCTAAATCTAGATAAGGAATTAAGTCAATTTCTAGCTCATTCTCCTTCATTAGCTAATCTATAGGTACACTTTCTCCTTCTTGCTTTGCTTGTATAGGCTCTTCTACTACAAAACCCAACACTATGACTCTGTTCCTTGCAGAGAAGAATATGTCTCCACATTCGGGGCACACCATTTCTCCTTGTTCTTCATTTCCCAACATAAAAGATGATTTTTCTAACAAGTCTGTATCCTCCATTAATTTGTTCAAACCCTTCTCTGCCCAATTTCTGGTTGCTTCCTTCCATTTCTCCAATTCCTTTCGAAGCAATTGCACCTCCTCCTTTAGTAGCTCATTTTCGAAAAGAAGGTTTTCACTTTGGGGTTCTTCCACAGCAGGTTCTTGTGTAACAGCTGATGATCTGGGGGTTAAAATAGGAATTTATATGCCTGCTCCAGTTGCACATGTTGTTTCTGTTGTGGGAATTTCATCATTTGTCCCAATTGCAAATGTTGTTTCTGTTGTGAGAATTTCAACATTTTCCCCAATTGCAAATGTTGTTTCTGCTGCTGCAACAGATCGAGTCCTTATTTTCTTCACCATTCACGATGTTTGGCCTTCACTGCATACTGCTGCTATTGCTGTAACATCTCTGGTTCTTGTTGTGGGGAAAATGCACCTATAGTTCAGGGGAGAAACTACCAACTTACGGTGATAAAGATAGACTTACAAGCATTCTGCAATTACAACAAATAAATGAAGAGATTAGGGTTTAGAGATGTAGGCACCTCATTCAGAAGGTTGATCCTAGCTTTGCCTCCCTCGCTCTTCAATCCAGTGTCGCAATGTCCAGACCTGCAAAACAACTTGATACCTTTCTCAAACACATTTGACTACATATATAAGATTGATATTCATAATAGAAGAAGACATCAGACTATAATCAAACAGTAATCAAATCTGAGACACATTAACAGGTCATATTTGGAAAGAGAAGAACGTCTGATCTTTATTGATGAATCAAAGCAAGTACATAAAGTTATACCTTCTTTCAAGCTTGGCACTTCATGAAACCTAGATTCAAGGTCTCCTGCTTCTGTTCTCCAAGGATCCCAGCCTCTAAGCAACTGTACTAGGGTTTACCAAAACTTAAGCACAAGAGAGGGGGATGAGAGTCTCCATTCCTCCAGCATAACTTTGTAATTAGGCTTGGTCCCCTCACATGACCCTTCTACCCTCCTTCTATAATCAATGAGGAAGAGGAAAAGAAGTTATAACCACTCAAGAGGTTTCCCAACCAACTTAACTTACTCGAATTTCGAGATTTTTGACCAAAACAGGAGTGTACTCTACTCTATAGTAGACAAAGTCGCGTACACATGGAAATGGGTGCTACTTTGAATGAGGTAAAGTCGCGTACACACGCTACTATTGCAACAGTGGAGTCGCGCTCATATTGAAAAATCGCCAAAAACAGGCTTTTCTGCTAATTTTCAGGAGATGGTTTGGTCTGGAAAAGTGTTCCTAAGGGTCATATACATCAAATGGGTCAAGAATGAGGTAATTTCAACCATTTTTAGTGTCCCAAATGACTCCTCCATCCACAAATGTCCTGTTGTGTGACTGAACTTGATCTCAAGAAGTGTCGTCGTGCGACCAAGGGAAACAAGTGTCGTCACGGACGGAGAGGTGTCATTTCAAGCTATAACAGTTCTTCTCTTCTTTGCTGCAGTAGATGTCTGATCCTTATTCCCCAACCTTTTCCTTCTTTTCTGTGACACAAGGGTTTCTAAATTTTTAGAAAGAGGCATGAATTCCTCCTCTTAAACAATAGTTCCCCTTATTTCAGGGGAGGATGCGACATCCAACACCTCCTTATTTCCTCCTTCTGCTGCCTCTTCCTGGCATTCTTCCTTTTACATTGCAACTTCCGTAGCTGCAACTTCCACTATCGCAGCTTCAATAGCTGCTCTAGTTTCAGCTTCCTCTGCTGTAACTGCTAATGATGCCATCTCCACTACTTCAGTTGCCACCCTAACTGCAACTTCAATTTGGTTTGTTTCTTCCTCGATAGGGTTTGTGGTTGTTGCAGCTTCCAATATCATTGCCTCATTCGCCACTAGTTCCATCATATCCCCTTCTGCAACAGGGTTCGCTACTATCACAACTTCCCCCATATTTACCTCTTCCACCTGGTCTTCCAATGCTCCATCCCTCCCCCCAATTGAATTAAAGGAACTCTAGTCCTCATTTACCTTGTCAACCCCTCCTATTGGCACGACGGTTGCTTGGGGTACCCTTGGCCGAGCTACAAATTATTCCCATGTTAAATTCTGGTGCACAAGGGATCATATTATTCATAATTTAATCAACCCATGGTTTGAGAGGGAAGATAAGGGATGTCGAGCACCCTTGACATACCCAACCATAGTTTACAGAGATTGTAAAAGATAAAAAGGCATATTTAACAATCTACGGTGGTGTAAATGTGAAAGGAGGTAAAATTTATATATATAAACCACTTTGTACCTACCTTCACAGGAAATGTATTTCTTGATGAAATTCGCCACCTGGTTCCAAGGATTTGGTAAGGATTTCAGGGCTACTCCTCTTTCATGTGGTGGAACAACCTTTCTTGCAGCCAAAAAGTCTGTAGTTACAGTCGAATTATGGCACTTCCAACCAAACCATTGCATCCTAGTTCTGGGAAATCCTGTTACGCCCGCCATGATTACTTTTGAAACATCCACTCTGATACCTTGAACCTATGAATGAGTGCTGGTTAAATTTTGGGCAAACTCAAGTGCGGTTTCGATATGAAAATCATTCAACCGTTGGAAATATTCAATCCAGCCAGCTTCCTCGAAGATGGTGAAAACCTCTCTATTTGCACGCAGAGGATCTATACTAACAGGCTCATGTTGTACCACAATTCCCATATTGCAAGACTGTCTGTAAATTTGATACCAGCGGAATGAGTTACAGTCCCAGACATTGAGCTACCGCATGCAAAACGAGCGATGGATAACTGAAAGTTTGTTTGGGTATTTTGGGAAAGGTGGCAAAGTTATTTTTGGGAATTGGCACGACCATTTTTGGGATATAAAAGTGGTGATAGGTTGTCACACGGGGCAGGTCGAACATCAGTCAAAACCAAAAACAAAGGACGAATCAGATGAATTGTCATCTCAGTGGATTGGAGAAGGATGACTGACATGGACTAACGGAAAAATATACTAATTATTGATTACCGCATTTAGTCATGCCTAATTATGTTTATGATTAAGACATCATACCTTTAAATGTGATGCCAGACCGTCGTGTTGCAAGGTGGCATCTTTCCATGGTCATAGCGTTGATAGGATCATCAATTCGCACATGTGGCCATGAGATGGCCAGTGCCAAGTGGAAGATAAAGTACATCCATGTTGGCGTAGATCATAAGAATATGTGACATACAGGTAAACTTTTTAATGTTCATTGTGGAGAATAGAGGACACTAATGCCGATGAGAAGAGATATGATGAGGTGTCAATGAGGAATTAGTGGAGTCGCAATTGCCAAAAGTAGGAAAAATGGACAAATATAGGTGTTGCAGCTGCTCGAAATAGGAAAAAGAAGCACTTTTAGTGGTGTTACAGCTACGCAAAATAGGAAAAATAGGCAATTCTAGCTGATGTTGCAGCTGCTCGAAATAGGAAGGATAGGCAACTTTGCAGTGTCGTAGTTGCTAAAAATAGGTAAAGTGGGCAATTTTTAGCAGATGTTGCAGCTGTGCGAAAGAGGAAGGATAGGTAACTTGGTGGAGTCACAACTGCTAAAAATGGGAAAAACTGGACAATTTAGCGACTATTGCAGTTGCGCAAAAAAGAAATAATCCATAAGTAGCGGTGTTGCAGCTTCAAAAGTAGATATTTGGGCAGGATATATCACTATTGCAGCTATGGGAAAAAGAGATAAGCTAGATAAAGCGGTGTTGCATCTGCAAAAGTAGAAATTTCGGCGGGATTTTGCAGTGTTGCAGCTGCGGGAAAAAGAGATACGCCATATTTTGCTGAGTAACTGTTGCTGCATCATTCTTTTCTTCCAAGGAATTATTCACAGAAAATGGGGATCAACCAGAATTCCACAATCGATCGGCCCGAGTCGTGACTGCCTCCATTCAAGTGATATTCCACGCATAAACCTCTTCGGAGTTCTGAAAAAAAACAAATACCCATAAAAACTATAAAATAAAATCAAATAAAATAAAAGAAAATGATTTATTTATATACAGAAAAATTTATGCAGAATTGCAACAGCCTCTTTAAAAATTATCAAGGATAGGGAGAATCCCTTGCTCCTGAATCAGTTGGTAGCCTGGATCAGCTACTATATGTGAAAGAAATGCATCCCTTGAAACTGGTTTATGATATAGTCGCAACCGACAACCATTGGTAAATAATGGTGTTTTTTTCGTCGATGGTGATCAACCGAACTATTCCATTGTCAAACACTCTGTCTATCTGATAGGGTCCCAGCCATCTTGTATGTAGTTTTCATTTGAAATCCATTTTAAACTGTGAATCATACAACAGAGCCCAGTCTCCTTCACATAAGACTTTCTTCTTTATAAATTTTTTGTACTACTTGGAGCGTTGTTGTTGGATCAAGGCTGTATGATGAACTGCAACTGTGCGCTTCTCATCCAACTCATTTCACTGATTCAAACAGTTCATCTGAGCTTTTGTTAAGTCAAGGTTTGCTTCAATGGCTGTCTTCAAAGTTCCGATTTCAAATTCAATCGGGAAGACAACATTTTTACCATACACCAACTCAGATGGGGAAAAACCAATAGTGTTGCGCCATGTGGTGCGATAGGCCCATAGTGCCTCTAGGAGTTTGTCAGCCCAATCTTTACAGTGGATTTTCACTGTTTTTGTTAAAATAGCCTCAATAACCTTATTTGTAATTTCCACTTGGCCATTGGCCTATGGATGATATGGTGAGGTTATTTTGTGCTGAATGTGGAACTTCTGTAACAGGGCTTCCAATTTGTGAGACACGAACTGTGGTCCACCATCTGTAATGATTTCTTTGGGTACTCTAAACCGAGTAAAAATTTCTCCATACAGGAAATCAATTACATCCCGATCAATGGATCTAACCAAGGCTATAGCTTCCACCCATTTGTTCATGTAATATTTGCAAACCAAGATGTGAACTTTTTGCTTCGAGGGAGGGTTGATAGGCCCTATGAAATCCAGAGCCCATCTATCAAAAGGTTCAACCACAAGTTGTGGCCAAAGAGGCATTTCATCTAATCTATTCGGTTGGCCCATCCTCTCACAGCTGTCACAAGCTTGAATGTACTTTTTATCATCCTTAAACAATGTCGGCCAATAATATCCCATCCTTAAAACCTGATGACCTGTCCTTTTGTCAGCAAAATGTCCCCCATAGGTATCATCATGGCAAGCTTTCAGGACACTGAAAATTTCATCTTCTCTTACACATCTTTTGATTTCCAAGTCAATATCTGTGTAGAAAAGATGTCCATCAATCCATCAATACCGAGCACTCTGCTATATAATCTTTCTTTTTTCTCTCTTCAACCGATGTGAAGCTTACCTACAGCCAGAAATTTAGCAATATCTGCATACATTGGCGAATGAGCTGATACTGCAAACAAATTTTCATCAGAGAAGGAATCTTTGACTGGTAAACTGTCATCATTATTCGTAAGATGAGATAAAAAGTCAGCAATAATGTTTTCCTTTCCTAGTCTGTCAATACTTGTAATGTCAAATTCCTGTAATAGTAATGACCATCTAGTTGCTCTAGCATTTGTGATAGGTTTATTCATTAAGTATTTGATTCCTGAATGGTCAATGTGCACAAAAGTGGAGTATCCAGTAATGTAGTGTCTAAATTTGTTGATGGCATAGACAATGGCAAGGAATTCTTTCTCTATAACAGTGTAGCTCAGTTTAACAGGGGCCAAATTCTTACTAATGTAATAAATTGGATAGGGAGCATGACCTTTCTATTGTCCTAAAACTACCCCAATGGTAGTATCTAAAGCATCATATGAGATGTGAAAATGAGGAGCCTAATTGGGCCCTCGTAAGATAGGTGTTGTATACAACTGTTTCTTAAGTTCAGTAAACGTTGTTTGGCATGCATCATTCCAATCAAACTATGAATCCTTCATCAACACGGTGAACAAAGGAGAAGCTAGTTTGGAAAATTTTTCTATGAATCTTCAGTAATAGCCAGCATGCCCTAAGAACCTACGTACATCTTTTTGTGTTCCAATAGTTTGTATACTTTCAACTACTTTAATTTTGGATGAGTCTACCTGGATACCATCAGAAGAGATGAAGTGCCCTAGAACTATGCCCTCGCTCATCATCATATGGCACTTTTCAGTGCTTAAAGATAGCTGGCTTTGTTCACAGCGTTCCAAAACCTTTTCTAAATTTTCCAATCCTTATTTGAAACTACTACCGTATGGAGTGAAGTCATCCATAAAAATTTCCATGCAGTCATTTACCATCTCTGAAAATATCCCAATCACTGCTCTTTGAAATGTGGTCGATTCTTTGCACAACCCGAAAGGAAGTACCCTTCAAGTAAAAGTGCCCTAGGGACAGGTGAAGGAAGTTTTGTCTTGGTCTTCTGGAGCAATCTGGATTTCGTTGTAACCACTAAATCCATCCAGAAAGGAAAAATACTTCTTTATAGACAAGTTATCAAGGACCTGATCAATAAAATGTAAGGGAAACTGGTCTTTCTGCATTGATTTGTTCAATTCTTTGTATTCTACGAAGACCCTCCATTTCCCATTCTGTTATAGTACAATCATGAGTGGGGAAACCCACTCGCTGTCTGAAATTGGGTATATATATCTTTCTTCCAAAATGTTTTGGATTTCTTCATTCACTCTGTCCCTTAAGTTTGGGTTCATCATTCGTTGTGGTTGGCACACTGGCCTGGAGTCGCTTTTGATGTATGTGTGATGGGTACACAGATTAGAAGGAATACCCTTCATATCTGTGTCTTCCCATGCAAAATCTCCCTTTTGGTTTTTGAGCAAAGTGATCATTTGTTCCAGCTCATTGGGTGCAAGATTCAGGTTAATGTTTAATGTTTTTCCTAGCTCAATTTCTACTGGGACACTTTTCGAATTTTTGAGTACTGGAATTATATTACCATCACTGACTAGAGTTTCTTCTGTTAAGTTTTCTTGTTTTGTTTCCTCTAACATACTGTTCAGAATTTGATAAACATGTTTATTGACAGACATAGGCTCACTAATGAAACTATTAATAGTTGTTGTGGGGAAAATGCACCTATAGTTCAGGGGAGAAACTACCAACTTACGGTGATAAAGATAGACTTACAAGCATTCTGCAATTACAACAAATAAATGAAGAGATTAGGGTTTAGAGATGTAGGCACCTCATTCAGAAGGTCGATCCTAGCTTTGCCTCCCTCGCTCTTCAATCCAGTGTCGCAATGTCCAGACCTGCAAAACAACTTGATACCTTTCTCAAACACATTTGACTACATATATAAGATTGATATTCATAATAGAAGAAGACATCAGACTATAATCAAACAGTAATCAAATCTGAGACACATTAACAGGTCATATTTGGAAAGAGAAGAACGTCTGATCTTTATTGATGAATGAAAGCAAGTACATAAAGTTATACCTTCTTTCAAGCTTGGCACTTCACGAAACCTAGATTCAAGGTCTCCTGCTTCTGTTCTCCAAGGATCCCAGCCTCTAAGCAACTGTACTAGGGTTTACCAAAACTTAAGCACAAGAGAGGGGGATGAGAGTCTTCATTCCTCCAGCATAACTTTGTAATTAGGCTTGGTCCCCTCACATGACCCTTCTACCCTCCTTCTATAATCAATGAGGAAGAGGAAAAGAAGTTATAACCACTCAAGAGGTTTCCCAACCAACTTAACTTACTCGAATTTCGAGATTTTTGACCAAAACAGGAGTGTACTCTACTCTATAGTAGACAAAGTCACGTACACATGGCAATGGGTGCTACTTTGAAAGAGGTAAAGTCGCGTATATACGCTACTATTGCAACAGTGGAGTCGCGCTCATATTGAAAAATCGCCAAAAACAGGCTTTTCTGCTCATTTTCAGGAGATGGTTTGGTCTGGAAAAGTGTTCCTAAGGGTCATATACATCAAATGGGTCAAGAATGAGGTAATTTCAACCATTTTTAGTGTCCCAAATGACTCCTCCATCCACAAATGTCCTGTTGTGTGACTGAACTTGATCTCAAGAAGTGTCGTCATACGACCAAGGGAAACAAGTGTCGTCATGGATGGAGAGGTGTCATTTCAAGCTATAACAGATTCCCCCTAATGTATGAGGTTAGAGGGAGTACGGGAAACGATGGCCAAAATACATTATAAATAAAAAAGAGTTGAATCATGGAGGAACGGAGAAACGAAGAATCATAGGCTCAAATGAAGTACCTGAAAGCAAAGGCAATGTCAGACAAACTCATCCTTGAGGTAACTGTCCATGTTCAAATGGTGGAACATGACCTCCAAGAGGATACAATAATGATCCAAATATTGATGCATACATCATGGCCACTAAAATACAAGCTTGGATCCATGAGGAACATAAGTGTAAACATAGCCACATAAATACAAGGTGGATCTATGTCAAAACTGGAGAACATAGCCATAGAGAACAAGCTGGATCTATGTCTCATCAAGAGCCCCCAAAAAAATGTGGCTCAGTCTTGCGCAACTTGGGCGATAACATAAATGAGGTGATGCTATCGAGGATCCCAAGGTCTTCATCCAAAAACAACCCAAGGTACAAACCTATCCATGCGAATAAATGAGTTGATGTCGAACATGGGAGGTATCGTTTGATTACCGGTCATTGATGTATACCGTTAACAAACGCGAGGGTGTCCACCAATAATGAAAATGGAACCCAAGGTACCTAGTACATTCAAGCAAGTGCGAATAGATGGTCTTGCCGTCGAACACTTGAAGAATCCATCGGATAGGAGACATTGATGTATTCCCATCTATCCAATAGCGAGGGAAACTACCACTAATGACTGTAATCCCCAAGGTACTAACCGAAACTCTAAAATTCATTCCCAGAACACAATGAGTTGAAGTCGATGGGAAGAAGTTCATTGGAAGGGAGGCCTTAATGCATCCTCCATCATCCAACATGAGGGACACTCAAACAGGTATGAGCTGATTTGGAGTAGGACTAAGCACATGATGAAACATACTGACACCAAGGAATGGCCGACACATGAGGTCAAGGCAACTGCAGAATGGCCGACACAAATTATATCCTTGAACAGGGAGCACGACACAAGAGTGACTTAGGCAGCTTTGAACACAAAGGGACCACGACGCAAGTCTGCAATGTAGGAGACATTAATATATTCTCCATATGATTGGAAGACTAACCAAACGGAGGAGTAAGAACTCTGAGATCAGGTTTTACCCTAAGGCCAACGCTAGAACCCAACTTGTTTGATAGACTCAAAATAGGTGCTTTGTTCAAGGAGATAGTTGACTTGCTGCCATCATATTGAAAGATATTTTAACATTCTTCCCTTCCCTTTCCTTTTTCATTTTTTAACGAGCTTGACAAAGAACTAAAGCATGCTCGACGGTATTTTCATATTTAAGGAGTCTGAAAAACCTAGAAGAAAACTCCATACACCTATCCGTGGATTTTATATCGAGCCTGAATTGGTCTGTGCTCGGCGGTGTTTTCTTGCTTATAGAGTTGAAAAAATTAAACAGTCCTCTATACACCATCTCGTGGATTTCACATCGAGCCCGAGTAGGTGAATGCTCGCTTGGTGTTTTCACATTTTGAGAGTCTGAAAACCCTAAAGACGACTCCAAAGGTCCTTTTTCGTAAAGTTAGTCTCCTTCCCCGAAAAAGTGTAAAATGATGGAAGCAGAACTCTTCTAGCGCATACAAGAGTATACCTAGAGTATACCTTTTCCGTAAATTATCCACCAAGGCCCGGAAAAGGGGTAATTCTATACCTAAGTGGATGTCGGTTCAGTTATTTTAACGAGCTTGAAAAGACAACTATGCTCGGAAAACTTTTCCTATTTAAGGAGTCTGAAAAGGGCTTAAAAGAACTCCATAGGGATCTTTTCCGTAAAGGTTTAACGAGTCCAGAAAAGTAAACTCATGACCTCCTTACTGTTTTTAAACGAGCTCAAAGGAGATAGGAAAATGCTCACAACTTCCTTACTATTTTTAACGAGCTCGAAGGGAAGGTGAAAGAAATGCTCGTAGCCTCCTTACTTTTTTTAATGAGCTCGAAGGAAAGGTGGAAGACTGCTCGAAACCTACTTACTGTTTTTAACGAGCTCGAAGTAAAAGAAGAATGCTCGAAAATGGGAGGAGACGAGTGTCAGGGACATGCGAAACTAGCTCCAAGCGCATGGAACAAAGCTATGCCTAATGCAAGGAACATGAGCAAGATAGGTACACTCAGGGTGTGTCTCCTCCAGGTAAAAGGTGTCAAATTGTGAGGGAAAAATGATACAGGGCTTAGCGGAAATGAGATGAGAGATGGAGGCTTATACAACGGGCTAAAAGCGTGGAAGCCGGCTTCAGGCTCATTAGCGCAAGCGGGATCATAACAGATGCACATACAACTTGAACATAAAGATGGGAGCCTTATCAGGGATGGCCAGAAATATATGAGGAATAAAGATATGAGGCTTCTCAAAGTCATGTTAAATCTAAAAAGGCTCCCAAGCCTATGAGAAAAACACAGCATGGGCACCAGAATGGCATAAGGGTGCTAAATAGGGTGACCCATGTTAGGTAGGCTCTGCTGTCGAACTGGTGCACGATGCATAAAGAGATGGCTAACACACCAATATCCAACAGGTTCAACCCTATGGCGAATTTGGATGGCAAAAGGTTCAAATGCAACATAACAACAGGGAAGCCTAAACCTATATGCAAGGTTCCGAATATACCTGAAATGGTCGCACAGGGTGTCGAAAAGGACCAGTAAGCAAGTATACATCCAGCTAAGAATCCTGTCTCCAAGAAACATTAGTACCAGGATCATATCTAAAAAATATGTAAAGAAAGACCCGATACAAGCCACTGTGGTAGAAATACTTTCAACTTCACTATCATCAACAACAGGCATAAACAAGGTAGAGTTTTCAAATGGAGACTCTATAGTACCCAAGCCCGAGGACTTACAATCAACAAGATCGAATTCAGGATGAAGATCAAAGTTGAAGGACATGATGGAATCTGCAGAAACAAATTCATCATCACGGGAGTTGAAAATTCTAGAAGCATAATCAAACTCAGCAGGAACACCGATTTGCGGATCTATAGGAGAGTCTAAAGACTCAACAGTAGGAAGATCAGACTTTAAGGTCAAACCGGGGCTGGACATAACTGCGACTGGATCAACTTTCAAGTGAATGGCAGACTGTACTATAGACTCTAGGAAAACTTCATCGGAAGGAAGTATATCATCCCAGATAGAATACATATCTAAACATTCAGATGGAGGTGTCACTTGATCAAAAGCTGGGACCAAGTCCCGAGAAGGTAAGCATGAACTCAAATACTTCTTCTTAGTAGCAGTTGAACTCAAGGAACAATATGCCACATAAGGCGCATGTGACATAGTAGTGCCTAATGACGAGGGATTAGACTGGTCTACAGTTGGGTAATAAGGAGGATCAATGAATGCAAGCTGGTCGATGGTGACAATGTTTTCGTTATGAGGGAAATGCATCACACGAAAAAGCGTAGACACCACAACATGCATATCATAAACGTAATCATGCCCGAGGATCATATCAAAGTCCATAGGGTCCTTTAAAACCATAAAATCAACTAAGACTGTTTTTCCACCCAAGGTAACAGGTGCCTGACGGAGGAATCCGATCGGTTCACTAGGTCTTCTATCGAAGGTCAACGGCCAATTAACAGCTGGAATAACATTAGGGAAACCCAAATCTCTCCAAGCATAAGCGGATAAGATACTAACAGAAGCACCTTCATCAACAATGCATCGATCAACCGTATGGTTCCCGATATCAACTTTTATCTGGAAAGGTGTCGAAGAAGGAAAACGAGGCTCGGCTAGACTATTCCAATCAAAGGAAACAATCCTAGGGCTTGGTAGGGGTTCACATGGCACAGATGAAGTGCCTCCTTTTTCAGGAATATCCAAACTGGTAATGCAGAAGACTTCAGTAGTAGGTGCATCAATCTCCGAAGGACTGATGGGATCGGTCGAAGATTGCATCGAGTCAATCACTTCACTCTCCGAAGGAAGAGTGGGGTCGACCAAAGATTGCATTGGTTCAACCACTTTATCAACCAAAAGTTGATCTGACTGCAAGGAATCTATAGACAACTCAGGAACAGAGGTTCCTTCAGACATGGACCACACTCTTCATGCCTCTGGAATGGCAGGGCATTGGTGAGTAAGGTGATCTCCCTTACAAAGTTTACAAGGGAACTTAGGTTTCCATCCTATAGGTTTAGACTCCTTTACAACGTCAGTACTCTCAGCATGACTAGCATTGGATGACAGCCTGCCCCCAGCATGACTCACAGAGGCTGGTTGCTCAGAAGCAGAAGACTTTTGAACTAAGGACCACACTTTTTGCACTTCTGGAAGTACAGGGCACAAGTAAGTAAGGTGGTCTCCCTCGAAAAACTTACAAGGGAACTTTGGCTTCTGTTTGTTGGGTTTGTCGACAATGTCAACTCCCTCAGCATGACTTGCAGTGGCTGATCTGGTGTCTCCAATATGACTCACAGGAACTGGTGACTTGTCATTAATATGACTAGCAGTGATCAATGACGTGTCCTCAACATGACTGACAGTGGTTGAAGACAAACTTCCAGTATGATTTTCAGTGACTAAAAGTTTTCTCCCAGCATGACCTCCAGAGGCTGGGTAGGTGCCCCCTGCATGACTTGCAAAGGCAAGGTGCTTGCCCCCAGCATGACTTACAGAGGCTGGGTTGCTGCCCCCTTGTTTTGGCATCTTCTTCCTATTCTTCCCCCGTCTATTCCTTTTAGACTGCTGGTTACTAGTATTGCTACTTTCGCCACATGAGGTAGAAGGAGGAGGAGAAGATGTTACTGGCAAGGGAGGCACGGGGTTCTGATGCTCTTGATTTGAGGTGCTCCCAAAAGAAGCGTCAGGAGCATGCAAGGCATTCGGAGTGGAAAACAACCACACTGGCAGCCCAATAGTGAATCCACGAAGATTCAGAGTAGCCATTAAGGGAGTACCAATGTTTCCAATGAATGGAACAGCACAAGGATCCCCAGGAACAGGGGTACCTTGATTGGCACTCGCCGGAATGCTAGACATAGTTTCTCGCTCAAATGAACAAGAAGTTCCCTAAGGCAAACTAAAACAAGTAGCACAAAGAGCACACCACTAAAAAAAGGTCCTAAGTAAATCAAACCAGGCAAACAGATGCCTTCCGGAGAAGAGTCTGGGATGATGAGGGCCCAGAACAGATCAACGAAGGATGAAGGACAGTTACCCGGGGTCCACAATACAATGACTAAGGGTGCAAGCGCTGGAATCACCCAACCCCCCTCCCAAAGACCTGCAAGGGATTTCCTCCCACGTCTGTCCTAGGTACAGCAGATATACCCTCCGCTGTCACCTATGTATGAACCTAGAGTCTGATACTAAGGATACCACAACATCGAAAATTCCTGGGGGAACAGTCACCGGTTGAATCAGAAAGCGTGGGCAGGGTAGCTAAGCCTGAAACTCGAAAGAGTCCCCAATACGCAATCCGATCCTGGTGTATGCTCGAACAGAAAGTAAGAGGGGTATTCCCACAAACTGATCTCACATTGACCTACTGCATAGATCCCAGGCAAATTTTGAGTGAGGTGGGTTTACCTGATGATAGTCTCACTACGATTTTTGCGCAATGTGTGATCTTGGGTGGTTTAAGGTGTTTTAAACCCAAGATCCTAACCAAGACTAGTTGTTGAATTTTCAGAATTTACTTCAATTTGATCTAGGATCTTAACTGACAGAACAACATGTACAACATATCTACAGCATATCAATCATGGAGACAATAATGCAAGCACACAAGAGACACAAAGATTTACTTGGGGAAAACCATAAAGGTGAAAAACCCCAATAACTTCCTCAGAGATAGATAGAGCAATGATACACCCAACCAAGAGAGATAGCCATAACCTAGTAGCAGATCCTCCTCCTCCATAAGTGCGCCACTCCTCCTTGAGTGCATGTGTGAGAAGTGAGTGAGTAAATAGAGTGCCTCCCGCACTCTATTTATACTTGACTTGACTTGCCTTTTTACCTAACTCATGTAGGCTCAAACTTAACCACATAACATAATGCTGACTGGGCCGACCCCCAATAGGGTGGTCTAATAACCCTTTGACCCACCTGGCCGACCCCCAATAGGGTGGTCTAATAACCCTTTGACCCACCTGGCCGACCCCCAATAGGGTGGTCTAATAACCCTTTGACCCACATGACTTATACAGGGCCGACCCCAAACAAGGTGGTCTAATAACCCATCAAGTATAAGTTACGACACTTACAATATAAATGACCACACTTCCGTATAGAGGAATAATACCATCTCTATAGGAATACAATATACATATATGTGAAATACATTATAAAGTTACATATACATCAACACTTCCTCTTAACTAGGAAGGTATTTCTCAGCACAGTTCTTCTAGCACAAGTCATCTTCTCTGGATCATCGTCACTGGATAATCGTCATCGAGTCATCATCATCATCGTCACTGCTGCTGCTATCTCAATCAATATCTGAATCTACTCATCATAGGAAGTTCTACAGAGCCAGTCCTTTTTCATACTGGATGTAGGCCCACCATCTGTAGGTCTTCATCATCACTAGCCATACTGTGGAATCCTTAGGACATATTACGTGCATCACAAAACCTGGCTGCAACATCCCAGGCTATTACGAGCACACAGCTCTACCTGTAGCATCTCCCAGGAGCACATTACATGTGACAAATCACAAAACCTGGCTGAAGCATCCCAGGCTGTTACGAGCATGTGGCTCTACCTGTCAGATCTCCCAGGAGCACATTACATGTGATCTCACCACAAAACCTGGCTGAAGCATCCTAGGCTATTACGAGCACACAGCTCTACCTGTCTGATCTCCCAGGAGCACATTACATGTGGTCCACCACAAAACCTAGCTTAAGCATCTGAGGCCTTTTTCATCCTGTCCATATCTCCCAGGAGCAAATTACATGTGGTCATGGCAAAACCTGGCTGAAGAATCTGAGGCCTTTTTCATCCTGTCCAGATCTCCCAGGAGCAAATTACATGCCATAGGACAAAACCTCGCAATAGCATCTGCCAGATATCCCAGGGCACCGAATTACATGCCATAGGCAAAACCTCGAAAGACTATCTGCAGATCTCCCAGGGCACAAATTACATGTCCTCCCAAGCAAAACCTCGCAAGAGAATTTGCCAGATGTCCCAGGGCACCGAATTACATGCCATAGGCAAAACCTCAAAAGACCATCTGCAAATCTCCCAGGGCACAAATTACATGCTTTCCTGCACAACCTAATCCATGGCCACAAAGTATCATCTGATACTCATCATCATCACTGCAACATCCTGCTGCATGTCATCTGGAGAAGCTCGTCATCCACGATCATCCTGATCATACAATGCATCCATCTGATGCACACATAGATACATGATCCACACAATGTATCCATCAATCATACATGATCTACCTAATCATACAAAGATACATGATCCACACAATGTACCCATCAACATACATGATCTACCTGATCATACAAAGATACATGATCCACACAATGTATCCATCAGCATCCATGATCTACCTGATCATACAAAGATACATGATCCACACAATGTATCCAACAGCATCCATGATCTACCTGATCATTCAAAGATACATGATCCACAAAATGTATCCAACAGCATCCAACATGATGTGTTCATACAAAATACATACACATGATCCAACCGATCATATCCAACATCCAACATGATGCGTACATACATATAAATGATCCAACTGATCATATCTAGCATCCAACATGATGCATATATAATGATCCAACTGATCATATCTAAGCAGAAACCAGAACATCATCCTGATGCTCATCATCCAGCGCTTACATCCACAGCCATGTGAAGGATCCCCCTTCCAACATGCTTGGAATGGATTCAACAAATGTGTCCATCACTTCTTCCTCGAAGTATCCTCAATCTGAAGCACGCCAAGCCTCTCTCTGAAGTACTCGAACTTCACCCTGGCTAGTGGCTTCGTCAGCACATCTGCAATCTGCTCGTCCGTCGCAACATACAGGAGCTTCACAGCTCCTCTCTGCACCATATCCATGATATAGTGATATTTGATCTCTATGTGTTTCGACCTGTCATGAAACACTGGGTTCTCGGATAGCTTCACACAACTCTGGTTATCACAAAATATACCAGTAGCATCCAACGGGAGATCAAATAACTCAGACAGTAGCTTTCGTAGCCATACTGCCTCACAACTAGCTGAACAGGATGCAACATACTCTGCCTCAGCTGTACTCAGTGCTACGCAGGACTGCTTCCTGCTAAACCAAGAGATCACACCTGATCCCATACTGAAGCAACACCCAGATGTGCTCTTCCTATCTGCAGCACTGCCAGCCCAATCTGAATCAACATAACCCTGCAGGTTAAACTTTTGATTCGCTTCATACCTGAGCCCATAATCCACTGTACCCTTCAGGTACCTCAGAACATGCTTTACAGCAACCAGGTGAACACTCCTCGGATCCATTAGAAACTGGCTCAATGTGTTCACAGCAAAGCAAATGTCTGGTCTCGTGTTCGTCAGGTACATCAAGGACCCAATCATCTGATGATACAAAGAGACATCAACCGGCTCAGATGAAGCATCACATAGAAGCTTCAGATTCGATGCCATAGGTGTGGCCATATCCTTGTAGTCCATCATCCCGAACCTCTTCAGGATCTCTACTACATACTTCCCTTGTCCAAGGAAAATTCCATCTGCACTCTGCCACACCTCCATGCCAAAAACAAATAGTGCATCATCTCCAAGTTCTTCATCTCGAACTTGGTAGTAAGCTTCCGCTGCGTGTCGGCAATCAATCTATCTTCACCATACCAAGTTCTGCACATATATGATTTCCTATCATGTGTCTCAGAACCAAGTAGCTGCTCTACATACACTTCTTCTTCAACTACACCATTCAAGGAAGCTGTCTTGAATCCATCTGGTGTATCTTCTATTTCATCACTTTTATATTTCTCAATGCTGCCATCTGCAACATGCTTGATCTGATAGTTCCATTTGGAAGTCATAGCAAACTTCCCTTCCTGTCTTGGGATTACATCCCAAACATCATTTCTCATGATCGACGGATCATGGCATTTCATTTCTTCATCCCAGATCCTGGGAACTTCAATATGTTCAATATCTTCAATAGATATCTTTGTTGCTGGAACAAATGTTGTAGTTCTTCTTTTGTAGGAGATGGCATACGATATTTCCTACACAACAAGTTAAATTGCATGATTAGAAAACATCTCATAGTTTTCAGAACAAATTCTTACACATAATGAAATATGCCATACAGTCATGCAATTATCTTAGCCAATGCTTCAATACAACATTTATCCATATCCCGTAACTTTCTAGATGCCTTCCAATCTCTACCAGAACATTGTTAAGAGTGTGCATAACTCCCAGCAAGTCAGCAAATAGGTTTCATTCTAGATAAGTAGCAATGGAATGTTGTACAGTGCCATAGGCCACTTACCCATGTATATTAGTAGTATATTGTTCATTAATGCAACTATTCTAATATGCACAATACATATCCTAAGTCTAGGAACATGAGCATATACATCATTGAACAATTTTATTTAAACAGACAAATATGCAAGAAATTAAAATACTTATCTTTGTTTGTTGGGTGGACTCCCTATGAGTCTTCGCTTTCTTGCAGGAGCTACTGGAGTCCTAATCTGCAGTAGCTTCCTCTACACCTTTCTGTTGTGGAATGTAGAGAGAGATGGACAACTCCCTCTGAATATCTGCATCCTTGCATAAACCACTGGAGTGTACTCCCTCTTGATCTTTGCTTCCTGAATTACCTGTTCTTGAACTCATATTCATCCTTGCATGCTTATTAGTATCATCATTGTGCTATCCTCTAGGTCTCATGCAAAATCATACATTCACTAGTATACTATTAAAATACAATAATCTCAAGCATGTATAGTCATGATCATTTCAAACAAAAACAATAAGCATTAGCATTCAAGGTTTATGTAGGATTCTTATGGTTAGTCAAATCATAAGAGACATAACATGTAATTACTCAAACCCATGACTCTTCGGGTTAGTTGAATCATCAATCAAGATAAGAGATATAATATGCATAAAACCTGTGATGATTCAAGCCTATACCTTCATGAATCTTTAGTCATATCATCAATTATGGTAAGAAACACAATATGCATACAACCATGACTATTCAAACCTATGACTTCATGAATAATCATTATCAACAATAGTATAAGATCCTAACACAAGGTAGGATTCTAGCTTGATATAGGAAAAACATACCTGGATTAGCATGCTAGCTATTTATGTCTAACATACCCGTATAATGTCTTTTGTTCTTCTTCAATGGCTTGTGCTAGTAACCTGTATACCTCATAGGTTAACTATTACAAAACCAAGTTATACATACCTCATAAATGGATCTTCTATGAGATCCATGACAATGGATGAATCTTTGTCCTCATGTTATCATGATCATATGTTCTTGGACCAGAACATGATTTGTCTTTCTTGGTGTACCTTTCATGTTAGTAGACAACATAAACCTCATACGACATCATAATGCATTAGTACAATCATAAGTGTCAACACCCTAACCAATGAATATATTCTATCATGCATTTATAATTTTGTTAAGGTGATACGACAAATCTAAAAACAAAATTGTACTTAACCGTAATAACATGAAGACAAACATACCATAAAATTAATCATGAAAAAATATCGAAACATACCTCGATGAGTCATACCTGTCGAGATCGCTTGAAATCTTCTTATGTAAGGCCTTAGCTTCATCTCCCTCTGAAACAGGAACTTCTTCACTCATGCAGATGATCAATCCATCTTCTTCTAGGATTAACCCAATCCACTTGATTTGCAAGAACTAGACCTGGAGCTGGATATGGGTTTGTCAGAGAAACCCCAAAAATTCAAACTTTGAATTTCAAACTTCCGAAAGGATAGAAATATGCGCCTTGATGAGCTGATCAAACTGGTATATTCAGAATTTGAAAACTGCAAAGTTTCACTCCTCAATTTTTCCTTTGAAACTTCCGGATTCATTGGACGTGACCCTGAATGGGGGTTTTATGAAGCCCACTCTTCTGCCCAATCAAAATGTTTGATCCAAAGCTCTAAGCTTCTATTTTTCTGAGGAGCTTCCAGTCATGGTCACAGATTTCAAAAATTCTCATTTTTACAGAAGCCCTAATTTTTCACTTTTCTGATGAATGTCCCGAACTAGGGTCTAATCAAGCCCGGCCTTCTGCCCAGCCAAAAATTCTGATATTGGTCTCTAAATTTCTATTTTCATGAGTAGCATCCAGCCGTGGTCTCTGATTACAAAAATTCCAACTTTCTCCAAATCCCTAAATTCCGGAAGCCATGAATGAAGGTACTCAAAAATAATTCTGTTTTGACAGAAATATGTACCTGATTGTTTCTGGTGTAACTATGAACTTTTTGATCCACAAGGTCTGAAAAAGTTTCTTGAGATAGCCTGACTTTTTATCTTTCCATCTTGACAGGTCTGACCTCAATTGGATTCTCTGAGAGAGAGTTATTCCAAATGTCACAACGTGACCTGTTTTGGGATAATTCAAGAGAGTGAACTTGTACGGAGTGCCACATGTCACTGTTTGAACTTCGGCCTCTGAAAACGTTTCCTGAGATAGCTCGGCCTGTTATGTTTCCATCTTGATAGTTCTGACCTCAATTGGACTCTCTGAGAAAGAGTTATGCCAAGTGTCGCAACGTGACCTGTTTATGAGATAAAACAAGAGATCAAACTTGTACGGCGTGCCACGTGTCACTGTTTCAACTTCGGCCTCTGAAAACGTTTCTTGAGATATCACAGACTGTGTACTACCTGTCACTTTTTACGAAATTTCATTTGGAGCTTCCTAGCCCAAGATATGACCTTTTTCCCAAGGTCACCTGATTTTGACTCAGATCTGGAAGAGGCAGAAACCCTATATTGTACAGATCATAAATCACAAAGTACAACGAATTAGAGGTCTTCCTTTGGACACAAGGTACCTGGAGATTTAATATTCATCCTGTAACACGTTCAGATCCGAAAACTTTGCCAAAATGGATTTATAGCAAAAGTGCTACGATGACTGGTTTTTGCTATATCAAGCCCTGGCATCGTAAGTGCAACAAGTGTCATACATGCCATATCATGCCTTCTTTCAGGCTAGCTTTGATACCATGTTGAATTTTCAGAATTTACTTCAATTTGATCTAGGATCTTAACTGAGAGAACAACATGTACAATATATCTATAGCATATCAATCATGGAGACAATAATGCAAGCACACAAGAGACACAAAGATTTACTTGGGGAAAACCATAAAGGTGAAAAACCCCAATAACTTCCTCAGAGATAGATAGAGCAATGATACACCCAACCAAGAGAGATAGCCATAACCTAGAAGCAGATCCTCCTCCTCCATAAGTGCGCCACTCCTCCTTGAGTGCATGTGTGAGAAGTGAGTGAGTAAATAGAGTGCCTCCCGCACTCTATTTATACTTGACTTGACTTGCCTTTTTACCTAACTCATGTAGGCTCGAACTTAACCACATAACATAATGATGACTGGGCCGACCCCCAATAGGGTGGTCTAATAACCCTTTGACCCACCTGGCCGACCCCCAATAGGGTGGTCTAATAACCCTTTGACCCATATGACTTATACAGGGCCGACCCCAAACAAGGTGGTCTAATAACCCATCAAGTATAAGTTACGACACTTACAATATAAATGACGACACTTCCGTATAGAGGAATAATACCATCTCTATAGGAATACAATATACATATATGTGAAATACATTCCGAAGTTACATATACATCAACACTAGTTGGTGTAGTGTAACCTAGAAAAGAAAATGTTGCTAGTTCATTTTATTAGAGTTCATTTTAAAGGTTACTTGATTACTCAAAAAGGTAGTGGGTGTGTGAGAGTGGTTATAATAGAAATAGAGTACTGAAAATGAAATATTTACCACCAAACAAATCTTTTTCTTTTCAATGCAAGTCTTAAAATTATGATCTAGAATGCATATGCAAATGCAATTTTTTAATCTTTTAAATGCAAAAAAGGTAAAAATAAAGTCTAAATGTACAAAAAGTTAAATTCAAAACCTAAGAATGCAGCTACTCAAGCAACTAGGTATGCAAAAGAAAACTTGTTCTTTTTGATGCAAAGCACTCTAAAATCTTTTAAGCCACTTGCAAGGTACTCTATTCAGAAGATAAATCAAAATTCTTTATGCTTTTCAAAGGTAAGAAACAAAACTGAAACTAACCTACTATCAAAGCAAAGCAAAGAAACTTTCAGGTTCTCTTTATGAAACAGTAAAATCTACCAAATATGACTTTCAAATTCTTATTGATGTAAGCATGCCAACCATTGGGAAAAGAGTACAAAAACTACTTTTAAACCCAAACGAAGCAAATGAACTACAAAGAAGTATGGTTTGGTAAAGTCAGGTCTGCACATAAACAATGCAAACAAGGTCTTGAACAACAGCCAAAACACTTGAGCTTTCACTACAAAAGAAAAACTAAAAGCATAAGGGAGGATAAGAAACCAACCTAAAAGAGAAATTTCACTCAAATAGATACAAACAGGGTCAAGAAGACTCAAAAGGTTCCAAATCCAGTGGAAAATGGGGCAAGAAAGTTCAGTCAGACTCAAATTAGGGTACAAAACACCAAACGGGTCCACAACCCCCCAACTTGCGTCAACAAGCCCCAAAACTTTCCAAACAAGCCCAAAATGATCAAAAGAGGTTCAAATCATGAATGTAGGATCAGTACAAGGATGGGAGACCACTTACAGTGGTTTAACTCAGACCTAGGGTCATCACGGACCCCCAAAAATGCAGCCACAACCCCCAGATTCGAGTCCACAACCCAAAAACTCAAAAAATCAAACCCAGATTTTGAGCGCTACTGTGTATGAAGGAAACTAGCGCTCATAGCAGTATGGGCGCTACTGTGCAGAGGAAAAGTAGCGGTATGGGCGCTACTGTGTGGTACAAATAGTAGCGTACAAGAAAAAAAGTCTAAAAAATGGGGTTAAAACCCGCAAACTGGGTCCACAAAGGTTTGCAAGGGCTGGGAAGGGTCTGTAAAAAGCCCAGGAGGGTCAAACAGAGCCTACTAACTGATCCTAATCAAGAAAATGAACAAAGACCATCAAACAAGACTGGAGAAATGACCTTGGATACCCCTAAGCAGTTAGGCTTTCCCCAGCGGAGTCGCCATTCTGTTGTGGGGAAAATGCACCTATAGTTCAGGGGAGAAACTACCAACTTACGGTGATAAAGATAGACTTACAAGCATTCTGCAATTACAACAAATAAATGAAGAGATTAGGGTTTAGAGATGTAGGAACCTCATTCAGAAGGTTGATCCTAGCTTTGCCTCCCTCTCTCTTCAATCCAGTGTCGCAATGTCCAGACCTGCAAAACAACTTGATACCATTCTCAAACACATTTGACTACATATATAAGATTGATATTCATAATAGAAGAAGACATCAGACTATAATCAAACAGTAATCAAATCTGAGACACATTAACAGGTCATATTTGGAAAGAGAAGAACGTCTGATCTTTATTGATGAATGAAAGCAAGTACATAAAGTTATACCTTCTTTCAAGCTTGGCACTTCACGAAACCTAGATTCAAGGTCTCCTGCTTCTGTTCTCCAGGGATCCCAGCCTCTAAGCAACTGTACTAGGGTTTACCAAAACTTAAGCACAAGAGAGGGGGATGAGAGTCTCCATTCCTCCAGCATAACTTTGTAATTAGGCTTGGTCCCCTCACATGACCCTTCTACCCTCCTTCTATAATCAATGAGGAAGAGGAAATGAAGTTATAACCACTCAAGAGGTTTCCCAACCAACTTAACTTACTCGAATTTCGATATTTTTGACCAAAACAGGAGTGTACTCTACTCTATAGTAGACAAAGTCGTGTACACATGGCAATGGGCACTACTTTGAATGAGGTAAAGTCGCATACACACGCTACTATTGCAACAGTGGAGTCGCGCTCATATTGAAAAATGGCCAAAAACAGGCTTTTCTGCTCATTTTGAGGAGATGGTTTGGTCTAGAAAAGTGTTCCTAAGGGTCATATACATCAAATGGCTCAAGAATGAGGTAATTTCAACCATTTTTAGTATCCCAAATGACTCCTCCATCCACAAATGTCCTGTTGTGTGACTGAACTTGATCTCAAGAAGTGTCGTCGTGCGACCAAGGGAAACAAGTGTCGTCACGGATGGAGAGGTGTCATTTAAAGCTATAACAATAGTGTCATCCTCTATTTAATCCTTAAAAGTTAAGGCTCTCCCTATCGATAATAATGGATGAACGCATTCCTCTTCCTCCAGATCCACGCAAAGTGGAGTTTCATCTTCTAAGCTTGGTCGGGCAGGAGGGTATAAAGTTAGGCTCTTAATATCAGTCTTGTTTGAGATAGTAGTGGAACCTGATTGACAGCTGATACAGGCATATACTGTGGCTAACCACGGTCTTCCCAGGATCAGTGGGTGTCCCCCCAACTGTGACTTTGGTTGTAGAACCAAGAAATCTCCAGGGTCTTCCTACGAATCAACAGAGATTACCAGGTCATCTAGGATTCCCTTAGGATTGATTTTTTATCTATCAGCAAGTTCTAAAATGGTAGGGGTTGGCCAAAGATTCGTGAGTCCCAGTTTTTTCACAGTTTTGATAGTCATAACATTGAATGCTGTGCCTAAATCTACCAAGGCATTTGGTATCTGAGTGTGTCTTTTATTTACTGTAACAGTAGGGTTTCCAAGATCGTCATATTTAGCCACAAGAGTCTTAGCCATTATTAATTCAGAAAGTTTTCCCAATACGTGGACAATGGGAGGATCCCTCGGCTTTCTTCCTGGTTTTCTAACACACAGATCTCTAATGGTAATGGCATAAATAGGCACATCATGGAGGGCTTGTAACAATGGGATTTTGACGTATAAGTTCTTCAATTCCCCTAAGAGATTGAATCTAGGTTGTTCCATAGTTTTCTATAGGGCCAATCATTCAGGATATGGTGGTTCTCTTATAAGTTAAGTAGGATGTGTTTCATCATGTGTTGCTTCTTGTGTTTCATTTATCGTTTTAGTAGGAATGTTAGCATCCTCAATGATGGGGATTGTTGTATTAGCTAAATTCTCGTATTGTTGATCCATTCTGGCTTTAGTCCCAGAGGATGGAACATCCTCAATGACTATGGGTTCCACTACTCTTCTTGATCGAATATGTATATCGTTACACGGAATGGAGGTAATGGAATAAGCAGGTATGTTGGCAGTCTCAAATTGATGAATTGCTTTATTATTTGGGTTAGGGTTAGGTTGTACAAGTAGCTATGGTCATAGTGGTGCATTCATAGGTGTGAGATTATTTGGGAGTTGTAGGTGTGGCTGCTAGTACTGTTGGTGAGGGTACTATTGAGGAGGATACTATTGGTAAGGATTTTGGTGGTGAGAAAAATTGTTTTCTAGGTAAGAATTTCTCCAATTGGGAGTCTAGGTAGCTTGTTGATTTCATTGTTGTGCCCATGGCATCTAGGGGTTAGGACTTTTCATTGAGGGTTGAGATGGATGTCGTTGGTTATTAGAATAATGTGAATGTGTTACAGAGAAAACTTCCTATGGCTTGGGGTAGACCACAATAGACAGCTGACTACAAGCAATTAACTCAATTCTCAATGTTATGCTATATAAATGACAATGCTAAGACAATGGAGAATATAACCAACCTCGATTCGGACGTTCGATGTAGATCCACGTTGAAGCTTTCAATTCATGCACTTGAACCTGCAAATTAGTCTTGATAGCCAATATACAACAAGCACATATAATCCATGAAAGACATTAACATCATCAATAGCAATGGTTCACGATATCATAAGTAAATGCAACCCAATGTAATATAAACAACATTCACAACACTAATGGACGAGAATATGAGTATTGTTAATTTTTTAGCATCAATTCAATATACTCTAGGATCTTTACTGAGAGAATAACATGTACAACATATCAATCACAAGAAGCAAACACAAGAGACAATAGACACATAGAGTTTCCTTGGGGAAAACCATAAAGGTGAAAAACCCCAATAACTTCCTCAGAGATAGATAGAGCAATGATACAAAACCCAAGCATAAGAGATAGTCTCCTAGCAAAAGATTCTCCTCCTCCACTAGTGTGCCACTCTCCAATGAGTACATATGTGAGAAAGTGAATGATCAAATAGAGTGCCTCCCGCACTCTATTTATACATGACTTGACTTGCCTAATAAACTTACTAGGTCAGCCTCAACTTAATCACATAACATAATGCTGACAGGGCCGACCCCCAATAGGGTGGTCTAATAACCCTTTAACCCACATGACTTATATAGGGATGACCACATCAAGGTGGTCTAATAACCCATCAAGTATAAGTTACGACACTTACAATATAAATGACGACACTTCCATATAGAGTTATAATAACAAATCTATAGGAATACAATATACATATGTGAAATACATTCCGAGGTTACAAATACATCAACACTCCCTCTTAACTAGGAAGGTATTTCTTGACACAGATCTGCTAGCACAAGTGTTCTTCTTTGGATCATCATCACTGGATCATCGTCATCGAATCATCGTCATCATCACTGCTGCTTATATCTCAATCAATCTCAAATCTACTCATCATAGGAAGTTATACAGAGCCAACCCTTTTTCATGTTGGATGTAGGCCTACCACCTGCAGGTCTTCATCATCTACAGAGCCATCCCTTTTTCATGCTAGATGTATCACATCTACAGAGCCAGCCCTTTTTCATTCTAGATGTATCACATCTACAGAGCCAACCCTTTTTCATGCTGGATGTACCACATCTACAGAGCCAGCCCCTTTTCATGCTGGATGTATCACATCTATAGAGCCAGCCCTTTTTCATGCTGGATGTAGTCCTAGCCTCCATGTAGGTCTTCATCATCTCTGTGAGCAAGCCATCAAGTAAGTACACCTCAGAACTGAATACACTACCTGTGCAAAACCTACAAGATCTCCCAATACTAATTACACTACCTCTGCACAACCTGCAAGAGCATCTCAGGACCAATTATATGCCTCTGCAAAAACTATGTACCATACTGTCACCTCATCGTCTTTAGATCACTTCATAGTCCATGGAGCACAACCCAGATGCACATCGCACAACACTTACATTCATCGGCATGGGAAGACACACTTCAACCATCCGTGAAAGGATCAACACTTATATCTTCGCCATGGGAAGACACACTTCAACCATGCGAGAATGGAATCACATTTATATCCATAGCCATGGGAAGACACACTTCAACCATGCTAGGAATGGAACAACACTTATATCGCAGCCATGGGAAGACACTTTTCAACCATGATCAAATGGAACATCTCTTACATCAATGACCATGGGAAGACACACTTCAACCATGTCGAAATGGCCCCAACCATTATATCTTAGCCATGGGAAGACACACTTCAACCATGCTAGAATGGCTCATGTGCATCTGTGTCTCCGGACTCATCACTTCCCCTTGGAAGGAATTTCGATCTGAAGTACACCAAGTCTCTCTCTAAAGTACTCAAACTTCTCCCTAGCCAGCGGCTTGGTCAACACATCGACTATCTGCTCATCCATTGCAACATACAGGATCTTCACTACTCCTCTGTACACCATATCCCTGATATAGAAATATTTGATCTCAATGTGCTTTGACCTGTCATGGAACATTGGGTTCTCAGACAGCTTCACACAACTCTGGTTGTCACAAAATATACCAGTAGTACCTAACAGGAGATCAAATAACTCAGACAGTAGTTTCCTCAGCAGTACTACCTCACAACTAGTCGAACAAGCTGCAACATACTTTGCTTTGGTTGTTCTCAGTGCTACGCAGGATTGCTTCCTTCTAAACCAAGAGATCATACCTGATCCCATACTGAAGAAGCACCTAGAAGTGCTCTTCTTATCTGCACCACTACCTGCCCAATATGAATCAACATAACCCTCTAGGTTAACCTTTTGATTCGCATCATACTTGAGACAATAATCAATTGTACCCTTTAGGTACCTCAGAATATGCTTTACAGCAACCAAGTGAACACCTCTGGGATCCATCAGAAACTGGCTCAATGTGTTCACTGCAAAGCAAATATCTGGTCTCGTATTTGTCAGGTACATCAAGGACCCAATCATCTGACGATACATCGTGACATCAACCGGCTCAGATGCAGCATCACACAGAAGATTCAGATTCGATGCCATAGGTGTGGCCATGGCCTTGCAGTCCATCATCCCGAACCTCTTCAGGATTTCTATTGCATACTTCCCTTGTCCAAGGAAGATCCGATATGCATTCTGCCACACCTCCATGCCTAGAAAATAGTGCATCATCCCCAAGTCCTTCATCTTGAACTCGGCAACAAGCTTCCTCTTGCTATCGGCAATCAAACTATCCTAACCTGTAACAAATAGGTCATCCACATACAAAAGTAGCATCACTGTATTTCCTTCCTCAACCTTGTAGTAAAGGTTGGAATCCACCTTACTCTTGGTAAAGCCCAAACTGGATAGAAAGCTATCTATCCTACCATACCAAGTCCTAGGAGCTTGCTTCAAGCCATACAAGGCTTTCTTCAACCTACACACATATGACTTCCTGTCATGTGTCTCAAAACCAAGTGGCTGCTCCACATACACTTCCTCTTCGACTAAACCATTCAAGAAGGATGTCTTGACATCCATCTGGTGTATCTTCCACTTCATCACTGCAGCCAGAACAAGTACTGATCTGATGGAAGTGTATTTGGCTATAGGAGAAAAAGTCTCTTCATAGTCTATTCCCTCTTTCTGGGAGAAGCCACAATCTACAAACCTCACTTTGTATTTTTCTATGCTTCCATCTGCAGCATGCTTTATCTTGTAGATCCACTAAGAGACTTCCCTTCAGGTCTTGGGACTACATCCCAAACATCATTCTTCATGATCAATGGATCATGGAATCCTTCCATTACTTCATCCTAGATCCTAGGAACTTTAGATTCTTCAATAGATAACTTTGTTGCTAAACAAATGTTGTAGTCCTTCTTTTGTAGGTGATGGTATACGATCTTTCCTACAAGACAAGTTAAATTGCATGATTAGAAACATCTCATGGTTTTCAAAACAAATTCTTACACATACATTAATATTTCATACAGTCGTGTAATTATTTTAGCCAACGCTTCAATACAACATTTATCCATATCCCATAACTTTCTAGATTCCTTCCAATCTCTACCAGAACAATGTTAAGAGTGTGCACAACTCCCAACATTTCAGGAAAGAGGTTTCATTCTAGATAAGTAGCAATGGAATGGTGTACAGTGCCATAGGACACTTACCCATCACATGCATATTAGTAGTATATTGTTCATTAATGCATTATTCTAATATGCATAGTACACAACCTAAGTCTAGGAACATAAGTGTATACATCATTGAATAGTATTATTTGAACAATCAAATATACAAGAAATGACAATTCAAATACTTATCTTTGTTACTTTGTTGGGTGGACTCCCTCTCAAGCTTTGCTTCCTTGTAGGAACTACTGGAGTGTGCTCACTCTTGATCTTTGCTTCCTGGATTACCTGTCCTTGAACTTTTATCCATCCTCGATCACTATGCATGCTTACTAGTATCATCATTGTGTTATCCTTGAGATCTCATACATAATCACACATTCCATCGTATAATATTAATACTATCAAAACACAATAATCTTAAACATGTATAGTCATGATCATTTCAAACACAGATAATAGGCATTAGCTTTCTAAATTTCAGGGAAGACTTCTCTTACTTATGCATATTCATATTTGACCATAGAACTCTTCTGGTTAGTCATATCATCAATCAAGGTAAGAGACACAATATGCATAAACCCTAGATTACTCAAACTAGTAACTTCACGAGTAATCATTATCAATCATACAAAAGTATAAGATCCTTACATAGGGTAGGATTCTAACTTGATATAGGAAAAACATACCTGGTCACCATATTTGCTAGTTATGTCTAGCAATGTTTTTCTTGTACTCTTCAATGACCTGCATAACTCATAAGTTAACCATTGTAGAACCAAATTATACATACCTCTATGTGATCCATGACTATGGATGAGTCTTTCTCTTCATGTCACTATGGTCTTGTTCTAGGACTTGATTTGTACCTTCATGTTAGCGGATAACATTCTCCTCATACAACACCACAGTGCATTAGTACAATCATAATACAATCATAAGTGTCATAACCCTAATCAATGAATGTCTTCTATCATGCATTCATACTTTTACTAGGATGATAAAACAAGTCTAGAATTAAACAAGATTGTTACTAAACTCAATAACATGAAGACAATCATATTATAAACTTAATCATGAACATATTTCAAAACATACATGCAAGTCATACCTGTCAGATTGCTTGTAGTAGTTGTTGTTGTTGTTCCTTTTGTTCTTAGGACAATCTGAGGAAAAGAGTCCTCTTCTTGGTGTGGGCTGTGAGAGCTTGAACTTCATTCCCCATCTTTTCTTCTCGAGCTATAATTCAAGCTTCTTCCTATGAGCATTCTTCCCACAACTTACTGAATGAGATAAGTTTCTTCCTAGCACAAATTCCTTGGATGAAGGAATCCCATGATCTAGGAAGGCCATTAAGAGTGGTCATTACCACTTCTCCATTCTCTATATCTTCTATCACAGCTTCAAGTTCTTTTATCTCGGAGACCCTTGAGAAATAAGACTACATGGTCTCCACATTCTGGAACATGATATTCTTCAATTGATTCCTCAAGGTCATCTTCCGATTTATATTCTTCACTTCAAATAGCTTGGTCAAGGAATCAAACATCTTCTTAGGTGTCTTCAGGAATGAGATGGTCTTTGATAGAATCAACAATGATCCTCTTAGACTTGACCAAGTTCTTCTTGTGTAAGGCCTTAGCCTCTTCTCCCTCTGGGACAAGAACCCCTTCACTTGTGTAGGTGTCCAACTCACTCTCTTCTAGAATTAACCCAATCCTATACTTCCATGCTCGAAAGTTATCAGTCCCTTCAATCTTATCCTCAAGTTTGGTGTGGTGAGACATCTTAAAGAGTACTTCAAATGGACATAGAAAATATTTAGGTCTTACAACTTGATTTGCATAAATCTAGATCTGGATCTGGATTAGGGTTTGTCAGAGAAACCCTAAAAATTCAAACTTCTAAAACGATAGAAAGATGCACCTTGATGAGCCGATCAAGCTGGTATACTCAGAATTTGAAAAATGCAAATTTTCATCCCTGAAATTTGCTTTTCAAACTTCTGGATTCACTAGGGAGGACCCTGAATTAGGGTTTGATTTTCCTGGAGCTTCATCCATCCAAAAAGTTTGATCTTGGTCTCTAAACTTCGATTTTGTAGAGGAGCTTCCAGCCATGGTCTCAGATTTCAGAAATTCCAACTTTTGTAGAAGCCCTAATTTTCGGCTTCACTACACAGGACCCCAAACTAGGGTTTGATTTTCCTGGAGGTTCACCAACCAAAAAGTTCAATCCAAAGCTCTAAACTTCGATTTTTCTGAGGAGCATCCAGCCATAGTCTCAGATTTCAGAAATTCCAACTTTTGCAGAAGCCCTAATTTCTAGCTTCACTCGAGAGGACCCCAAACTAGGGTTTGATTTTCTCGGAGCTTCACCCAACCAAAAAGTTCGATCCAAAGCTCTAAAATTCTATTTTTCTGAGGAGCATCCAGCCATGGTCTCCGCTTTTAGAAATTCCAACTTTTACGGAAGCCCTAATTTATGGCTTAACTAAACAGGACCCCAAACTAGGGTTTGATTTTCCAGGAGCTTCACCCAACCAAAAATTTCGATCCAAAGCTCTAAACTTCGTTTTTTATGAGTAGCATCCAGCCATGGTCTCAGATTTCAAAAATTCCACTTTTTGTGGAAACCCTAATTTTTAGGTCAAAATATGAAAATGCTCATAATTGAATTATGTTTCGACAGAAAGATGCCCCTTTCTCAGGAGATTCAATCTAGCATCCTGCCTTTCAATATCTATGGAGAGAAACCCCCAAAAAAAGAAGCCCTAGCTTCCGCAACTACACAATGTCTTCTTCTTAGGTTAGCTCTGATACCAGGTTAATTTTTTAGCATCAATTCAATATACTCTAGGATCTTTACTGAGAGAATAACATGTACAACATATCAATCACAAGAAGCAAACACAGGAGACAATAGACACATAGAGTTTCCTTGGGGAAAACCATAAAGGTGAAAAACCCCAATAACTTCCTCGGAGATAGATAGAGCAATGATACAAAACCCAAGCATAAGAGATAGTCTCCTAGTAGTAGCTTCTCCTCCTCCACTAGTGTGCCACTCTCCAATGAGTGTATATGTGAGGAAGTGAATGATCAAATAGAGTGCCTCCTGCACTCTATTTATACAGGACTTGACTTGCCTAATAACCTTACTAGGTCGGCCTCAACTTAATCACATAACATAATGATGACAAGGCCGACCCCCAATAGGGTGGTCTAATAACCCTTTAACCCACATTGACTTATAAAGTGCCAACCCCATCAAGGTGGTCTAATAACCCATCAAGTATAAGTTACGACACTTACAATATAAATGACAACACTTCCATACAAAGTTATAATAACATCTCTATAGGAATACAATATACATATTTGAAATACATTCCGAAGTTACAAATACATCAACAAGTATTTCTATTAATACGTAACAAGAAGTACAATGTGATATGACCTCTTGTCGGAAACCAATCTGAACCAAGAACTGGGTCTCTCCACTTGTGCCTCCACCACTTCAATCCTCCATGGAATGGCAAACTCAAACTATGATAGGAGTTTGGAAGTTGAACATAAAGGGTTCACAACAACAAGGATCAATGAGTGTAGACTCAAGATGTGGCAAAAATCCACTAGAGTTATCTTACTCTCTCTTTCTCCTCCCTTCCATATGCCATATGTGCTCAATATATAGTCCTTCCAAAGGTATGTGTAAGGACACATCGAGGCGTTTTGGGGAAAATGGAGGGCCAAAGGTCACCTTAAGACCACTTTTTGGGAGTAAAAAGTCATTTACCAATGATTTTTTACCATTTTATTGTCACCCACAGGCTATAGTGGTGCAGCTCGCGAGTGCGCTAGCTAAAGTGGAACAGCTAGCATACAAGAAGAAAAAATAGGGAAATAGTGTGTCTGAAGGACATAAAGTGCCTCTGAGTCAGTAAAATGGATCCTAAAGGCCAAGAGTGTTGATTTTCACAAGGTGAAAAATTACATTGTAACAGAAGGGAATTGTGTATTTATGTGATTCATGTTATTCATACCATTCATATTATTCCGAAAAGATGGTGGTTCTAAATTCAATACCTTGATTTCGAGGCTACCAAGGCTTCTTCTGAGCAATAAAATAAGCTTGTTCCAAATCCAAAGTAGATTCCTGCAAGACTGCTTTGAATTTAGGTAATGAAGGACATTCCTTGGTATCGTGATCCAATTCACATATCCAACATACCTCTACCTTGTCAAGCAAACATTCTTTTAGTGGGTGCTTCTTTCTGCATTTGGTATAGAATACGCCAAGTGTCAGGTATTCTACTGCATGCCTCTTTTTTTCGCTCAAGACATCACATTCTGAGGAAATGGAGCTCATCATATCTGTTTTAAATTTCTCCAGAAGATTTCCTATTTCTGCTCAAGTGGATCCTCCACTAGCTTATTTCTGTGTCATAGTGAAGACATCTCGATCTCCTTTTTGTCCCCATTCTTGGTTCTAGAGGACCCCCTTGAATACCTTCGACATAATTCAACAATATTCTCAAAAGGTTCCTTTGAGATATTCCCCTTCCCTAACAAATTCAACATATCAAGGCAATCTCTCTAATTCCCCGTAATAAGATAATCTTGTGTAATCTTTTCCAATCTTAGTATGACCAGACCTCTGTAAATTATACAACAACCTTTCAACAAAGTCTTCCAAGATCGCTTCTTCCTTCTGAACCATTTTAAACAAATCCTCCCTCCTATCTTTGGTTCTATAGTATTCTTGATATTTGGAAAGGAATGTTTGTTTCATCTGGTCCCAGGTAGTAATGGTCTCATGACCCAAAATCATAAACCAACACAGAGCATACATCTTCAGGGTGGCTAGAAATAGTTTCAGTTTCTGCGCATTGGAGGTGTAATCGTAATTGTGACAGAGGATGTCAAACTCAAAAAGAAACTCATCAGTATCTTCAGAGGACTTACCATGAAAATTTGGGAGAATTGAGGGTGATATATTCTTCATAGGAGATGCTTCTGTTGTTTGGAGGATAGGGAATTCGAGTGTAACCACAGTGTCACCATTCTGATTATCTTCCACCTCCTCCTCGTTGTTATTGTGGCACTCATTGTTTCTTTCCTATTCCCTGTTATTCATGGTGCACCAAAATTTTAGTGCTTCCTTTTCTCTTTCTTCCTCTGCCTTTGCCTCTTCTTCTCTCCTCCTTTCTTCTTCTCACCTTCTTTCTTCTTCTTGTTCTTGGCGATGATCCAAACACTCCTTGTTGGTAAATTTGTGCCCGTTAATATGATAAATATCCTCTCTCTCTCGTACACCCACAGCAATTCCCTTGTCTTTAGGAGATTTCTTCTTTGGAATGGGATTTGAAGGCCCCGTTGTGTTCTCCACTGTTGATTGAGAAGTATTAAGATTAGGGAGAACAAAATTTCCCCTTCCTGGAGATGCTCGCGGTAGTCTGGTGGAAGAATCGACTCTAGAAATTATTTTATCAATGTATGTATGTCTTCCTTGACCTTGATTTCAACCACGACCTCGTCCACTTGCAATCTTAGTATCTTGATGGGGTTCTTGATTTTTTTTCTTGTATTCATGCATGCTTTAGATAATCCAAACTAAAATTAAATCATTAAATCAACTACTATCTACACCTATAAATTACCATCCCCGGCAACAGCACCAAAATGTTGGTCACCCTATATGCCAATTAATTACAACTAACACACGGGATGCTCAATATAAATTGCCAACCCAAGGAAGTCTTTTATTTCAATGGAAATAAGCACAGTCTATGCATAAACATTTCAAGTAGTTGATTAAATAAATGGAGATAAATGATCTTACCTATCTGCTCATCCAAACTCATCTCATAACTAAAACTAATCTAACTTATTCATCTAGGAATTCAAAATACAATTATCTTCTTACAAAAATCAATCCAGCAGTTATCGATCTAGGAATGAAATAAACTAGACTTACTTTTGCAAGAAGTTAAATCCTATAATTATCAAACTACAATATTCGATCTCTACTGATCTAATTCATCTAGCAGCTACTATAACTCAATTATAATCTGTCTAATCTAATGAATTCAAGAAAGACAACAACAACCAGAAACTAGAAGTAAGCTGAACTCTAATTTGATTAACTTGAAAATCCTAGAAAGAATAAATGACTGAAAAGAAATCAAATCTAAGCTGGATGTAATAGCTGATCTAACACACCCTGCATCAAATAAACTAACCTACATAGTCGACTGTCACACCACATAGTTGCATCTATTCAGGATGCAATCATAAATTACCAAAGAAGAATGCAAGTATCAATCCACTATTGCAGCTTGCAGTAACATATCTAATGCAATTCCACACCACACAACATAAAAGAAATTAAATACCTACTTAACTCAGCAATCTCTGTGAGAAGGTGGGCCCTGGCCTTCTAACTAAGATGGTGTAGACTAACACAAATTAAAACTCAGATATAAGAAACTCCACTCCTTGTATTAAGAAAAATGAAATTACAGTCACATCTCTCTATCTCAGTTTATACAATTAGAAATTATCCAACCCCAGGATCAGAATGCCTCTTTACATTTATACCCCATGAAATGAAATCATTACACCAAAATATCGGGTAGCCATGAAGATCTATGATCTTTAGGCTGCCGATTTACAATGGAACTGTTACAGACATAAGTGATCTTGAATGAAATCGTTGCATTCAGGCCTGAGTTGTTTCATGCTGTCGCAACCCAGAATAGATTCGAGCTGATTGGACTAGCTGGTACTCGGATGCTCTGTTGTGAGGAGGAATGTTCGAACTGTTGCAGGGAATTATGGAACCAAACTCAAGAAGGGACAACTAGCGCCACATATGCCTCTTCTCCCAGAGTCAACGAGTTGCTACACCTGTTGTCTTGTAAAGTCTTTTGGGTTATCTTTATCGAATCAAACAATATTAGCACAACCTTAAAATATAGAGTACAAAACCATAAACAAATCAGACATTAATTGAATAAAACAATAATAGAGTATACATGTTGCAATCCATGCTTTGCTTGGGAGAATATCTGCTTAAATCAAGGAATGGTGAGGCAAAATAGGGAAAAAGGAGTAGATAGGTGTAGGAAAAAATGGGCTATTTTGGTGCCCAACACCCTTGTCTCTTCCATGTTGTACCATTTGTTAGGAAAGTTGTTAAGCGTGTTCGGGAAGAGATGTGGCCATGATCGTTCATATTTATATCCCAATCTTCTCCACTCCTTTTCAAAGTTGTTGATGTGAGCTTCAGGGTCTTTCCCTTGTGTGAATATCGGGATTACTGCTTTAGATGTCAGTCTCTTATCTCCAAACCTTTAAACAAAATATGTTGATGCAGTGGTCCATGTTTGGAGTCTTGACTGATGCGTGTCCCACCACCTCGCAGCTTGTCCTGTAAATGTCTCGACCAGACTTTGTAATCGCCCTTGTTGTTCGACATTCTTTGAAACTTCTTCGACATGTACAGATGGAGATTCTCGCTGTTTGTATGTCCACACGCCAATTCGTTCAATCAGACTTTGGTCAGTGAGTTTCAAATAAATTCCCGATTCTTGAAGCCGAGGTCGACCTAATTGTTCCTAGGCATCATGAGTCATGATATTAACTTGCGAACCAAAATCGAGGACAACCTATCGGACACTGTATCAATTTATTTTGAGGTCGAAAAGAGGTTTGCCATCATTCTTGTATTTTTTATTCAGTCAGCATATAGTTTAAGCTTGTCTTAGCTCGACAGATTTATTTTTAATATTTTGCAACAAGTAAATTAACTTCCCGACAGCTTCTTATTTAGTTATTGGAAATTGACCAATTCATTAATACCTTCCCGTCGATCTTCCTCATTATCTTCTTTTGCTGCTAGTTCATGGAATATACCAGATGCATTCTTAAACAAATATTTTTTCTTATTTAAATTCGGATAATACTCTTTATTTATTATTTTGATTATTTGTGGATTATCGTGACCAATTCGAGTACCTTGTCTTGTTACAATTTGCAGATTCTTTGTTCGAATCATATCAGATTTGGGAACACACACTACTACATTTTTGGCCTTTAGGGGGGGTTGTCTTCCACCCCCAAAAGTGACCTCGGGGGGGGGGGGCGTTGGCTTTGGGGGCAGTTTTGGCAAAACCGCCCCTAAAGGCACTGATGTTAAATTTTTTTCCCTTTAAGGGCGATTTTTGACAAGATTGGAACCGCCGCCAAAAGAGACTTTTGGGGGCGGTTTGTGACCCCCCTCGTAGAGGTCTATGGTGGCAGTTTTAAAACCCCCTCATAGACCCCTTCATAGAGACCTACAGGGGCGTTTTTGAACCCCCTTCATAGAGACCTACGAGGGTGGTTGTGAACCCCCCTCATAAGCCCCCTCATACAAACCTACAAAGGCAGTTTGGAACCCCCCTCGTAGAGAACTATAGGGGCGATTTCAAACCCCCCTCGTAGAGTCCTATAAGGGCGGTTGTGAAACCCCCACATATAGTCCTATAGGGGCAGTTTGGAACCCCCCTTGTAGAGGCCTATAGGGGCAGTTTAGAACCCCCCTCGTAGAGGCTTATTTGGGCGGTTTTGAACCCCCCTCGTAGAGGTATATAGAGGCAGTTTGAAACCCCTATAGGGGTGGTTTGTGACCCCTATAGGGGTGGTTCTAAACTCCCCTTGTAGAAACCTATGGGGGTGGTTCAGAACTCCCCCTAAATGTTCTTATTACAAACCTTTGGGGGCGGTTACAAACCCCCCTTGTAGCTACCTACAAGGACAGTTACAAACCCCCCTCGTAGGTACCTACAAGGGAGGTTCTAAACCCCCCTCATTGTAACATACAAGGGCAAGTTTGAACCCCCCTCGTAGTGACATATGGAGGCGGTTTAGAACCCACCTCATAGAAACATACAGAGGTTTGAAACCCCCTCTATAGCCATAATAAAATATATTTTATTAAAAATATCAATATTGCAATATCAATAGGGCACAGAGGAATCGAACCACAAACCTCCTACTTGTAAGGCAGGCACTCTTCTATTGAGCTAGCACCCTTTCAGAATTTGGGAGAGGAGCAATATGAACTTATAGATTACATCATTTGAAATTCTAAGAAAAGACAATAAAATCCAAAGACAACCATGCTTAAAATCCAATTTATTTTCAAAACACATTAATAAGCACAAAAATATACCATAATAAGGTAACAAAATATCCTAAACAATTATACAATCTATTAAGGTGGCCTGCAAAAGGGTCTAAATGCCATATTTTATTTTATTTTTCTACTCGCTTTGGTTGATCTCCATGGCATGAGATCTAAACATGAAGAATCCTTCTGCTTATTGAATGCAGTTTAGATTCTTATGATGGACTTTTATTAGAGTGCCCTCGTCCTTTGACCCTTGGTTAGTTTTATTAGCCATCTCTTCTAGTGTGACTTGTGTGTTTATTCTAGTGAGATATGTTAGCAAATTGAGATGCTTGTTGGTTGTTGATCTGAAGACGAAAATATGGATAGATTTATCAAGACAATTCCATGATGGCTTTGTTGGATTTGTTATAAAAAAGGAAAGGTCATAACTTATGTGCCTTGAGTAGGGATCTGTATATGTAGCAGCAGTGCCATGTTTTCAGATCTAATTTTGTAAACTTGTGGGGTCTTACTTTTACAACCATCTAGAAATGTAGTTGAAGGACACATGCTAGTATTTTCATCAGTCCAAGAACCATTGTAGTGTCCCCTCCCGTCATCCTAGAGAAGGGGAGAAAACACTACCAAACATACGGGCTTTGTTCTACAATCTCAGCCTCATATGTTACTCAAAAATCAAGTAATAATTAAAACGTATTGTGTGCAGACTCATACTTCAAGTAAACACAGTGAAAATAAACATACTAGCAAGCACACAAACAGTAATGCCTAACATATCTATCACAACAGAGGATGATTCAACATATAGAGACTCAATCTCATTCCAATGCCATGCGTAGATCCCATATTAAGATAGTCATTTCATTTCTTTAAACATGAACAATTAACATATTGCAGAACACAAAATGCATACAATTTATAACACAGAGAACACTTATCTCGAAGATGAAGCTATCCAAACAATTGGCTATGTGAGAGCAACATTCCACCCAACCATAGATCTCTGTCCAGCTTGTATTCTTTCAACTGAGAGATCACCCCCAAGCTGGGTTGTGTATCCACTGAGTAACTAGCTAGGCTCACTCACAGCCATGGTTTCACTTAACAGCTATGCTAAGCCAACACCCAGTTGGGTTTATCAAGCATACAAGAAGATAGAGGAGGGTAATGCTAAGCCAGTGAGCTCAACAACAGAGCTATAGGCATCTCAAATGAACTCAATACTCAGGCACCCACATTACCTACCACATCCAACATAAGGAAGGTCCCCTTCTCTACTACACAGTCCCTCAAGCAACTCTTCCCTCCATTGCTCTTCAGGATGGGCATAGAAAGGTTCAGCTACTAGCTTCCTGAGATTTCAACCTTCACTGGGTTTATCAAACAAACCCAACCTTTGCTCAATCATTCACACTTGGATTTCTCATAATTTCTGTCACAAAATAACTCAAATCCGTCACTAGTTTTCTGGGCTGCAAAAAATGGGTTTTCCTATGGATTTCGGAGTAGCGAATACTCCCAATTTCTCCCTAAGCTTCATATCTATGGATCCCCTATTAGTTTTCACTGTCCAATACCAAATCTGGGCATTTTTGTCTCTTCAAAACGTGGGTCCTTGCAAGGTTGCGATTTCTGGTTTTCTCACTGCTGGCAATTCGTTTTTGGGTGAAAAATTATGTTGGTAACTTCCACAATGAGATGGGGATGAGGAGGAAGCAATCTCCATGAGGTAGAGTGACTTCTGGTACAAGAAAACAGAGCCCATACCTGCAAATACAAATTTCAGGGCTACCCATGCTCCATTGAAGTCATGGACTGAAATCTTCAACAACTTTCTTATATAGAATTAAATGTCAACAAAAGGAAAGTCAAATGGGTTATCACAATGACATTTGGTAGCTTATGGCTCAATCCCACAATCCCCTCACCACTCCATGGTGGATATACATGGACCCTTCTCATTGGTTGCTCCCATAACCAGTTTTGGTATTTTATTGCAATATTAATATTTACATCAATTTACAATATTCCATGGCTTAATAGCACATGGGTATCAAAATATCACATACTTGCTTGTTTTAAATAAAATCCGAACATCCACTAGCGGGGCCTTGGCCTTGAGCTCCACGCTAGGGTAACATACAATGCATGTATACAATATTTCCATTAGAAGCCAATATTTCATAAGGATCAAAATTGGGGTATTACAACCATTTTGCAGCAATGTATCATTTATCAGTCAAGGAGACAATCAGATCCTCAGTGTGTCTATAGAAGCACTATAGTGAAGTGGTAAATTGAAGCACATAAGTTTCCTATGCTCATATTTGGCAGCAAGCACATATCCTTGAAGTAGTATCTCATATCTAGCAGAATCTAAGAAATGGCAGCTTGAATATCTTGATGTATTTGAGTAGCCTCTGGAATCTAATAGAGTCTTATTACCATGTGTTTTATAGACCTGTAGCAGTGGTATCCTCAGGATCCAATAAAGATTAAATATAGAGAAGTGGCAGCCTTTTATTGCAATCCAGAAAGTATACGAAAAAAAACCCCTATTGTATCAAGTTTTCCCGTTGCTTTTCAAACAAGCAATGGAGTTCTGTCTAGTCGGGGCCATCCCCTCTCTAATTAGTATGTTGAGCATCTGTTTGGGGCTGTTATACATTGAGAATGCTTGAAATATTGGTTAGAATTTATTCCATAGATCTGTCCCTTCGTTGGTTAGTTATTCACTGGAATCTAATGATGAGGAATGGATCTGCAAATTTATTAAAGTATGTGCCTAGTATGCTACTAAAGATTTTCCATCATTTATGTGAGCATTCTAATTCCTTGTCATGTGGATGACATCGTGGTTCCACTATCCCCCATAATTGGTTGATCACTCACATTATTCCTTGTTTGGCATGTACTGTGGAGGGATTTTATTGGTTTGCAAAGAATCCACAATTGTGGAGAAAGTAAGAGATGGAGTCTCTGCTATTGTGCTGATAAGTTTATGAACTGTTTATCTTGCTTATTTTTCCTTTATTTTTATGAATATGAAATGTATTTTTAGTCTTGGATCCAATGTTTAGACGGAAGGAGTAATTGAAGACAGTGATGGAATAGATCTATTTTGTGGTTTTGTGGTTTTATAGGATGTAATATCCTGAAAATGTAAAAGGACTATTAACTTCTTTGACCTTGAAACTAAAGGATTTTTAGTTCTGGTCCCTCAATGTGGTTATCAAGATATTCCCCAAATTGGCCATTTTAGGTCTCAAGTATCAATAAAGTCATATAGTAATCATGTAGATACATTTGTATCAAATTGAAATTAGATCACATGCATCATGTGTAGATGGTACATATGGAAGAATTTGTAGACCTTATATGAATATTTTGTTAAAATATGAATTTTGTATCTCACCTTAGAACTCTGAGGAACACTGGGATCAACTATTGACTATTCGTGAGGAAGTAGAAGAAAAACAAAATTCTCATCATTTTTTTCTTTGTTGTTTTCGAATGTATTTTGAAAATGTTGTGGAAATGCTTATTGCTATAGTTGGAGAGTCATTTTTTTTGGAAAACTCATAAGGTTGTTCTTACAAAAGGAAGGCTAGCAGCATGATCAAGATAATATTGAAGAAAAAAAACATGTGTGGACAAATACAAAGGCAAGGGGTAACAAACATATTCTCAAAATATGGGCAAGAAGGTCATCTCACTAAAATTCAAGTCAAATGAGGAGGAAAAGGTCAATGATGATCCAATTAAAGGACATAAATTAAACCCAATCTCTAGTAAAAAAAAAAAATTATTGTTCTAGATGGGACATGCCTAGACATAAAGCAAGTTTATTTTCCTAAATTTTTTAGAAGGCATACAAATAGTTATGTAGACTATAGAACACTAATAAAGGAAAGGAAAAAGAAGAGGAATTCCTATTTGTGGCTTCACATAATGTTGCAAAGGAGGAAAAAGAAGAGGAATTCCTATCTATGGCTTCACTGAATGTTGCAAAGGATTCCAAAGAGATTTGTTACCTTGATGCACATAACTGACTGGAATGATTGATTTCCTTTGGATATTGGATATGGAAAACAATATGAGGTGCAGGGTATTTGACACTATCTATGAAAATGACGAATGGTAAGGTGCAACATCAAAAACATTTTGTATATTCCTTGGTTGGAAACAAATCTACTTTATGTTAGTCAAATTGCAAAGCAAGAATTTGAGGTGAAATTTAGAGATGGTAAATGTTTGATTCAAGATCACAAAGTGTCCACAAAATTGTAGCAGTTGGCTTTGAATAGGGGCTTCTATAGGTTTGCAGGGACAACACAGGTTTGCAGTGGCAAAACAAAACACCAAGCAATGGTCGTAGTTGTATTTGAAGGAAACCAACTCTGGCATGGCATTGTCATTTCAATTACTCTCATCTTAGAATGTGATTAAGCTTAGGATGGTGATTAGATTGCCTATAATTTGAGGAGTAACAGGTTCCTATGAATCATGTATTGCAAGTAAGCAACATCCTGAAAGCTTGGAAAAGGGTGTGGTGTGGTTAGCAAGACAACCATTAGAATTGTTTGATCGATTTCTATGGTCCAATGAAGATATAAATATTACAATATTTTCATGGATGAGTAATCTATGGAGATATGCATTTGAAGTTTTTAAGGATTTTCGAAGATCAATAGGAAGGTAGAGTGGTGAAAGATGAAATTGTCAAGAGCTTAAAGTGGTTGTGGGTATACTTATTCACGGTCCTACATGTAGCTTACTATAGGTTATGTCTACTGGAAAGAGGTTTGTATGTGTATGCAAAGTAATCCAACCAACAAGTAAATAACCCCGTATATTGCTCGCTCATTTTCCCATGAAAAATATAGACATGTAAAGAGAACTAACAATAAGAGTCTGGCTCAAATCCCTCTTGAACTGTCAATTATAAGTTCAAGAAGAGTTGTGCTCCAATTTGGGAAATAAAAGTTTATGTTGCCTCTTTGACCTAGCTATGTGGACCTATAATAATTTCTTCCCTTTTCTATATTTTGAGATGGCGAAGCTCAGTGATCTAATCTTAATTAGTCACCCATGTTGTCACCAGGAAATTTGGAGTATGAATAGTTTGCAGAAGGTTTGAATCACCATCCCACCATCTCAATCCTTTGTTTTTGAAATGCCCATTTTTTTTCATGAGTTGGGGCAGATAAGAGACATCATTTTTTTAATTTTGATATCTCTTTTAGCTTTTCCCTACATGACCTTATCTATGCTTATTATTGAATCCATAATTTGTAAGCATTCTTCCTTTTGTTCCTTCAGATTGTTAGAGATCCATATCGAAGTCAGACTCCCTATGAAAGCCCTCCTCAACATGGATTAGAAAAGTGTCTTTCTGAAAGTCTAATCTATGTTGCACCATCAAAAGTCTTTTTGCATTCTGATTCTATTGGAGGTTATCTCCATTCAACATCTTTAGAAGGCCGCCAAGGCAGCAAACATGGTCATGCTAGGGTTGCAACAATGGATACTTTTAGAGTCAATCTATCAAGTGATGTAAGCTCTTCTAGTCAGGGTTCAAGCCAAGATGGTGTTGATTCAATGGGAGATGTCTTGATTTGGAGAGAAGGGACTAGGGATGGTGTAGTCGGAGGTGGGACATGTAGGGATGTAAATGATGTAGGTTCTAAAATGGATTCACTTTTTCCAAAAGCCTTAGAGTCAGCTATTGTGTTGGATGTTCAGAATATTGCTTGTGGAAGTAGGCATCCCGCTTCGGTCACAAAGTAGGGGGAGGTCTTCTATTGGAGAGAGGAAATGGGAGATTGACAAGTTGGCCATGGAGTAGATGTAGATGCTCCACATCAAAAATTAGTTGAGGCTCTTACAAACACAAACATCAAGCTTGTATCATGTGGGGAGTATCATACTTGTGTTGTTACACTTTCAGGGGATTTGTACACATGGGGAAATGACACTCATCATTTTGGGATTCTTAGACATGGAAATGAAGTGAGCCACTGGTTTCCAAAAAAGCTTAATGGAACTTTGGATGGAATTCACATATTTTCAATACCTTATGGGCCTTGGCATACTGTTGCAGTAACTTCTGTGGGCGATTTGTTTACATTTGGTGATGGAACATTTGGTGTTTTAGGTCACGTAGACCATAAAAGTACTGGTTCACCCCGCGAAGTATTATCAATGAAAGGATTACAAATTATAAGAGCAGCTTGTGGAGTGTCGCACACTGCTGCAGCAGTGGAAGCTATGGTGGGATATTCGAGCTTTAGTAATCGTTCATCATGGAAGCTTTTTTTACACGGGGAGATGGTGACAAGGGTCGGCTTGGGCATGGGGACAAGGAACCAAGACTTATTACAACATGTGTAGATGCCCTCACTAACCACAATGTCTGTCAAGTAGTTGTTGGACACAACCTTATAGTTTCTCTGAAAAAGCTCACCACATGTATTTGCAATGGGAAACTATGTTCATGGTCAATTGGGAAACCACCAGTCTGATGGTAAGTTTCTTGTTCATGTGGAAGGGAAAATCTGTAATTCCTTAGTTGAGGAAATAGCTTATGGTGCGTATCATGTGGTTGTTTTGAACTCAAAAACAGAAGTATACACATGGGGAAAATGATTGAATGGGCAATTAGGTCATGGAAGTATTGAGGATGTCAAAACACCAACATTAGTTGAAGCATCAAAAGACAATCAAGTTAAAGGCACAGTGTGTGGTAAGGACAACATTATCCCACACAATGATTGAAGCAAAGTTGTATGTGTGTGGTTGTGAACTAAACAAAGAATCCAATACCAACAAGCATTATCACAAATTCATCTTCAAGAACTATATGTAAAATGCTAAATTGTTTTATCTCTCATACCCTCTTAAACCAAATAGAGATCGATGTTGAACAGTTCTCAGTTTAGATATAATAAAATTCTAAACACATTGCATAAAAATATATGTTGAACTTGTTAAGTTTTTTACAAATTTAAAGCCTTAAGCTTTATCTTCCTATGCCTTCCTATGTCTATATTGAAGAATGTACAAAAGGCCACACATTTTAGAGAAAACAAGAAATATATCGTTCTATGTGAGGAATCATGCATACCAAAAGATATAGTTGTAATACAATGCTTGTAGCCATGGGATGCTACTCAAGCAATGTTGTTTGAAGGTACAGCAAAAGAATTTTCATAGTAATTAAAAGCCCTTAATTTTGCATTTACCTTGATATCTTAGTAATCAAATCCCTTCTGTTAACTGAAAATGAAGAACAAAATCAATTAAATAATCAAATGGAAGCACCCAACAAAATTAAACTTATTTGACCAATACATACTATCTTTAATAGATGGACTACAAATTTGATAGTCAAGATACAAAATGGCTACCATGGACCAACCATGGGCCTTAGAAACTAAAATATAAAAATTTCCTTCCAATAGAATATGGAAATCACATGTAAGAGATGGTGGTTCTGGAGTAATCCTAGGTATGTTTCCTCAATGCATTAATGAGTTAAAATGCTAAGAAAGACCAAGATAGATTTTGTTGAGATACCAATAGAAGTCGCATGCCTTTGTATATGAAGCAACTTTATGAGGAAACATTTCTGGATATGCCTTGGTTATAGTGTAATAGCTCGACAATGGAATCCTTTTTAGTGTCATTCACTAGCATATGCCTACATCTTCCATCTGCATGCATGCAACAAATGAGAATATTATAAAAAAAATCAAAAGTCATTCTAGTAATGAAATCGCTGCTTCTTGAGGTGTGCATTGAGTAGGACTTAAGTGTTCTAGGTTGGAAGAGATTTGTGGAACTTCAACAAGCCTTGTTATCATGTAAAGCAAATCCAATTTTGAAGTTGAAATCTTCAAAAATATAGTAGAACTACTCCCTATAGAAAAATTGCTACTTTTGAGAATGTGCATAATAATGTCAAGGTCAAATGAGAAGGTGCATAATAATTTCAAGGTCAAAGTCTGTGTTCATAATTCTCTTATGATCTATTTACTTTTCACTGCTAGCTCTACCAAAATATAACCTATATTTTATAGAATCCTCTCATTCTTGGGAATTGATAGGACCTACTTTAGTTCAACAATAATGGTAAAGTTTTATAGGATTGTTTCTACTACAAGATTACTATTTGACTCCAACCAAACACAGTAAATAGTTAGGCAAACATTTTCACATTCTATCAAGTTTTTTGAAGTGCACAATGTGGAAATAACTTACTTCATGTTACTTAAAGGAAGATGGGAAATTGAAAGTATAGGATCAAATGATTTTCTTGTAATATGAGAGAAATTCCTAGTCAACAAACAACTTGGGCTTGAAGTTTCCATGTGGTTGTTTACATGGGTTTACTTGAACATTACTTAGGTGATTTCCAGGTGATTCCATTGCATGACCACTTAAATCTACTTTGTTTTCAGTTCTAAAATAAAATGAAATTTTTTGTTCCAATTACACATTGGAATCTCCATGATTACTAAATGATCTGATTTCGAGGCATCCATAACTTCCTTGATCACAAAGTTTGTTTTCAGTAGTGACAACATTTCCAATTTTTACCGAGTTATAGGGCATGCTACATTTCCATAATTCATCCATTCAGTTCCTTGATCACAAAGTTTGTTTTCAATAGTGACAACATTTCCAATTTTTATTGAGTTGTAGGGCATGCTGCATTGCCATGATTCAACCATTCCTGGATTGATGCATGTTCATAACTTTGCCTAGTCTATATTGTCACTAGATCCTCAAATAGTTGGGATGTAATAGGGCATACAAATTCTTTGGGGTGTTTAACAAGACATTATTGTTTGGAATATACAACACTTTGTATAATTCATACAATGCAATTAAAGGAAACTAAAATATAAGTATATATACCAGACAAAATGTATAGTTGTAAAAATGAAATTGTATCTAAAGAGTGAATTGAATGATATGGGATTGCTTCTTGAAGAAAGCAATCTTTCTCTCATATATATTCTTCTCCTTGTAGTGTACTTTGTTGACGTTGATGATTGCCGAATGACCCTAGTTTACTCATATGTTATTGCCGAACATTTAAAAACAACCACATGTTTTGAGCCTACTCTTTCTCCTTTACACTCTATTTCAAAGGTCTATGGGCCAGAATTTACATCCAAGTTTGGCCTGGACCATATTCTATCATTGCTTAGAGTTGGAATTTTTGTCATTTTTGTCAATCTCAATAATTGAGGAAGCTGTATATGGAGAGAAAGAATCACACGAAGGTTGGAATCTAAAAAACACCTGGGGTAAATGTGTGAACCTATGGAGTCCAAAAAAGATGCAGACACAATAGGAAAATAGGCAGAGATGAATCCAAAGGGGTAGCCACTATATGAAAAAAAAGGTGACTTCATTGAATATGAAAATGTTGTAGCAGTAGGTAATGAGAAAGCAATATGTGGACTATAGATGTCTACATGGAATGAAGGAATGCCTCGCCATCACCCTACACTGAAGAATATATGGGGAATAACCACATAAAATGTAGATTCTATCCTTACAGGTGCATATGGTGGCATTGCAACTGCAAGAATTGGTCCTCCAGAGTTATACCAAGGAGTTAGATTTATCATTTCAACACCCATTTTAAAGTCTACAGGGGAGAAGGCTTGATTTCCAACTATTCGCACATTTCCATGAGAAGCAACAAAATCATCTACAACTATTGTGCCATCCATACAGAGGCCATCATACAAGTCAAAGTCATGCTTAATGCACTTCGATCCACTAGAAGAACCATTGTTTCCATTGTTTCTATTAATAGAGATGTCCCTTAATCCAGTCTTCCTTTAATCTAAAATTAAGGCTAGTCCATCTTCTTCACTCTCATCGTCACTATTTAGATCCAAATCAGGTTTCACACTTCAATGTATATTGCTTGAGGTGGAAAATGATGAATTCTGTGCAAAAAACCTCACATTAACTACTGTCTCTTCTTGCAGCAGACCCTCATTAGGAACATTGAGATCGAAATTTAAGAGTTCATCAATACAAGGTAGTTGATATTGATTACTCGATGTTATATTGTTCAAAACTTTGTATTATGTGCAAAGATTCCATGTAGCATCTCCTTTTGACACTAAAACTATAGCACCATGGAAAGGATAAAACCAATAGATAAATCACATACATGATCAAATACTAACTTTAAAGATTGAACATACAAGTAATAGTAATACTAGACAACTACACATTTGGCTTTTAAAATGTATCGAGCATTATATTTTCAATCTTACTTGATTGCATTTTACAATTAATTTTTGTTAAGGACTTGTTGATGCCTCGGGTGTGTAGGGTAAGTGCAAGGTGTTGGAATGGGTTCCAAGGCACACAACAGGGGGTGAAAACCCAACCAAAGGCTTTGAAATACCCTACGTAAGGGCAATTTTATCCTCAAGCTGTTTGGTGTGGTAATCACTCACGGATATTCGGCCTCCGTTGACACTCTATGAGTAAGTGATTTGATCAATAAAGGGGTATGGGAAATAGTGAACAATTCTAACTTAACCTAATTAGAAAAAGAACATAATCTTAAGTCAGATCTATTCTAAAATGAAAATCTTGGTGTTTATGCAGATCAACCTTGAGGTGTAAGAGAACAAACACTCTATCACCTTTAACAAAAATGCCTTTAGATGAGATATTTACTGACTTAAATTATGATTTATTTAATGAAAATTAAACAAAAATAATCCAAGCTTAGAGACCATCAAGATATAACCTGTTATCCTTTTGTTGATTGAAAAATCCACAATAATTGAATATACATATATCTGATCAATTGCAGAAATCGATAAAGAAAGTATTTAATTAAAGAAATTTAATCAAATATTTTCATACAGACATCAGTTATATAGAAAAACCAATACAACAGATCTATGTATTCATTAGATATCCAACAAGAGATCAATGTATAGCGGATGACAATCTGGAACATAAAATCAAAAATCCTGAAAGAAATTTAAGTGATAATCAGAAGATGGATCCAAGGATAACATTACTGTATTAATATGTCTTGTACCAAAATTACAATGACTCTTGCCACATAATATCCTCGGTCTTATCTCTTGCTGAATTACAATTCCAAAAAATCCAACCCCTTCCTTCGAGAGGTATTCTTCCTTAAATATTAAATTACAACAAAGTACAAAAATGAATCCTACAGAATAGGGATTCCAAAATCGGAAATGAGTCTATTGGACTTAGTGATCCAAGAAACCTTGCCATTTCTCGGACTACATGATTTCCTTCACCTTTCAAAGAGATTCTTAAAGATATATTCCTTAATTAAAAGATCCTCATATCATAATCAAGAATTCCACCCCAACCTGCTCATTATCAACAACAAATGATTGGGTTTGTAAAGAATTCGCCGCAGGGACTTCTGGATGAGAGACTATGTTCTCAAAAACAGGGAAATCCGTTAAAGGGTCCACGTCAGAAGACATTGGCAGAATATCATATTCTTCAATGATTATATAATCTCGTATAACAATATCATCTTGATCAGTTGGCTCTTCAGAAACCTTCTTTTCCTTCCTCTCTTCGAATCACATATAGACAGACGGGACTTGAACATCCTCTTGTTCGCTATCGCAGCTTGAATCAAGAATACTTGCATCAAAAGGTGGTGACAAAGGTTCTTGATACAACAAAGACTGAAATTATTCATTCTCGAAACACACATGAAGGGATTTATTTCCTGTCTGCATATTGATCATACCAAATATGTCAAGAAGAAATTTACAACATCAACATGAAAAATTTTCCTCTTACAGAATATAAAGGACAGACTGAAGGCTTTCATGTTTGCTACCAATTTAAGGCGAATTGATAGAATGGAAAATGATTGAGCAAAGCCGATCACAATGGTCAAATTATTACGATTGGGACACTGCAATCATGCAAACTATAACAAAACGAGTTATAACATGTGCTAACCGGATCTGGATCCATGCAAAAGTAAAAATCCAATCAAAATTTACATGAATTAAAAGGCACCTGAAAGCTCATCATTACAAGTCTGTTCACATCGACAATCATAACCTTGGATTTGAGGTAAAAATGGGAGTTGTGGTGAAAGAGATGACTACGGAATGGCCAAGACAGGAGTTTGAGCACATAAAATGGTGGCCTGATTTCACTTGCGAGATCAAATGCAGATTGCAGATTTAACAGAAAGATTAGAGCCACACTGCGGAGATTGAAAAGGTGTAACCTGCAAAGCTTGGGAGGATCAAATTAAATTACAAAAATGGCCATTACAAAATCCAAAATAACCAAACTTCTAAACATAATACGCAGCAACGGAAACAACTAATCCTAGAAAAAGCTGAAAAACTAGCAATAACGACCCTTAGCAACCAAATTCACAGTAAAATCATCTTAGCGGAGTAGTTCGGCGAGTAAAAATGATAAAAAAAAAGTAAATAAAAACCTATATTTATCAATTTACCCAAATTAAATCACAACCACAGGATTAAGAGAAATGGACGCTAAGATTGACCGATGCGAAGCGCGGGATCGGGTTCAAAAACAATATAAAAAGTTTTTATTTACCATTTCCAAAAGCTGCAACCCGAAAGTTGCGGGTTGCGGGTTTCGGAACGCAATTAAACGCAATGCTTAAAAATGAATTCCTGAATCCCGAAATGCGACAGCATCAGGTTTTGGGTTTCAGGTTTATTAAAAATCACAAAGAAAAATCCTGGATCCCGAAACGCGACAAAGTCGGGTTCTGGGTTTTGGGTTTATGTAAAATAAACTTCAAGAGAAAAATGAAATCCCATACCCGAAACTTTCGGGTTTTGGGTTTCGGGATGACGAAAATCCCAAAATGAAAAGAGCAATTTCCTGCGCCTGAAACTTTCGGGTTTCGGGTTGCGGGTTCTCCAAATGTTGGGTTTCGGGTTTTCCAAGAGAAATGTCGAAATAGTCAAAATTTAAAGATTTTGCAAACGAAACACTTAAAGAAACCCAGATCAAGTAGCGAAAATGAAGTATGGGTACATGGGCAGTAATATTTAAAGACATCTAAACCGAAAATCATATTTACAAAGAGAAAATTACCCATACACCTTCGAATTGATTAAAAATGGGGCTCTCGTGCTTTAGCTAAGCATGGGATATCTTGTGGCCACAACAGGACTTTTTACAAGAATCACTAATTTTTTTTCTTGGAATGGCCTAGAGTTGTAATAGCTCTAGGTATAGACAACAATCAACTGGGAAAAATATACCATGAATAAATTTGTTCCTAAAATGGATCTGGGATAAGGTATATAGAATGAATATGTTTTTTTGTTAACCTCGTAATTTTAGTAAGTATGATGCCTTTTGGTATGAGAAACCATCGCTATAAAGTCTAATTCAAAAGCTAGAAAATAAATACCACTAAGCTCTAAATAAGAAGACAAATCCAATTTCAAAAAGAGCAATCAGTTGGCTGAGCATTAAATCCTACGATAGCCATAACAATATACAACTATTAGCATACATAGAAGCCTCTATGCAAAGCAGAAAGGTGACTAAGGTATTATATTAGAACTATATGTCTATGGATGAGCGGAGTTAGAAGAGCTGGCATATCTTCAACATTTGAGGTCCCTCGAGGACTTATGCATAATTTCCTAAAATATTTGAACATCATATAATGCATCATGATATAAAGTCAAATAACATTCTCTTATCCTTAAGTGGCATTTCATAAGTATAGAGTATAGCAAGGCCCATAATGTAGCATTTTGATAGCTTTTAAAACCCCCTAATAACCGGAAATGAGACATGGTTTTACATAAGGATCACTCGCCGGCGATGAGATTTTTTGAACCTATCCCTTTAATCGATCTTATTCACAACCTTGTGAAATGTAAAAAACAATTGAGCAATCTCTCGACCTGAGTATGCATAGTTACTCAGTAAGGACGAGACAAATGCAGGTGGAAAACACTCTTTATATTAAGTTGGTCCGCAATGAAACTAGTAATTGTATGGTTTCAACTTTCAAGCATTGATCCATTGATATTATAAGATGGAATTCTGGGCCAATAGATTCCTATGTGAAAGACTGGTATGTATATCATCTTTCCACTTTGCCATACCTATCTTCCTCAGCTCTGTTCTACTTGCTCCAAAATCTAAATCAATGAATTGAATGCCTACTTATAAAATTATTGTGGGTTAGGGAAAAAAAGGAAAGAAAATGCCACCCCTTACCATGCAAGAGGGAACCCACAGGACCTTTAGTACAGCTAGAGATTCACTTAGATGTTAATTTTATTGTCCCCAAGATACTTTTGGAGGTCCTCTTTTTTGGCATAACCATGCTCCATATCTCCATACTGTGCAAATATCATTGGCTTGGGGTATCTCTGCTGCTGAGTTTAAGACTCATTTAAGGTTGCTATGAATCCCCTTGGTCAATTTTCATTTATGGTACAGGATACTGGTGACTCAAAAGTAAATGATTTCACCAATATATACTTGAGGAGGCCTACAGGCCTTACACTACCACAGCCCTTGATTGCCGCATTAGTTCTGTGCATAAAAATCATTTTATTTCCTACATCTTGTTGCCTCGAGCTGTATCAGCTCTGGGTACAGACTACAGATAGCAATAAATTGGGAAACATACCCTAAATAAATTTGTCGCTAAAAATGGATATGGGATGGGTATGTAGAATGAATACGTTTTTTTGTCAACCTTGTAATTTTGTGAAGTATGATGCCTTTCGGTATCAGAAACCAACGCTATAAAGTCTAATGCAAAATCCATGAAATGAATACCACTAAGCTGTAAACAAGAAGACAAGTAATACAAGTAATACTGGACGACTACACATTAGACTTTCAAAATATGCCCAACATTATATTGTCATGCTCACTTGATTGCATTTTTCAATTAATTTTTGTTAAGGACTTTTCATAAGAGTCACTAAATTTTCTTCTTGGAATGGCCTAGAGCTGTATCAGCTCTGGGTACAGACAGCAATCAACTAGGAAACATACCCTAAATAATTTTGTCCCTAAAAATGGATCTGCAATGGGTATGTAGAATGAACACGTTTTTTTGTCAACCTTGTAATTTTGTGAATTATGATGCCTTTCGGTATCAGAAACCATCGCTATAAAGTCTAATGTAAAAGCCAGGAAATGAATACCACTAAGTTGTAAACAATAAGACTAATCTGTAAACATCAATAATAATGTAAAGAGACAGATCAAGCCTCTATAATAACTATTGAACACAAGTCTGACTTTAGAAAAACTAATGGACACTAGTAAGACCAAAGAAAAACTTACCTAGCAAATCATACCTCAAAACAACTACTCCAAAAAAACACACTACAGAAGAATTTTCACAAAACATAATTTAAACATCAAAAATCGATTGCCAAGCATGAAAAATGCAGTCTAAACCTCAAAATTGTAGTGTTGGGCAATGAAATATTCAAAATCTATAAACAGGGTCTTGGTTCAATGGTTAAGTTGGGGTGGTGATATTCCCTTCGCCAAGGTTCAAATCCCCCAAAGACATGTTTCACCCCTCGTTGGTCGTCTCAACAATGAAAGTGGTCCATCTCAAGTGGTCGGAGGTAGGTGCAAGTCTCAAGCAACTTTAAGAGAATAGATACCCCCCACCCATAGCTTCTTAGTTGAAGATCTTCCTCAAGTGTTGTAAGCTGGCTACTGCTGCTGGCTACACAATATTCCCAGATTGAAGAAGGGCATGCTTGCCACCTTGTGATAAGAGGAAGCATCTTGTAAAAAAAAATCAAAATCAAACCTCCTCTTAAGAGGAAGCATCCAATTCTTGCTGATCTTCCTTTATAGAAAGGAAGTTATTAACATCCAAAATGTAGAAAGCTAATAGGTTGACATTTTACGGATATCTTATCCAGGATTTGTCAATTTTGAAAGTCAAAAGTAGTTATCACATCACTTCATTTGCCGTGGGTCTTGTATTACTGTTACCTGAGTATTTTTTAGGCCAGAATCAGACAATTGTTAACAACTAAAAATTTTGGGAGCTTGAAATAATAGATTTTACATTATCCTAGTGTCTGAATATTTTAACACAATTTTCAAGGCAATGTGGAAAAATTATATGTCTTACCTTCAACCCGTGGTCATTATTTTCTTTGGACTAGGACCTCTTTTGGTATGCACTTTCATAATCATCCTCATCATCCTCTAATCGACGTACAAATTTATCAGAATCCTACTACACTGCATGTCAACTGAAAGAAAATTAAGTGAAGATTGTACGTTCAAAGGCTGCAAAAATAAGGGAGAAAATACTAACAAAAGCATAGATTGTCATCTAGCCTACAAAACCCATGCAATTATTCCAGATACCAACCTGGAGAAATGCAGACTTGATAAGTGCCTCATCTTCTTCTTCCAAATCCTTTTCCTTTCAATTGATAGCAATCAAAGGTCAGAAGATGAAGGACGCCTTGCAATTTCCCCCCTTAAAATGTCTTAAATATAAGTGTTGGTTCAATGGTAAATAAAAAATTGTGTAGCTTTACTTCCGTTGTACATCGAAGGGCCTCCAACATTTCATATGTGCTAACAACCGATTTCCTTGCATGAAACAAGTTTGGAAGAACTTTAAATCTCCATAAAAGATGGATAAATTAATATACATGACAGCATGCAAGAGTTGAAGAGTACTAAAGAACCGAGAAAATAGTCACAAATTAGAAAAGCAAAGTTTTAGTTCCATTGATAATTTTCAGTTTCATTGATCTTATAATTCTTAACATTTAATTTCAGACATCAAATCTGTTTGTTATTTCCATGTCAATCAATCTTATGACTCCAGTGTAACATTTAATTTAAGAAACAAAATCTGCTCATTTATACTACATCACTGAAACTTGGAAGTTAGGAACCCACGGCAAGGGAACGATAAAAGTTACCACAAATTCAAGGGAAAGTTGGATGTCAAAAAGTTGTATTAGTACAAAAACACAAAAATCAAGTCAGAACCAGGTAAGCCTTACCCTCATAGATTTCATCTCATAAAGGGCAGCGAGTATATCCATTTCTCTCTTGGAATCTATGGTACAATTTTCTAATGAATTCATCGCATCACCCATCTCCTCAGCATCTTTCTTCCTCTTTTCCTTATCTGCGTCCTACAGTATATAAGTTTTAATACCATATGCTTTATCTCAATAGTATTCCATGAAAACATAATCCCAAGTGAAAAATAATAATTAAATTAATTTAGATGTTTCTCGATTACCTCATCCTCAGCACGCCACGGTTCAAAATTACGAGATGCACCAGACTCTACAACATAATCAGAATCCTGAGGATCTATCTTTATAGTTAACTATGTTGAACATTTGCTACATTTGAAGTAGAATCTAAATATTTGGATACCTAAATATGTATGCAACATTTACATAAAACATGAGTAGATTGTATCTTAGATTTTTTTACTATTGCAAAATGTTTGGAAAAAATATATATATAGGTAAACATATCTGCTTTCCAAAATACAGACCTAACAAAGAGGGTAATTAAGATCGTATCCAAAATACTACTTCCAGCTCACAATAAATTCAAAATAAGTAAAGTCAATAATCAACATAACGATCGGATTTTCCTATTGGGTTGTGTCAAATGACATGTCACATAAACATAATCAAGTAAATATAAACTAGTTTTCATATTTGCAAGAAAGAACTGGAATTCTATTCTATTTGTCACATATTCATTCTTCTTAGGGTTGTGTCTCACATGTAGTTCAATAATGAGAGTAGAGATTGCACTCAGTTTTGCACATATTCAAGTTAAAACTAGGATAAGATTGTTGCTTATTTTCATTCCAACTATGCTGAAACTAAAAGGACATGTCATAATATATCCCCAGCATGATGTTCGGGTGGAGGGATTCAAATAAGTCCATAAATGAAATTAGGCACATCAACAGTAAGATAAACCTTAGTTACAAGGTGTGAAAATATTTCTAGAAATTATACAAATATTCAGTTTTCACATGATCTCCACACAATGGAAAGGAACAAAATGCTTGAAAATTTATGAAGCTCATCATACAATTGACTACCTGTTTTTAATGTGAATTGGGTCTAGGCCTGATGGTTGACAGGATTATTATCCTCTCCATATAGGTTCAATTCCAGCAAGTCACAGGTTGAGCTCTTACCAAGTATATTGTTGTAATACTTAATAGCTTTGAGCCCTATTGTTGACTTGGCCTTGTGCCCTGAAGAACCTTTGTATTACATTGGGTACTATTCTCGGAATGAAGAAAAGTGCCTGGGGATTCTCCCCATAATATATTACCTAGGAAATGTTTAAAACATAATAGGTAAGATAAGGTAATTTTATTAACGTCCAACAAAAGACCACAGAAGTAGGTCAAAGAGGCTAAAAATGTACATCCAATGTCGCTACAAAGAGGAAGTGCCATGGTATCTCCTAAAACAATGCTAAAAGCAGAAAGATAATAAGATCTAAAGATCTAAGAGCTGGCTAGAAAGTAGCCACTAAAGGTCTACAAAATAAAGCTAAAAAGGACAAAGTAGAGGGTATAAGTTAAGGTTCTGGTACAATAGAAGTAGTATATACTTAAAGGCTCTGGAGCTCCTGGTACTGAGCAAAAAGCAGAACACGAAATAGAGGGAGGGTATCAAGTTCTGCTAGATCTGGTGGCCAAGGTTGAGTGAGGAATTTCAGAAAAATTGGCATGCCTTAGGAGGATGAGTGCTTGACTTGAGCACACTTGGGTTTAAGGCACATTGCTTGGGTTTGTATGTGGACCTAGGACACACATGTTGTGAAATACTATTGTAGCATTGGATGCTTGTCTTCGATAGAAATGATCCTTGCGATGAGGAATACTTGACACTTAAATCCCATGTATGGAATACTTGACATCTCTGTTACCTATACTATATAAAGGAAGGCGAAAGTCTTTAGTTGTAGCAATCATGCAGTAGCATGTGAAAGTTCATTAGATAATTTGTATCTTGAAGATGAACTTGTCTTGAGTATTTGTACTTGTCTTTATGCAAGGAAGGAAGGTGCTAGGGTTTGTGAGAGGAAAAATCCAAAGGGTACTTGATGTGCTAGCGTTTGAGTCCTTGTGTGAGGTCCTAGAGTTTGTGGCAAAGAAACCCTAGAGGAGACTTGTAGAGCTTTGCATGGAGAGCTTGCAGGAGGCAAAATTGGCGAATATCCAAAGGTGGAATTATTGGTGTTGATGCTATCTTGTTATCGAGCCCTTGGTGTGACTAGGTAGTTTGGTCGGATGCCTTGATAGGCCTTTGTATTGTTGGTTAACATTTTCTATTGATGGTGGATGCCCTAGCTAACGTGGTTTTATAAATCGTGTAGTAGCATGTGAGAGTTCATTAGATCATTTTTATCCTGAAGATGAAATTGTCGTAAATTATTGTACTTGTCTTTATGCAAGAGAGGAAGGTGCTTGAGTTGGTGAGGGGAGAAATATATAGGAGACTTGAAGTGCTAGGGTTTGAATCCTTGTGCGAGAGGGGCTTCAAATTTATAGCAAATAAAACACTAGAGGGGATTTAGAGAGCTTGTGTAAGGCAAGCTTGGTGAAAGGTCAAGGGTGGACATGCTTCTGTTGATGTTGGCTTGTTGTGGAGCATTTGTTGTATCTAGATAGCTTGCTTGGGTGCCTTGATAGGCCTTTGTATTTCTAGTTAGGGTTTGATGGTGGATGTCATCGATAGGGTTTGGAGGCATTGCAAACTCCTAGCTTGTGATAAGCTTGGAGGAAAATCTTGTACTGACTTGTGATATGTTGTTGGTATGTAATTATAACTTCATTTAATGTATATATGAAGAGTACTCTAGTGTCCATACATGGTACACTTGTAGAACTAATTTTCCAGCTTGTTATCACCCAAACTTTACCCTTTCAGATAAAGTCCTAAAGCCCAAGGTGTGGTTTTGCTGAAACTAAAAGGGGGCCATTGTCACCTCACTAACCCTGTTAAGCACTTGAGGTCGTCTAAAGGGGAGATTTCCTGGATAGATTGCCAGAAATTGGGCTATGAAATACGAGGTGAAAAAAAGAGTATTTCCAACTAAACATATTTATTTAGGTACAAGCAATGAAATAGATGGAGAGACAAGGAACTAGTGTCTTTACATTGGGAAATGGGGTCAAAGAAGGAATTAAACGAGTTTAAAGGCTGTATAATTGATATCCCTCAAGTGAGACAAGTTCAGTTAAATCACCATAAAGGCTGAATACCTTGCATCAATGACCTCCAAAATCTTGCTCTGGTATTTATTCCCTAGTACCTACACAAGTAGTAATTGAGTTTAAATCAAGCAAGAGTCAAATTAAGTGATAGGAAAAGGCATATAAAAGTAACTTCATCCCACATACATGTATCTAATCACTTGTGTTTGGATCAAGGAACTTCTTTGCAGTACTCCAAAGTATTTTGAAACCCAGACCACTATTGATGATGAACATTCGATGCAAGGTCTGCATGAAATAACTTGTGCGTTTGGTCAAATGGGCCATGGACCATGTTGAAGAATATGAAAATAAATTTCCCCAACTCAAATCCTACTACGAAAATTGTTCCTAATTACATGAGTTTCATTCCATCTCTACACGAGCATACCTCGGGATAGTTGTCCCCATCAATGTTTTGTATACACACAACCAAATCCCGTGCAGCCTTGCTAGAATTCTTCATGCCCTGTACCAATAGGTTGAGCAATCTTTCATAAAAGAAGACTAGATAACATAAAAGGTCCTTTCCATACATGAGGGTGAAAATGGGAAAGTAAATGGACAAAATATTAACCATAAAGTGCCAAATCATGCCAAACCATGCACATCCAATATTGTAGTAGTTGAATCTATGTGCCTTTTGGCTGCTATAGAACAAGTAGGAAATTTTTTATTTAGAGCGTTCTCAAATCCTTGCACATGGTATCTCAAGTATTGATCAAGAGTTGTAACATGCAAAAGTTTGTTTGGCTCAACTTTTCCCAGTCTCTCGATATAAACTGGCCTACCCTCCTTGTCTACTCCATGATAACCATGTGGATAGTAGGATAGGAATTCATTCAACTCATTGTAATCAAAGTCCTAGAACATAAATCAAAATAATTTCAGAATAAATAAAGTGGGAAAGTACCAAATTATATACACTAAATGCATGTAATATGATTAAAAACCTCATTTATCTCTGAATCCAGTAAGCTCTCAGAAAAAGACAGAATCACATCTGCATACTAGAGTGTAGTTTTTGGACTTGCACCATCAATAGACAACAAACACCCTTACCTCCTCAATAATATCAGCACCAAACTCCTTTCTCCACTGCAGCATATCTCCCCACATGTGGACTGATTTTTCAATATCAAATTTCTGGGCTTTCAAAAATATGCACCAATAAAAATTCTCATATGAAATTTTGTTTTAACCTTGGTAAATGACTTCAGAAAAAAATGATTTCAAGCAAACATTAGGACAGAATATCAATGCAAAAAAAGAGAAAATAAGACAGTACTGCGACACAAATACATTCATCTACAATAGACATGGCCAGGCATAAGATAGTAAAACCAACATATTCTAGTTCTAAACTATAGAAGCATAAGCGGGACTCAACAACTGTACAAAATTACAAATATTTTTCAGATAAAAAACATATGGAGGATATAATATTTGTTAGGTTCCCTGATGCCCCTGCCTATTGTCCACAATTCTCAGGACCCCCAGGGATTATTGTATGTTGATGTATATGTAACTTCGGAATGTATTTCACATATATGTATATTGTATTCCTATAGAGACGTTATTATTCCTCTATATGGAAGTGTTTGTATTCCTATAGAGATGTTATTATTCCTCTATATGGAAGTGTCTTCATTTATATTGTAAGTGTCGTAACTTATACTTGATGTGTTATTAGACCACCTTGTTGGGGTCGGCCCTGTATAATTCATGTGGGTCAAAGGGTTATTAGGCCACCCTATTGGGGTTCGGCCCAGTCAACATTATGTTAAGTGGTTAAGTTGAGGCTGACCTAGTTGAGTAAAGGTCAAGTCAAGTTAGTGTATAAATAAAGAGTGTGTCTCTCTCATTTTACACATTCTATTCTCTCACTCACACTTGGAGAGTGGCGCACTTGTGGAGGAGTGTTAGATTTTCAGAATTTACTTCAATCTGATCTAGGATCTTAACTGAGAGAACAACATGTACAGCATATCTACAGCATATCAATCATGGAGACAATAATGCAAGCACACAAGAGACACAAAGATTTACTTGGGGAAAACCATAAAGGTGAAAAACCCCAATAACTTCCTCAGAGATAGATAGAGCAATGATACAACCAACCATAAGAGATAGACACAACCTAGCAGCAGATCCTCCTCCTCCATAAGTGCGCCACTCCTCCTTGAGTGCATATGTGAGAAGTGAGTTAGTAAATAGAGTGCCTCCCGCACTCTATTTATACTTGACTTGACTTGCCTTTTTACCTAACTCATGTAGGCTCGAACTTAACCACATAACATAATGCTGAGTGGGCCGACCCCCAATAGGGTGGTCTAATAACCCTTTGACCCACATGGCCGACCCCCAATAGGGTGGTCTAATAACCCTTTGACCCACATGACTTATACAGGGCCGACCCCAAACAAGGTGGTCTAATAACCCATCAAGTATAAGTTACGACACTTACAATATAAATGACGACACTTCCTTATAGAGGAATAATACCATCTCTATAGGAATATAATATGCATATATGTGAAATACATTCCGAAGTTACATATACATCAACACTCCCTCTTAACTAGGAAGGTATTTCTCAGCACAGTTCTTCTAGCACAAGTCATCTTCTCTGGATCATCGTCACTGGATAATCGTCATCGAGTCATCATCATCATCGCCACTGCTGCTGCTATCTCAATTAATCTCTGAATCTACTCATCATAGGAAGTTCTACAGAGCCAGTCCTTTTTCATACTGGATGTAGGCCCACCACCTGCAGGTCTTCGTCATCACTGGCCATACTGTGGAATCCTCAGGACTTATTACGTGCGTCACAAAACCTCGAAAGAGCATCCCAGGATGTTACGGGTACACAACTCCGACCTGTAGGATCTCCCAGGGCGCTATTACATGTGACCCCACCACAAAACCTCGAAAGAGCATCTCAGGATGTTACGGGTACACAACTCCGACCTGAAATCTCCCAGGGCACAAATTACATGTGGTCCACCACAAAACCTCGCAAGAGCATCTCAGGATGTTACGGGTACACAACTCCGACCTGAAATCTCCCAGGGCGCTATTACATGTGGTCATGGCAAAACCTCGAAAGAGCATCTCAGGATGTTACGGGTACACAACTCCGACCTGAAATCTCCCAGGGCCCAAATTACATGCCATAGGACAAAACCTCGCAAGAGCATCTCAGGATGTTACGGGTACACAACTCCGACCTGAGATCTCCCAGGGCACAAATTACATGTCCTCCCAGAGCAATGTCTCGAAAGAGCATCCCAGGCTGTTACGGGTACACAACTCCGACCTATAGGATCTCCCAGACATGCTCATCTGCACAACCTGATCCACGGCCACAGAGTATCAACCTGATACTCACCATACATCATCCTGATGTACTCATGATCGTCCTGATCATCATCACTGCAACGTCCTGCTGCATGTCATCTGGAGCAACATCCTGAAGCTCACCATCCATGATCATCCTGATCATCACTGCAACATCCTGCTGCATGATCCACCTGATCATCAATGCATCCACCTGATGCATACCAAGTATCTACCTGATACATATCATCATACATGATCCTCCTGATCATACAATGTATCCACCTGATACATGATACATATCACCATACATGATCCACCTGATCATACAATGTATCCACCTGATACATATACAGATACATGGTCCAAGCATCCAACATGATGCATATACAAAATACATACACATGATCCAACTGATCATATCCAGCATCCAACATGATGCATCCATACATAAATGATCCACTTGATCATATCTAGCATCCAACATGATGCGTACATACATGCATAAAAAATGATCCAACTAATCATATCCAAGCAGAAACCATAACATCATCCTGATGCTCATCATCCAGCGCTTACATCCACAGCCATGTGAAGGATCCTCCTTCCAACATGCTTGGAATGGCTTCAGCAAATGTGTCCATCACTTCTTCCTCGAAGTATCCTCGATCTGAAGCATGCCAAGCCTCTCTCTGAAGTACTCGAACTTCACCCTGCCTAGTGGCTTCGTCAGCACATCTGCAATCTGCCCGTCCCTCGCAACATATAGGAGCTTCACAGCTCCTCTCTGCACCATATCCCTGATATAGTGATATTTGATCTCTATGTGTTTCGACCTGTCATGAAACACTGGGTTCTCGGACAACTTCACACAACTCTGGTTATCACAGAAGATACCAGTAGCCTCCAACGGGAGATCAAATAACTCAGACAGTAGCTTCCGTAGCCATACTGCCTCACAACTAGCTGAACAGGCTGCAACATACTCTGCCTCAGCTGTACTCAGTGCTACGCAGGACTACTTCCTGCTAAACCAAGAGATCACACCTGATCCCATACTGAAGCAGCACCCAGATGTGCTCTTCCTATCTGCAGCACTGCCAGCCCAATATGAATCAACATAACCCTGTAGGTTAAACTTTTGATTCGCCTCATACCTGAGCCCATAATCCACTGTACCCTTCAGGTACCTTAGATAATGCTTTACAACAACCAGGTGAACACTCCTCGGATCCATCAGGAACTAGCTCAATGTGTTCACAGCAAAGCAAATGTCTGGTCTCATGTTCGTCAGGTACATCAAGGACCCAATCATCTGGCGATACATAGAGACATCAATCGGCTCAGATGAAGCATCACATAGAAGCTTCAGATTTGATGCCATAGGTGTGGCCATGGCCTTGCAATCCATCATCCCGAACCTCTTTGGGATCTCTATTGCATACTTCCCTTGTCCAAGGAAGATTCTATCTGCACTCTGCCACACCTCCATGCCAAAAACAAATAGTGCATCATCCCCAAGTTCTTCATCTCGAACTCGGTAGTAAGCTTCCGCTGCGTGTCGGCAATCAATCTATCTTCACCATACCAAGTTCTGCACATATATGATTTCCTATCATGTGTCTCAGAACCAAGTGGCTGCTCTACATACACTTCTTCTTCAACTACACCATTCAAGGAAGCTGTCTTGAATCCATCTGGTGTATCTTCTATTTCATCACTTTTATATTTCTCAATGCTGCCATCTGCAACATGCTTGATCTGATAGTTCCATTTGGAAGTCATAGCAAACTTCCCTTCATGTCTTGGGATTACATCCCAAACATCATTCTTCATGATTGACGGATCATGGCATTTCATTTCTTCATCCCAGATCCTGGGAACTTCAATATCTTCAATAGATATCTTTGTTGCTGGAACAAATGTTGTAGTTCTTCTTTTGTAGGAGATGGCATACGATCTTTCCTACACAACAAGTTAAATTGCATGATTAGAAAACATCTCATAGCTTTCAGAACAAATTCTTACACATAAAGAAATATGCCATACAGTCATGCAATTATCTTAGCCAATGCTTCAATACAACATTTATCCATATTCCGTAACTTTCTAGATGCCTTCCAATCTCTACCAGAACATTGTTAAGAGTGTGCACAACTCCCAACATGTCAGCAAAGAGGTTTCATTCTAGATAAGTAGCAATGGAATGTTGTACAGTGCCATACGCCACTTACCCATGCATATTAGGAGTATACTGTTCATCAATGCAATTATTCTAATATGCATAATACATATCCTAAGTCTAGGAACATGAGCATATACATCATTGAACAATTTTATTTAAACAGACACATATGCAAGAAATGATGATTAAAATACTTATCTTTGTTTGTTCGTTGGGTGGACTCCCTCTGAGTCTTCGCTTTCTTGCAGGAGCTGCTGGAGTCCTAATCTGAAGTAGCTTCTTCTACACCTTTCTGTTGTGGAATGAAGAAAGATGGTCAACTCCCTCTGAATATCTGCATCCTTGCAGAGACTACTGAAGTGTGCTCCTTTTCTTTCTTGCAGGAACAACTGGAGTGTGCTCCTTTGCTTTCTTGCAGGAGCAACTGGAGTGTGCTCCCTCTTGATCTTTGCTTCCTGAGTTACCTGTTCTTGAACTCATATTCATCCTTGGTCCCTATGCATGCTTATTAGTATCATGATTGTGTTATCCTTGAGATATCATATAAAATCATACATTCATTAGTATACGATTAAAACACAATAATTTCAAGCATGTATAGTCATGATCATTTCAAACAGAATAATAAGCATTAGCGTTCAAGGTTTATGTGGGATTCTTATGGTTAGTCAAATCATAAGAAGCATAACATGTCTAAACTTGTAATTACTCAAACCTATGACTCTTCAGGTTAGTTGAATCATCAATCAAGATAAGAGATATAAAATGCATAAAACCTGTGATTATTCAAACCTATACCATCATGATTCTTCTGGTTAGTCATATCATCAATTATGGTAAGAAACATAATATGCATACAATCATGATTATTCAAACCTATGACTTCATGAATAATCATTATCAACAACGTGATAGTATAAGATCCTAACCCAAGGTAGGAATCTAGCTTGATATAGGAAAAACATACCTGGATTATCATGTTAGCTAGTTATGTCTAACATACCCGTATAATGTCTTTTGGTTCTCTTTAGTGACTTGTGCTAGTAACCTGCATGTCTCATAAGTTAACCATTATAAAACCAAGTTATACATACCTCGTGAATGGATCTTGTATGAGATCCATGACAATGGATGAATCTTTGTCCTCATGTTATCATGATCATATGTTCTTGGACCAGAACATGATCTGTCTTTCTTGGTGTACCTTTCATGTTAGTAGACAACATAAACCTCATACAACACCATAATGCATTAGTACAATCATAAGTTTCAACACCCTAACCAATGAATATCTTCTATCATGCATTCATAATTTTGTTAAGGTGATACAACAAATCTAAAATCAAAATTGTACTAACCGTAATAACATGAAGACAAACATACCATAAACTTAATCATGGACAAATATCGAAACATACCTCGATGAGTCATACCTGTCGAGATCGCTTGTAATCTTCTTATGTAAGGCCTTAGCCTCATCTCCCTCTGAAACAGGAACTTCTTCACTCATGCAGATGATCAATCCATCTTCTTCTAGGATTAACCCAATCCACTTGATTTGCAAGAACTGGACCTGGAGCTGGATATGGGTTTGTCAGAGAAACCCCAAAAATTCAAACTTTGAATTTCAAACTTCCGATAGGATAGGAATATGCGCCTTGATGAACTGATCAAACTGGTATATTCAGAATTTGAAAACTGCAAAGTTTCACTCCACAATTTTGCCTTTGAAACTTCCGGATTCACTGGACGTGACCCTGAACTGGGGTTTGATGAAGCCCACTCTTTTGCCCCATCAAAATGTCTGATCCAAAGCTCTAAGCTTCTATTTTTCTGAGGAGCTTCCAGCCGTGGTCACAGATTTCAAAAATTCCCATTTTTACAGAAGCCCTAATTTTCCACTTTTCTGATCAAAGTCCCGAACTAGGGTCTAATCAAGCCCGGCCTTCTGCCCAACCAAAAATTCTGATCTTGGTCTCTAAATTTCTATTTTGATGAGTAGCATCCAGCCGTGGGCTCCGATTACAAAAATTCCAACTTTCTCCAAAGCCCTAAATTCCGGAAGCCATGAATGAAGGTACCAAAAAATAATTCTGTTTTGACAGAAATATGTACCTGATTGTTTCTGGTGTAACTCCAAAATTTTTGATCCACAGGGTCTGAAAAAGTTTCCTGAGATATCCTGACCTGTTATCTTTCCATCCTGACAGGTCTGACCTCAATTGGATTCTCTGAGAGAGAGTTATGCCAAATGTCGCAACGTGACCTGTTTTGGGATAAAACAGGAAAGCGAACTTGTACGGCGTGCCACGTGTCACTATTTTAACTTCGGCCTCTGAAAACATTTTCTAAAATAGCTCGGCCTATTACCTTTCCATCCTGACAGGTCGGACCTCGATTGGACTCTCTGAGAGAGAGTTATGCCAAATGTCGCAACGTGACCTGTTTTGGGATAAAACAGGAGAGCGAATTTTTATGGTGTGCCACGTGTCACTGGTTCAACTTCGGCCTCTGAAAACGTTTTCTGAGATAGTGCAGACTATGTACTACCTGTCACTTTTTACGAAATTTCATTTGGAGCTTCCTAGCCCAAGATATGACCTTTTTCCCAAGGTCACCTGATTTTGACTCGGATCTGGAAGAGACAGAAACCCTATATTGTACAGATCATAAATCACAAAGTACAACGAATTAGAGGTTGTCCTTTGGACACAAGATACCTGGAGAGCTTAGATTCGGCCTGTAACAATTTCAGATCCGAAAACTTCGCCAAAACGGATTTATAGCGAAAGTGCTACGATGACTGGTTTTTGCTATATCAAGCCCTAGCATCGTAAGTGCAACAAGTGTCATACATGCCATATCATGCCTTCTTTCAGGCTAGCTTTGATACCATGTTAGATTTTCAGAATTTACTTCAATCTGATCTAGGATCTTAACTGAGAGAACAACATGTACAGCATATCTACAGCATATCAATCATGGAGACAATAATGCAAGCACACAAGAGACACAAAGATTTACTTGGGGAAAACCATAAAGGTGAAAAACCCCAATAACTTCCTCAGAGATAGATAGAGCAATGATACAACCAACCATAAGAGATAGACACAACCTAGCAGCAGATCCTCCTCCTCCATAAGTGCGCCACTCCTCCTTGAGTGCATATGTGAGAAGTGAGTTAGTAAATAGAGTGCCTCCCGCACTCTATTTATACTTGACTTGACTTGCCTTTTTACCTAACTCATGTAGGCTCGAACTTAACCACATAACATAATGCTGAGTGGGCCGACCCCCAATAGGGTGGTCTAATAACCCTTTGACCCACATGGCCGACCCCCAATAGGGTGGTCTAATAACCCTTTGACCCACATGACTTATACAGGGCCGACCCCAAACAAGGTGGTCTAATAACCCATCAAGTATAAGTTACGACACTTACAATATAAATGACGACACTTCCTTATAGAGGAATAATACCATCTCTATAGGAATATAATATGCATATATGTGAAATACATTCCGAAGTTACATATACATCAACAAGGAGGAGGCTCTGCTGCTAGGAGAAGACTATCTCTTGTATTCTGGTTGTATCATTGCTCTATCTATCTCTGAGGAAGTTATTGGGGTTTTTCACCTTTATGGTTTTCCCCAAGTAAACTCTCTGTCTCTTGTGTGCTTGCATTATTGTGTCCATGATTGATATGCTGTAGATTTGTTGTACATGTTGTTCTCTCAGTTAAGATCCTAGATCAGATTGAAGTAAATTATGAAAATTTAACATGGTATCAGAGCTAGCTTGAAAGAAGGCATGATATGGCATGTATGACACTTGTTGCACTTACGATGCTAGGGCTTGATATAGCAAAAAACAGTCTTTGTAGTACTTTCGTTATAAATCCATTTTGGAGCATTTTTCGGATCTGCAACTTTTACAAGTCGAATATCAGATCCCCATGTACCTTCTGTCCAAAGGACATCCTCTAATTCCTTGTACTTTGTGATTTATGATCTATACAATATAGGGTTTCTGCCTCTTCCAGATCTGAGTCAAAATCAGGTGACCTTGGGAAAAAGGTCATAACTTGGGCTAGGAAGATCCGAATGAAATTTAGTAAAACGTGACAGGCAGTACACAGACTGCGCTATCTCAAGAAAATGTTTCAGAGGTCGATGTTGAACCAGTGACACGTGGCACATCGTACAAGTTTGCTCTCCTGTTTTATCCCATAAACAGGTCACATTGCGACACTTGGCATAACTCTCTCTCAGAGAATCCAATTGAGGTCAGACCTATCGGGATGGAAAGATGACAGGTCGAGGTATCTCAGGAAAATGTTTCAGACCCTATGGATTGAAAAGTCCAGAGTTACACTAGAAACAATTAGGTACATATTTCTATCATAACATAATTATTTTTTGAGCACCTTCATTCATGGCTTCCAGAATCTAGGGTTTTGAAGAAAGTTGGAATTTTTGTAATCGGATACTACGGATGAATGCTACTCATCAAAATAGAAATTTAGACACCAAGATCAGAATTTTTGGTTGGGCAGAAGATCGGGCTTGATCAGACCCTAGTTCGGGACTTTAATCGGAAAAGTGGAAAATTAGGGCTTCTGCAAAAATGAAAATTTTTGAAATCTGTGACCACGGCTAGAAGCTCCTCAAAAAAATAGAAGCTTAGAAATTTGTATCAAACCTTTTTGGGAAGAAGAGTGGGCTTCATCAAACCCTAGTTCTAGTTCACGTCCAGTGAATCCGAAAGTTTCAAAGGCAAAATTGAGGAGTGACACTTTGCAGTTTTCAAATTCTCAACATACCAACTTGATCAGCTCATCAAGGCGCATATTTCTATCCTTTCGGAAGTTTGAAATTCAAAGTTTGATTTTTTTGGGTTTCTCTAACAAACCCTAATCCAACTCTAGATCCAGTTCTTGCAAATCAAGTGGATTGGGTTAATCCTAGAAGAAGATAGAATGGTCACCTGCATAAGTGAAGAAGTTCCTGTTTCAGAGGGAGATGAGGCTAAGGCTTTACATAAGAAGATTACAAGCAATATCGACAGGTATGACTTATCCAGGTATGTTTCGAGATTTGTTCATGATTAAGTTTATGGTATAACTTTCTTCATATTATTACGGTTAGTACAATATTGATTAAATCTAGACTTGTTGTATCACCTTAATAAAATTATGAATGCACGATAGAAGATATTCATTGATCAGGGTGTTGACACTTATGATTGTACTAATGCATTATGGTGTTTTATGAGGTTTATGTTGATGATAATGATTATTCATGAAGTAATAGGTTTGAATAGTCATGGTTGTATGCATATTATGTTTCTTAACATAATTGATGATAAGACTAACCAGAAGAATCATGAAGGTATAGGTTTGAGTAATCACGGGTTTATGCATCGATGATTTAACTAATCAGAAGAGTCCTATGATCAAATAAGAATATGCATGAGTAAAAGAAGACTTCCCTGAAACCTTGAATACTAATGTTTATTATCTGTGAATGATCATGACTATACATGTTTAAGCTTATTATGTTTTGATAGTATTAATATTATACTAATAAATGTGTGATTATGTATGAGACCTCAAGGATAACACAATGATGATACTAATAAGCATGCATAGTGATTAAGGATGGATGTATGTTCAAGGATAGGTAATCTAGGAAGCAAAGATTAAGAGGGAGCACACTCCAGTTGTTCCTGCAAGAAAGCAAAGGAACACACTTCAATAGTTTCTGCAAGGATGTAGATATTCAGAGGGAGTTGACCACTTCTCACAATCCACATCAGAATGGAGTTGTAAAGATTCACAGGGAGTCCACCCAGCAACCAAACAAAGATAAGTATTTGAATTGTCATTTCTTACATAATGTTATTCAATGATGTATATGCTTATGTTCCTAGAATTAGGTTGTGTATTATGCATATTAGAATAGTTGCATTGATGAACAATATACTACTAATATACATGGGTAAGTGGCCTATGGCACTGTACAACATTCCATTTCTACTTATCTAGAATGAAACCTCTTTGCTGACATGTTAGAAGCTGTGCACACTCTTAACAATGTTCTGGTAGAGATTGGAAGGCATCTAGAAAGTTACAGAATATGGATAAATGTTGTATTGAAGCATTGGCTAAGATAATTGCATGATTGTATGACATATTTCTTTATGTGTAAGAATTTGTTCTGGAAACTATGAGATGTTTTCTAATCATGCAATTTAACTTGTTGTGTAGAAAAGATCGTATACCATCACCTACAAAAGAAGGACTACAACATTTGTCCAACAACAAAGTTATCTATTGAAAATATTGAAGATATTGCAGTTCCCAGGATCTGGGAAGAACTCCATGGTCAAGGAGTACCAGTCGATCATGAAGATGTTTGGGATGCAGTCCCAAGACCTGAAGGGGAGTCTGTAGTGACTTCCAAGAGAATCTACAAGATCAAGCATGCTGCAGGTGGTAGCGTAGAGACTTTTGCTCATGTAGCCAGATACACTTCCATTAGATCAGTACTTGCTCTGGCTACAGTAATGAAGTGGAAGATACACAAGATGGATTTCAAGACAACTTTCTTGAATGGTGTAGTTGACGAAGAAGTGTATGTGGAGCAGCCGCTTGGTTCTGAGACACATGACAGGGATTCATATATGTGCAGAACTTGGTATCGTAGGATATACAGACTTCTATCTAGTTTGGGCATTACCAAGAGTAAAGCGGGTTTCAACCTTTACTACAAGGTTGAGGAAGGGAATCCTGTGATTCTACTCCTGTATGTGGATGACCTGTTTGTAACAGGAGATGATTTCCAACACGCAGCGGAAGCTTGCTACCAAGTTCAAGATGAAGAACTTAGGGATGATGTACTATTTGTTTTTGGCATGGAGGTGTGGCAGAGTGCAAATGGAATCTTCCTTGGACAAGGGGAGTATGCAGTAAAGATCTTGAAGAGGTTTAGGATGATGGACTGCAAGGACATGGCCAAACCTATGGCATCGAACTTGAAGCTTCTGTGTGATGCTTCATCTGAGCCGGTTGATGTCACTATGTATCGTCACATGATTGGGTCCTTGATGTACCTGACGAACATGAGACCAGATATTTGCTTTGAACACATTGAGCCAGTTCCCAACGGATCCAAGGAGTGTTCACCTGGTTGCTGTAAAGCATATTATGAGGTACCAAGAGGGTATAGTTTATTATGGGCTCAAGTATGATGTGAATCAAAATTTTAACCTACAACGTTATGTTGATTCAGATTGGGCAGGCAGTGCTGCAGATAAGAAGAGAACTCCTGGGTGCTGCTTCAGTATAGGATCAGGTGTGAACTCTTGGTTTAGCAGGAAGTAGTCCTGCATAGCAATGAGTACAACCAAAGCAGAGTATGTTGCGACGAATGAGCAGATTGCAGATGTGCTGCTGAAGCCACTAGCCAGCGTGAAGTTCGAGTACTTTAGGGAGAGGCTTGGTGTTCTTTAGATTGATGACACTTCAAGGAAGAAGTGATGGACAAATTTGCAGAAGCCATTCCAAGCATGTTGGAAGGAGGATCCTTCACATGGCTGTGGATGTAAGCAATGGATGATGAGCATCAGGACGATGCTCCAGTTACTGCTCTGTATATGCATGAGGGGGATGCTGGATATGATCAGTTGGATAATTTATATGTATATGTATGTACGCATCATGTTGGATTCTTGGACCATGTATCTGTATATGTATCAGGTGGATACATTGTATGATCAGGTGGATCATGTATGGTGATATGTATCATGTATTTGTATTTGTATCAGGTGGATACACTGTATGATCAGGTGGATCATGTATGGTGATATGTATCAGGTAGATACTTGGTATGCATTAGGTAGATGCATTGTATGATTAGGATGATCATGATGACGAGCTTCAGGATGTTGCTCCAGATGATATGTACTAGGACGGTATAGTGATGATGATCAAGATGATCATATGTATCAGGTGGATACAGTACATAATCAGTTGGATTATGTGTGATGAGTTCTGAAGACACAGATGCATAGTGCCTTTTCGACATGGTGGTAGATGCATTCTCCCATGTGTGTTGATGTAAGTGCAGAGCCTTTCCAACATGGTAGTAGATGCGTTCTCCCATGTGCGTTGATGTAAGTGCAGTGCCTTTCCGACATGGTGGTAGATGTGTTCTCCCATGTGTGTTGATGTAAGTGCAGTGCCTTTCTGACATGGTGGTAGATGTGTTCTCCCATGTGCATTGATGTAAGTGCAGATCCTTTCCGACATGGTGGTAGATGCCTTCTCCCATGTGCATTGATGTAAGCCTAGATCCTTTCCGACATGGTGGTAGATGTGTTCTCCCATGTGCGTTGATGTAAGTGCAGGGCCTTTCCGACATGGTGGCAGATGTGTTCTCCCATGGTCGTTGATGCAAGTGCTGTGAGCCCTTGACGGATGGTGGTAGGTTGGTCCTCCCATGGCGTTGAGTGTAAGTGTTGTGTGTGTGCATCTAGGTTGTGCTCCGTGATACTCTGTGGCCGTGGACAGGTTGTGCAGTAACATGTAAAAGATCCTAGGAGATCCGATAGGTTGAGATATGTGCTCGTAATCAATCTTGGGATGCTCTTTCGAGGTTTTGTTGACTCACATAATTAGTCCTGAGGATTCCACTATATGGCTAGTGATGACAAAGACCTGCAGGTGGTGGGCCTACATCTAGTATGAAAAAGGACTAGATTTGTAGAACTTCCTATGACGAGTAGATTCAGAGATTGATTGAGATAGCAGCAGCAGTGACGATGACGATTATCCAGTGACGATGATCCAGAGAAGAAGACTTGTGCTAGAAGACCTGTGTCGAGAAATACCTTCCTAGTTAAGAGGGAGTGTTGATGTATATGTAACTTCGGAATGTATTTCACATATATGTATATTGTATTACTATAGAGACGTTATTATTCCTCTATACTGAAGTGTTTGCATTCCTATAGAGATGTTATTATTCCTCTATATGGAAGTGTCGTCATTTATATTGTAAGTGTCATAACTTATACTTGATGGGTTATTAGACCACCTTGTTTGGGTCGGCCCTGTATAAGTCATGTGGGTCAAAGGGTTATTAGACCACCCAAGTGGGGGTCATGCCAGTCAACATTATGTTAAGTGGTTAAGTTGAGGCCAACCTAGTCGAGTAAAGGTCAAGTCAAGTTAGTGTATAAATAGAGAGTGTGTCTCTCTCATTTTACACATTATATTCTATCACTCACACTTGAAGAGTGGCGCACTTATGGAGGAGGAGGCTTTGCTGCTAGGAGAAGACTATCTCTTGTATTCTAGTTGTATCATTGCTCTATCTATCTCTAAGGAAGTTATTGGGGTTTTTCACCTTTATGGTTTTCCCCAAGTAAACTCTGTGTCTCTTGTGTGCTTGCATTATTGTGTCCATGATTGATATGCTGTAGATTTGCTGTACATGTTGTTCTCTCAATTAAGATCCTAGATCAGATTGAAGTAAATTCTGAAAATTTAACATTGTATAGCATTCAAACCTAAAATTTTATGGGAAACCAATGCCTAATGTACAACATAAAGTAGTTTCACCATGAGAACCTTGGAGACATCCTTAGCCTAGTGACATCGAATTTTGAAAATTGAAAAGCAACATTTATATCTTCACAGAAGCTCGAATTGGGACCCAAGGAGAATGGTAACACATAGCTTGGAATGAGGCCATGGAAATTGGCACATGTTGTAGCATATTCAAAGCGCATAGACAATAAAACATACTAGGAATGGGAAGGCACTTGAAAGATTAGTCTACCGATTCAACATAGGCATATGAAAAGAGATGGATTGACTCATTTTTTTTAATTCTATGTTTATTTTGAAAGAGATATATGATTATTTATAGCGCCTAAGTGAAAACTTAGGAAAAAAAACAAATCTAAAAATGGATGTAAGAAGAAATAATTTGAGGAAATAACCTTGGAGGCTACTGTGGGCATGGAATTCCTGAAATTGTAGTTGTTGTGGGCTTGCATATAGGAAAAAAAGGTGTTGTAACATGAGCATTAACAACTATGAACATTTGCAAAACAGTGTTGTAAAGGTAGTACTAGCAATGTTGAACATGCACAAAAATAGGTCCAACAAAACCTTATAATAGGCATGGGACATACCTCTAATAAGCAAAAAACATGTGCACAAACCCTGAGGGACATGCATGTATGGAATGTGAGGTCTAGGAGTGTGGGAGCAAGGTGTAGATATGCCCAAAAGAAGGTGCAGAAATCAACATAGTCTAAGGAAAAAACATAAATTGATGCAATGGAACACAGGAACATACACAGAAACCAAGGGTGCAAACACACAAGCCTATTTATATTTGGTTTCTATTTCATAAAGCCATTTCTTTACAGAAAAGAATAACATAAGCAATGTTTTTGTGGTCTATCTGATTAGCAAAAAAGAGATTTTGTTTGGATTGGTGTATGATTGATAGGTAGATAAGATAAGTTTATTAATGCCCAACAAATGACCAAAACTAGGTTGATGAACTATTTAGGACAAAAGTATTGATACAAAGTGGGATTGTTAATGGCACTCCAATAAAAGAAAAAGAAAAAGTGAAGGAAAAACAAATATATAAGATCTAAGATTCTAAACTCTAATAACTCAAATCTAGAGTGGAATACAATGCTCATGAAAAGTGTAGAAATAAAAGATTGGCATGGCTCTGAATGTTTGTCCCTTGAAGAAGAGGGGAGGCTGTCCTATGAAGTATCCATCATCAAATGACCAACTCTCCTACCAATAGAGGCTGAAGAGATTAAACTCTAGATAGAAGAATTTTTGGAAGGATTGGAACTAGTATGAGAACTGTCTCTCTATTTTGAAGAAGTGCCCCCCTCCTAAGATATGGAGAAGTGGATTGTTTGCTAGTTTAACATGAACTATTATGGGATCTAAGTCGAAAAATCTGCAGGGTCTCACTGGCAAGGGCCAGACTACTTCTCAGGGTTTGATGGATCTAGGAGCTAGAGTGGTACTACTATTTGACTACCTCTTGGTGCCCCTACCCCCTAGGAGCATTACAAAGAAAGATGCGATACTTTGAGTAGTGTCAAGCTTGGGATGTGGCCAAAGGATGAGAGATCTACATCTAAGGGCCTATCCCATATATAAAGCTAGACACCATTTTTATGGATATTGGAGAATGTGGAGAGGGAGTTATGTGAATCTATGCATAAACAATAGAAGCATATGTGCATCTCATAATAGTTGGGGCATCTATATACAAAGAACTCCCCAATATTGGGCTCCTTTCAGTGACAAATTTCATATAATTTAACTTCATGTGGAATTTGGTGCTCAATTTTTACCCAAAACTAATGAGTGCTCACTTGGTATTGACCTAGGGGGATCCTTATCCCATGAATGCAATGTTGGATCATGTGAGGGGCCCTAACAATAATGCTTGCCCTTATCTCCATGAGTTTCTTTGCATAAAAGGCCATATTGGTTTTCAAACCCCTTTGACGGGTGATCCAAGTGACTTGAATACACCACACATAAATATGCTCCATGATAATCCCGTTCATCTCTTTCCTATTAGGTAAGAGGTGGTTAGGGGTACCTCAAGAGTATATGTATGGGTGAAGGTGAGCCTACAGAATGAATGAAACATGAAATGTTTGAAAACCAACATGCACTCTCCTCGGTCGGGGGGGGTACTAGGAAATGGCCTCCAAAGAGTAGAAGGAAAGGTATGGTCACTACCAACAACTGGATCAATCTTTGAAGACAATCTATCTAAAAGAGTTGTGTCACAATATTTGCATGAATTATGGGTTGGAAATTGTTCTTTTCTATCCAATAATGATACAAAGCAAGATGGTTTGGACTCTCTTGTTTCAGGTGCAATTTAATGAGGCTACAACCCCTCACTTTCAAGCCAAACAAAACTATGGGTCTAATGATGGATTTCATGAGGTACAACTTGGATAAGATGCCTTGGAAACGGTGCTGGAAGAGTTGTTTCTCTAAATGGGCTAGGGATCCATACCACTTATTAACTTGGGGTTAGAGAGACTACTTTGGTTTGATCTTGGGACCTGAAAAAACTAAACCTCAGATATGTGTATGTTGTGGTAATCTCAAGCACCACCAATATAAAGTAGAAATGAAAATTTGACAGAGACTTCTTCGAGCAATCGATTTTAGTTTTCCCAATATTCACTATAAATTATTGAAGATCGCAAAATCTTGAAATAACATCCAATGGTCTCCTTAAACCCTTGTGTGTAGCAGCTAATAGAACCTCATCATCTAAAAATATGACTATATAGATTAGGACATGGTGAAGGAGACAACTGTCACATGGTTGGATGTGCTTTTGCAAGAATAATTCCAACTTGTCAATGTAGAGTGGTTTTGTGGTAGATCAGTGGTTGGTTGGTAAGTTAAGTGTTAGGATGGTTGTAGCGACAACATAAAAATTTTAAGACATGAAATTTTTGGAGAAAAAATATTTAAATTTTCCATGTGGAAGATAAATTTGGACAAATTGAAGTGATTATAGCAGAGTTCAATTCCATATTTCTCAAAAGAAATGCAACATTGAACAAAATTGGAGCTAGAAGCTACGAGCAAATATCCATGAGCAACATGGAGAATGGACAACAATTTTTATGTGGCAGGTAATCTGGAAGGAGTGTTGGGTGCGATGAGAGGCGTGTGACAATGGTCTATCACCATGGGAAGAGGTTGGACAGTTTGAGAAGAGAAGTGATAAGGTTTTTAAAACTTGAAACTAAGATTTAGAGCACATTTTAACAATTAAAAAATACAAATACAGAGTTGTAGATGTGGTTGTGAACCATGTGAGATCATGTGAGATATATCTAGAAAGAACATATTGGTTCTTGGAGGTTTACACTGGACTAGGAGCTCAAAAGACAAGATAGATGATGACAAAATGAAGTTTTTAGTTGGAAGACTGGCAAATAAAAGATTCCATGGTAGCAACAAAATTGGTTATTGATCACTACACTATATTGGTTGAAATCCAAAGGACTAAATGTTATTGATCACAAGCACTACACTATACTAGTTGAAATCCGAAGGACTAAATGTTTTATTAAAATTATTATTCTTTTGAATCTCTTCAAATATGAAGATTACTGTAACGAGATTTCTATCAAGAATGCATCTATTTTCCCCAAATCTAACTGATGTAAATCATGGACTCATGCATCCCTTGTGGTATCCAAAACACCCATATAAACAGGGTTGATTTTTTTGTCCATGGTAAGCCTATAGGAGACCTTTGTTACATAGATGTCTAAATGGCCCATGTTTGTGATGACAAATTCATCAAAAATAATTCTAGTGCAGGTGTTTGAGACTATACCTCAGACTCTCGAATTTCTGCGAGGGAAGACAAAATAATGCATCCGAATTAAAGAGTAATTAAAATGGTTTGCAAACAACAGCTTCCCATTGTGACAATACCTTTAAATTGGTCGATTCGGCACGATTTTGTTTGGGAATAAATTGATCCAGTCGAGTTTTGGCCCTTCTACGGATGATTGATGGAGAATATTAGTAGATTGCAGGTAAAACTGCGATACCATCGAACTTAGTGGTGTATGACATCCACGAGATCCCATGAGAGTCCAACTTTACAACTGCCACCAACATCTTATGAAACATCTCCAATGTCTCAAACCCATGTCCATTATGATCATAACTAGAAACCATATCATTCCATGAAACAAGATCTCTTTCATGCATTTCATCGAATACTTCTTGTGCATCCGCAATACTTCCAAATTTAGCATACATATCTATCATACCCACCTCCAAAAGTCAATCCCCTTAAATTGCACCTCTAACTATTTGATGATGAGTCTTCTTTCCCTCTTACGGAGACAATAAGCCTGCACAAGCATCCAATACAAAGGGGAAGCTAAAATGATTCGTGCGAATTCTTGTTCCCTGCATTTGGTAATAGAGCTTAAGGGCTTGATCACACAAGCCATTTCTAGCATGCTCTCTTCTCATCACATTCCATATAAAAAAATCTCCATCTCTCTCGCATATTTTGTCAAAGAGTTTTGGATCCTTCAAAATGCCCATCTGAGCATATACACTGACAATCTTGGTACCCACAAAAATGTCTTGGTCTAGTCCAATTATAAGAAGACGAGAATGGAATTGGCTGAGTCAATTATCTCTATGTAGGCCTGCAAGAGAGAAGCATATAAATTGGCATCATAGGGATTTCCCATATCTATTTTTTGTTTGGGTTTGGCTTGGGTTTCAGCGTCAGACCATGCTTGATAGGATGAAAAAAATTCCCGCAAAGAAAAATGTTTGAAGGAAACCATCAAGAGGATATTACCATAAAAGTAAACACGGGTTAGGAATACTTAGAAATATATTGAGCTATCTCATAGATGAGATTTAATTTTGAACAAACCTAAATATAATCTCTATGGAGGACATAATGGCATAATGGTCAAGTAGGTGGACATCTTGATAAAAATGGTGGGAAATGGAAAAAAAAAGGCAGTGGCTGGAAAAATTTCCCATGTCACTCTTGCCACATCATGCCACCAAGGATGTTGGATGTCACTCTTTCCACATCATGCCACCAAGGATGTTAGATGTCACTCTTGCCACATCATTCCACCAAGGATGTTGGTGTGCTTGTTGGGTTGAATGTCTATGAGAATTAAAAATGAGACCACTACTATTGTATTCTATCTAGCTATAGTTTGGTTTCTATAGCTAAGCATGGTGGGGTGCTCTTGAAAACCCTTTTAGATTTTATATTTCCAACAATATCCTTCAATCTAAATCTCAATATAAAACTTAAAATATTCCAACAAAAAAAAAATGGTAGAGTGGAGCCTTTATATTCATTTTTTACTTATTGTATTCTTATTTTTACTTTGGAAAGTATAGTATCCAGTATATAGAATTTGAACAAGTAAATGGGATAGAGAATGAAATGATTGAGGATCAGGTTCTTCTACACTTATATAATGCAATAACAAATATACATCATTGGAATCTAATTGAAATAGGGGCACAAATTCCACAATAGTTTTTAAGGATGATGATGATGTATTGGTGTCATCTCCAAGGTCTTGTTGTCTAGAAAGGATTTTAGTGTCTCAATGAATTGGTAGCATACTATTTGTAAATGAGGAAGACTTGGAGCTTTGATTATCACTGATGGTTAAAGGATGTACATCAGTACACCAAAAATCTACATCACAAGTATGGTATATATTCTCCAAATAGAACAATTTTTCTTCTTAATGATGTTGGTGAAGATGATCAAATTTGTTCCAAAAATAAGAATAGGGGACAAATCAACCATTGATTTTCAAACTAATGAATCAAATGAAGTCAAGATCAACTATACGATTTAAAAATCCACTGTGGAGGAGGATTTATGTAGGATAAAAAGCTTGTGTATCATAAAAGCGATTTATGTAGGATCAACTTCAACACTAGGGATTCTTATGTCCAAATATGGATAACTCTTAAGCTTGTTATAATATTAATATGTTCATTCCTTTTTTGGGTATTAGGGTTCTCACATCTAGTTCTTAATACTTTCCTAAAGATGTTAGCTGCTATTGCATATGGATGATGGAGGTGCTTATCCTATTTTCTTTTATGTGGTCCTCAGAGTTCAATGTATTTGTTTTCTCCTAAGGCATACTATATCCTTTATGTTAGAAACTGTTTTTGGTCAATCATAAATTTGCTTTTGATTTCCAAAGTGCCTTCAAAGTCCATATTTTATAGATGTTATTCATTGTTTAGTACATTTTAGGATGGTTGGAACCTGCATCAGTTGTTTTTGAAAACCACTCAGGACGGTTCTTGGTGGTTTTGGAAACAATTGACATTTTCGCAAGATTTATGTCTTTATTTTCTATTTAAAAATTTAAGGTAAAAATCAAAAGCCAAGGGTTCTCTAACCCTAAATAACCTTACTAAATTTAAGTGAATTTTTTTTAGCATTACAAACTAAAAAATAAGAACTAAAAAAAAACTTCATAACAGTGAGGTGTCAATTGTTGAGCTGTGACACATGAATGGGTCTACAATTTACTAAAATTTAACACCGCAGGGGTCTATGAATCCATTTGCAGTGTTAAAATTTAGTAAATTGTACAAATTCATTGTCAAAATTGTAATTTTCCATTGTTGGAGTGACACAACTAAAAATGACCAAATAAATGACGAATTGTTATGTGGTCATTTTTAGTTTAGTTTTTGTCACGTGACCAAATTGGTCATTTATCTTGGTCATTTTTAGTTTAGTTCTTATTCCGTGACGAAATTGGTCATTTATCTTGGTCATTTTTAGTTAGCTCACTTAAAATTTCTCAAATTTGGTCATTTCTCCCTTGAAAAAACTATGGTGACCAGTTGTTTTGGTCGCCTGACCACTTATCTCTCATTTTGTACTAGTGATGTAAAGGTAGGAATCAGGTAGTTCATCATATATTCTAACATATTCTTCTCCCATTTATATGAGTGACAGGTGATCAGATTCAACATTAGAATTCCATGGTCGAACTATTATCTCCAATTTGAATTCTTGAAATAATAAAGGCTAATGGCCTATTTTTCCATGGTGTAGTGGTTTATTAAATAAATATCATTGATGTTCTCCATGGTTCCAGCATCAAGAAACATTATCTAGATCATTCTCTTAGATGGGTTCGCGACCCAAGGAGAATGTCCCCGTTGTATCACTTGACTGCTTGTCTTATGGTTCGAATGCTTAGCCTCGTCCAGTCATGTGTTGACTCGAGTGGTAGTAGGCTAGTAGTCACATTGCGTACTCCAAGTGGTAGTGCTTGTAACATCCCATATTTTCATAAAAATTTAAAATTTTTGTAAATAGCAACAATTTGCTTAATTTATGATAATTTGTAACTGCGGAAATTAATAATGCGAGCTGCAATAATGTTAACTTAACAGTTGTTGTATTAAAAATAAATAAAATTCTGTTATAACTAATACATCAGTGACATCTTTAATTATATTTATAACAACTAGCATTAAGGTAGTTAAATGCATGAATGGATCAACTTTTGATGCGACACCTTTTTAATGCAATGAAATGTATGATTGATGTAATAATGAAATGTGAGGTTATAAATATGACATGGTACTTTTTCTTTGAGATGATACTGACAGTTTGCTTCTTTGCTTTCCAAGGGAGTCCTACGAGGGACCCCAAAGCTTACTTCGCTACAACGCTAAAGCATTTGACCAGTTCTATGTGGAAACGACAGGTAAGAAGTTTCATGATTGCAATAAATTCCAGTTTTCGTGTAAAGCTCAATTCAACGTCGTAAATAAAATAACATGTTTAGAGATTGTTGCAACTATAAAAACGTACAGGTATGACTCGCATGCTTATACCTTTCCTTCCCAAGGTTCATCTTATAACTGAGTAAGCTCAACCCAAGTTAACTGTCGAACAAGTATATTATTAACAGCATTGTTGCTGTTGTTGTCAATGTTCTAGTTGGCTGTAGTGATAGCTATCTTGTTGTCGTCATTTAGAATGATAGTACCAAAATATATGTAAAAGTTATGAGCTTGTAAACTCTTGCAACCAATATTATTCAATATATATGAAAAGATAAAAACAATAATATATAAACATGACTAAACCAAATGTTATGTAGATATAGTGCAAATAAGCTTTGGACTATATATATAATTGTTATTCTATTTATAAACAAAACACAACCTATCCAAAGTCTTTATGAAAACAATAGTGTGACTATACCTATTTTCGATTCAATGTCAATATTAAAACATATATCGGAGATGGTGGCAATATATGCATCGTTAGGATCATGAAAATACTATGTAAGTGTTTGTAAATTAAATACAAACATCATAATGTATGAAAGCGATGACAATAAAGTGCAAACCTTGGAAGTATAATCATGTATTGCATATACGTTATTACTACTATGACAATTACGACATTGTTAAATATTGTTATGTTAACAAACGAAGCATGTAATATTGGTTATCACATCAAGGTATTGACAAGCATTGAAATGGGGTTTGACAGGTTGCTGGCTCATAAATTCGACGTTGGTCTCGAGTTGTGGTAAAGATCACGTAAGGATCTTACAATTAAAGGTTTGGTACTACATTACTACCGAGTTGTTACTCCAGGAATACAGGTAGACATGAATGCCTCCATATTTGTTGTTGTGTAAGGGTTATATGCCTAGTGTTGATCGTGCTTACTCCACCATGTGCCATGGTGGCAATGTCGACCTGTGAAGTGGGTCGAACATTAACTGTTGACGTCATTTAAAGCAAAGCTACAATCATTGGCAAGATGATAACCATCGATTGTGATAAAAAAGGGTCGTTGGATGAAAACCTTAACATCTACAGTGTGTTGAGTTTATGAACTTGGAGAAAGTGGTTTCATTGTGTTATCGTCTTCGTTGGAGGTGGCCGACAGGATGTCGAGATTTTGGTAGGAAGTTTTGCAAGGGTTTCAAACCCGAGACTAGTGAACCAGGTTAAGGTTGCAGGTCTTAAACCTGTGTAATGTCATTTTTAGATGAGATCTAAGTCTTTGGTTCAGAGTAGTATTGAAATCAAGGTTGAAAGTTTCCTAGTATCGTTCACAGCACCAATCTCATCGTTCGTCTGAGAACTTCAAGACTTGGCCAGGGTTTACGAAGGTAAGTGTCCTTCTGAGATGAAATATATTTCTTTGATGCATTTCATTTTCAATTTTAAATGTAACATTTATCTAACTTAACTCCGTTGTTTGTCAGCTGCAGGGTTTAAGGAAGCGAAAGAGTAATGTTTTGGAAAAGGTGTTAGTGTGCCTCAACACAGGTAAGCCTTGGGTCTTCCATAACCCTCATAGTTCTCTTAGATGGTGGTTGAAGTGGTTTTTAAGAATGAGTAACAGGTTTATCACGGCTCGTCGTTTTCTCTGTCGATGTTGATAGTTGAAGAAATCTCGAAAACAAGCTTGCGTCTTTTGTTTTCGTTTGACTAGTTCTTGGTTTCTATAATTTGTAATTCTGTGAGGCTGATTGGAGCTATGACTCGTTGATGTTCTAGGAAATTGGGTTCTTTTAGAACTGATGTAAACTTTGGATAAACCCTGATTTTAATTTTGTTTGCAATCAATGTTGGAAATCTTTGTTCTGAGAATTCACGATTCCAATGGTTAAGTTTTGAAACGAGCCATGGTCTCAATTATTGTGTAAATGATACTTCTTTCCTCGGAAAATAAATTTGCATGCTAAAATATAATGGTTAAAATGTCTGTGTAAATCGACTTCATACTCAAGGTTACTAAAATGTCTTTCGAGCTAGATTAGGGTTTGAAGATATTGTTTATGATAAGGGTTCTGTGTATAAATAAAATTTAACCTTAAGATGGAAATGTATGCTAACTTTTCGTATGAGTCTGTGTGGTTTGTCTTGATATTGTAGATTGATAATGTGTGTTCTTATTTTTCAATGTTTGGAATCTAAGTAGAGTAAAGGTTGAACTGAGATTTCAATAATGTTTTGCAAAGGAACTGAATAGGGTCAAACCCTAAATCGGATTTTGTTGAAAATGATAACCTAAACAATACTCAAGATAATGGATTGGTTTCGATCCCAGGTTTGAATAGAGTGTGAAGTTTTTGTTATAAAACAATAAAAGAAAAAGTATAAATCTAGGTAGGGTTTTCTTTTTGGTACAAGACCCAGATTTACAACAATCACAAACAATATTAGCAGATCTAAAAGAGAGAAATAAATACATGGTGATCATAGTAGTGTTTAGTAAGTTCTTATCATTTGTTAAATTTATGAGATAATACAAAATTACTATAGAAAATGAGAGCAATGTGAGTATATAGTGCAGAGAATCGTGAAGACTGTAAATTATAACTCTATTTATAATTTAATTTCTATACATATAATACTGGTGAAGTAATTGTAATGAAACTATGTGTGTGAGTGAAATATATGAATATGAAATCTTTGTGAAAAACTATTGTTTTCCAACTTATTATAAGGAATGTTTTATTCAATGTTAGTAGTCTTAAAACAATATACAATATGTAATTTATCTACCTTCCATGGACATAATTTAAATGTAATGCAAGATGGTTGTACATGAATTATTTATTGATTGTTTATCATATAACTAAGAAAATATTATATATACTAATTATTATACAGAACCTCCTACAATTATTTAACTTAGGAATAGAAAACTGATACATATAAGATTATTATCTATCTATCGAATTCAATGGCAAATTTTGCCTATCTTCTAATCTATTTTAATTTGCATATCTCTACTAGAGTACGATGCTACCAAACAGCATGTGGAAAAATGGGGATATTGATTTATCAATTTAATATTAAACATCCAGACTTAAACATTCCCAGAATTAGATTCTTTTCAGAAGTAAATAAAAAGAATAATAGTAGATAAACAGAACATAATTATTTACTGATAATAAGTTAGGAAATCTTTTAGGATTTATCAATTTAATATTAAACATCCAGACTTAAACATTCCCAGAATTAGATTCTTTTCAGAAGTAAATAAAAAGAATAATAGTAGATAAACAGAACATAATTATTTACTGATAATAAGTTAGGAAATATTTTAGGAACCTGAGAAACTTTGTAGGGCAACAAACAACTTAGGAAGACTGTTCCACCCAACCAAACTCCTGAAAATAGTCAAATACCGTCTCAGGACCCCCGAGCCTGTTCGATGAACCACCAGGAGGAAGAAACTTCAAGAATTAGGACTTCTTCTCGTTGTAGCAGTAATCTTCTAAATATTCAATAGGTAGCAGTCCAAAAGACTTGCTCCTACAACTCTATTTCTCCTCAATAATAATCAAAACTTAGTTTTCATTTACCACTAACCTCCCTTGTTCGAATCTCTCTTGAAATCACCTGATTTTCAAGAGAAAAATATTCTGCAGAAATATTGATTAAGGGATGCCTGCCCAATTCGAATTTGCCTTTATAGGAGTCCTAGGCCTTTTCAAATGTTACTGGGTCATTAAATGAGCTTCCTGCTCACTCCCTCCACCTGGGGGAAAATTCCCTATTTTAGGGGAAGTTGTACCATAACCAACAGTTAGCGGTGTGATGTAACTACTGCTGTGTGTCCCATACCTTCCGACAGCTTGCATTCCTCCTAGTGGGTCAGTGAACACTCATTCAACAGTCCTCTTGAGTGTTTGTATCCTAATTAATTTATTTAAATAATAATATTCAGTAATTACATTCATCCATGATCAAAACGGATCATAATTACAAAACTTGTAATTAAATTTAACATAAAGTATTTTTGCAAATAAATAATAATGTTCGGAAATTTGGGTAGGTGACATACACCCCCCCTTAAGTCTCAACATCGTCCTCGATGTTGGCTAGTCACTCCTTGAGTGTTCCTAAAATAGAGTTGGGTATGTTTCCCACATACTACTCTCCAACTCCTAGGTTTCCTCTTCTAGGCTAAGGTGCTTCCATTGCACCTTCACTTGCCCAATGCTGCGATTCTGGACAATAGTTTCCCTCCTTCCGAGGATACAATCCAGTTCCACCAGAAAATATCTGTCTTGTCCCACCTATACATCATTCCAGTTTACAACATGAGTAGTATCATGCACATATTTCTTTAAAAATGATATATAAAAAATATTATGTATTTTCAGATTAGGTGGTAAAGCCAGTTGGTATGCCACTGCTCCAACCTTAGATAATATTTCAAAAGGACCACAATACCTGGGTGCCAACATGGCATAGCTCCCCAATTTCAATGAACTCTTTTTTGGTCTTACCTTGAGAAACACATGTTCACCCTCCTTGAACTCTCTATGACTTCTTTTTGAATCTGCTTGACTTTTCTGCCTATCTTGGGCATCTTTTAAATGTCCTTACACCTATTTCACAATCAGTTCTAATTCTTGCAATAATTCAAGTACTAAAACAACTCTATTGACTGGATCATTCCACGAAACAGGTGTATTACATTTCCTACCATAAATAATTTCAAAAGGACTAAGTCTAGCTGAAGCATGATAATGATTATTATAAGCAAATTCTGCTAAGTGCAGATAATCTTTCCACTTACCAGGCTGAACCTTAACATAAGTTCTTAATAAATCTTCTAACACTTGATTTACCCTTTCTGTCTGTCCATCCGTTTGTGGATGAAATGCTGTACTAAAATTTAGAGTTGTATTCAATCCTTTAAACAATGATCTCCAGAAGATTCCTGTAAACTTCGAGTCACGATCTGAAATTATTAGCTTTGGTATTCTGTGCAGTCTAAAAATCTGTTTCATAAAAATATATGGAATGTATGGTGCTTTATGTGTTGTCTTCACTGGTATGAAATGTGTTTCCTTGCTGCGTTTGTCCACCACCACCATGATGGAATCATGTTGTTTCTGATTTTTAGGCAATCCAATAATGAAATCTATGCTGACCACTTCCCATTTCTAGCTTGGTATTGGTAGTGGTTGCAACAATTCAGCAGGATGTTGATGTTCAACCTTCACTTTTTGACAGTCCAAGCATTTTGCAATGTATTCTTCTACTTCATCTTTCATTCTGGGCCAATAGTATTCTTTTCTCAGCATAGTGATGGTCTTTTGATATCCTGGATGACCAGAATAGTGGCTTTTATGCATCTCATTTAATATCAGAAAATTTTATTTCTGGTATATTTGGTACATACAATCTGTTTTTATACAGTAATAGACCATTTTCCTTAATTCTGAAATCTGTCATACAATTTTCAGAACTGTTATTGGCTATCTTTTCCTTCATTTTTCTGTATTCTTCATATGTTTCACCTTTTTCCAAAATCTAATTTTCCAAATCAGTTGAATAATTACTGATTGCTGAAATGAAATTTAGTTTTGCCTTGCGACTCAAGACATCTGCAACTTTGTTCTCCTTTCCTTTAATATGCTGAATTTCGAAATCATACTCACTTAAGAACATCAACCATCTAGCTTGTCTAGCATTCAGGTTTGTTTGATCCAATAAATATTTCAGACCCATGTTATTTGTTAATAATGTAAACTTTCTACCAATAAGGTGATGACACCACATTTTTAAGGCATGAATAACTGCTAATAACTCTAAATCATAAGTAGAGTAATTATTTTCATGTACTTTCAGCTTTCTAGATTCATATGCTATCGCATTCCCTTCCTATGTCAAGAATCCACCGATTCCATCATTACATGCATCCGTACAAACTACAAAATCCTTGTTGGGGTCAGCTATCTTCAAGATAGGTGCTGTTGTCAATAGTTCCTTTAATTTCTTAAAACTCTCATCACATTTCTGATCCCAAACAAATTTCTTCCCTTTCTTCTGAAAGGAAGTTATGGGGTTGGCAAATTTTGAAAAATTATTTATAAACTTTCTATAATACCCCATAATGCCCATAAATGATCTCACATCCGACACATCTTTCGGAACCGGCCAGTCATTAATGGCCCTTATCTTGTCGGGGTCAACCAAGATTCCTTCTGCTGAAATTATGTGTCCTAGATACTGAATTTTGTCTTTGTGGAAGTCACACTTACTAAATTTGGCATACAATTGATGATCTCTTAATACTTGTAAGATAATCCATAAATGTTCATCATGCTCTTTTGTGATTTCTAAGTACACTAAAATATCGTTTATAAACACAACAACAAACTTGTCTAAGTACTTATGCCAAATATTATTCATCAAACACATAAATATAGTCGGGGCGTTAGTTAAGCCAAACAGCATGACTACAAACTCGTAATGTCCATATCGAGTTCGGAAAGTTGTTTTGAAAATATCATCATCTTTAACCCTTACTTGATGATACCCTGATCTTAGATCGATCTTCGAAAATATTGTTGCTCCATGTAGCTGATCAAATAGATCATCTATGCGGGGCAACGGGTATCTATTCTTGATCGTCATCTTATTAAGCTGGTGATAATATATGCACAGTCTTAATGTTCCATCTTTCTTCTTAACGAAGATGACAAGTGCTCCCCAAGGAGACACACTTGGTCTAATATACTTCTTTTCAATAAGTTCCTTCAACTGATATTTTAATTCGTTTAACTCCAGTATATTCATTCGGTACGAAGCTTTTGAATTTGGTACTGCTCCTGGTATTAACTCTATGGTAAAATCTAAATCTCTTTTGGGTGGTAATCCTGGAATCTCCTCAGGAAATACATCTTTAAAATATTTTAGGACATGTATGTCTTCTAATTTCAGTTTGTCTTCTTTATCCATAATCTCATCATTTACCGCATTTACTGCAAACATTTGGCATCCCTTCCTAACTGCTCTCTTAACTTGCATGGCTGAAATTTGTCTAAGAGTTACCTTCCTTGGAATGCCTTTTATTTCTACAGTTTTCCCTTCATCATTTAAGCATGTAAAACTTTTTCCATAATAGTCTAGGATGACATGATGGGCTTCCAACTAGTCCATCCAAACTATAATATCATATGAACCTAAAGGTAAAATATTCAGCTTGATTTGTGTTTGCAAAAGATTCATGGATAAAATACAGTTCTATATAAAATCTGAAACTTTCCTCTTCGTCCCAGTTGCTAGTCTAACTAGCCATGATTTACTAAACTTTTCAGTTTTCAGTTTAAGACATTCTACAACATTTGGTGATATATAACTTAAACTGGCACCTGGGTCAATTAAAATAGTAATAGGATGGTCATGTATCATACCTTCAATCTCTACCATGGAGATTTGATGATCTGCTTTCCTGATGTCAACTGCTGTGTTAACTCTTGGCATCTCCCTTGGTATGTCTCCAACAGTAGGTTCGGTTTGAATAGAGTTGATGTTGTTTTCTTTCCAGTTCCGTAAGGGACATTCTGATGCATAATGAGGGCCTTGACATTCAAAACATCTAATATGTGTCTTTGGATCACTGGTCTTGGCAGGATTAGATGCATTTTTCGGTGCTGTAGAATTCAGCTGTGAATTATTTCTGTTATTATTTCCTTGGGAATTTCGATTCTGAAAATTATTTCTTTGGAATTCGGAATTCCCACTGAATCTGAAATTTTTCTTCTTCTGTTCAAAATTGTTGGGATTATGATTTTTCTAATTAGACATACCCTCTCTCTTCCGATTTGTATCATAACAAAAAACTGCCTTCCTCATAGCCTCCTCTAATGTTTTAGGACTGTCATACTCAATTATGTCTTTAATGCTGAAAGGTAAACAGCTTAAGTACCTTTGAATTTTTTTTTTTCTTCTATGACGTAGGGTACATATCTTAGTAAGTTCAGGAACTTATTGTTTAATTCCTTCATGTTCATACCTCCCAACTTCAAATTGTAGAACTCTTTAGATTTTTCTTCGTAGTACTGTTCAAATAGATACTTCTTTCTGAAATATCGTTTGAAAGCACTCCAGCTTACATATTTATCCTTGATGCCCTTTACCCTTTTGACATCCTACCACCAGATATCCTCTTTTCCGGTTAAGTTATATATAGCAATTTTTGCTTTTAAGAACTCTGAATAGTTGTAGATATGAAAGTATTTCTTCATCCCTGACAGCCAAGCTTCATCTGTCTCAACTTTCTCAGTTTCTCCATTGAAAGTTGAAGGTCTTATCTTCTTGAATTCTCCAGAAATTTGCTCATATTCTTTTTATTTTTCCTTCTTGGTTTGGAATCTTCTTCACTGCTGTCACTGGTGTAATTAAATTTCTTTTTGCATTCTGCAATAGAATATCCAGATGAGGTTGAGCTCTCCTTTACTTCACTGATTTTGATGTTCTTATTTTTATTAGTGTGAGGCATATCTTCAACCTTGGAAACATTTTCATGGTTTATTTCTTGTTCTTTTGTTTGGCTATGTTCAAACAACACTTGATTGAGTTGTCCTTGAGGTTGCAGAATATTTTCATTATCTAGTTCCACAAATTTGGTTTCTGCCTTTAATTCTTGAAAGGCACATAACAGTTCCGTTGAACTATTGTTTAACTCCCCGTGACCTTCCTCTACAAAGTGTTGTCTCGAACTGTGACTGTTTGGCTGAAATATGTCACTTAAATGTTCAGCTAAGTTCTCCATACCTGTAACTGAAAATAAATTTATGATAGCATAATAATAAATTTTTTAAGTTAGTATGATTTTCTGCTGCAAAAAGAATTTTCTACGATATATATAAAAGTTTTCTACTGCGTGTTTGGACCTAATTCAGGCATAGAGTTTGAATCTGTGCTCTGATACCACATGTAACATCCCATATTTTCATAAAAAATTAAAAATTTTGTAAATAGCAACAATTATCTTAATTTATGATAATTTGTAACTGCAGAATTTAATAATGCGAGCTGCAACAATGTTAACGTAACATCTGTTGTATTAAACATAAATAAAATTCTGTTATAACTAGTATGTCAGTGACATCTTTAATTATATTTATAACAACTATAATTAAGATAGTTAAATGCATGAATGGATCAACTTTTGATGAGACACCTATTAGGATATTCCTCTACTCCATCCTAGTCCCACCAGTATTTTGATCATTTACATTTTCAGTCATGCATGCACTTCTAGGGTTTGCATGCATTCTATGGTTCACATGCATTTTGTATGCATCCCAGTCATTAGTCCAACACCTAGCCCTCAGTTAGCTAGCCCCCAAGAGCTTCTCACTATTCAGTTTTATCCCTCCAGTTTCTTAATGCGCCCTTCTTCCTTGATTTTAGGGAGCAACTCGCCCTTCTTCACCTACTAGTCTAGCTGTCTTCAATTTATACTCAATTACACTTAGTTACACTCAGTTACACTCAGTTACACTCAGTTATAGTCAGTTACACTTACTTACACTCAGTTACACCTACCAGACTTAGTTTGACTGATGGTTGGCAGTTACTTGAGCATTGATGACTCCACTGATAATGATGAAGACTTCCAGTTGTGCTCTGATGATCATGAGGACACCTAGTTGTGCTCCGATGACACTCTATTGATCTTACGATCACTCTGAAAGGCTAATTCGAATTGCCACCTTGGGAACTCGAATCCTCTCTACCATTGTACTATTTATTTGTCCATATTGTGATTAATTAATTAGTGTGTGTGAAGTATTATTGCTTCTATCTGAGTTCTACTGTACCATATTATTCTATTGCTCATTATACTGTATTGTTCACTCTTATTCTATTTTCCTACTTAATCATAATTACTCTTGTGAGGTATACATCATCCTTAGATCTGTTGTGAGTATTTTCACATGGTATCAGAGCATGCTGAGAGTGTTAAGTCAGTGCCTTGTTTTTCCAATTTTTGGTTTGATTTGCACTTTATTTTAAGTTATTCATTTTCTTTAACTTGATTTTTTCCTCCTTAGTAGGTTTTCCTTAGGATTTATATAAGATTTTGGGCTTGCTTTTGAATTTTTAGATTTTAAAGCTTTATATTGGTTTTTTATGAGGGTTTTTAAAAAGTTCATTATATCAAATAAGAAGCTCATAGATCTTATTCTAAGTGAGGACATGTACAAGTCTAATCCTGATAACCTCAAAATCCAATGCAAAATGATATAAAGTTGTTTAAAAGCAACAAATCAGTGTTGAAGTCTTTCTTGTAGCGCTGGAGCCGAAATTCAACAAGGAAGCGCTACAAGAATATCGTGATCACAGATTCTTCCTATTTTTCAGCAAATTTTGGCACGCACGGGCTAGTGAATAATTAATTATGTGTTTCAGAGGATTCATGACATGTTGATGCAGAAGGCATCATGATTTCAAATGCTTGCACGTCGTGAGGAGGTCGTATTCATCATCAGCACATGTGGAGTTCAGTTTGACATCTATCCACACGATTTCAGGTAATGTGGCATGATGTTATTATCTACAAGCTCATTCAAAGACAGAAGATTTAATGAGATAACCATATCCACTTGAAAAAGCCGAGCATCGTTGCCAATTGGACAAGTAAGAGGCGTTGAGGGCATCACGGAAATTAGGGCTTCGTAATTCTGGGGTGAACTGCTAAATTGAAGATTGCGCGACATCTGGACAACAAAGCTGACTCATTTGATAGTGGGGGTCATGATTTCAAACAACCACATTGGAGTAATTTACAGGTATTCTTAAAAAACCCATATAACAGCAGATTTGGGGCTTTTTCGTTTCAGCTTATTCTGATCAAATTAATCAAAGGATAGGTAAAATTGTGCTTTAAAACACAATTTTAACCAGAGAAGTAGTTATTTGTTGATAAGCTATGACGCCAGATTGAAGGAGGGTTGAAGATGATAACCTCATTTTTATATTTAACCCTGTCAGTGCTACGAATAAACCTGTACAGTCAATAGTGCTGTTAACTTCCAGAATTCAGCTCCTGTTCACAAAAAATACCAGAGTATATATCCAATTTACAAGTGATTGAAGCATAATGGGCAAGAGTGGCAGAATAAATAGGGCTGAGCCAATAGATGTAGAATGGGTTGAAAAATTGCCTGATTGTGTGGAGCTATTCAAACGAGCTGGCTGGATGGATTTTTTTAGAAAATTGATGGATATAATGCACAGGTATCCTGCAGGTTTGCGCAGGGTTTCAAGAATGATATGGTGGTTTTCGATACCCTGAAATTCAAGCTGACAGTTAAATTGATTGCAGAAGCCACAGGAATTAAGGATGAAGGTGAACATTGATTTAAAAAGTTGCCCTTTGATTTTGATCCATGGAGATACCTCTTACCCAATATCATACCTGATTGGAATAAAGGTGTCCTAATCCAAAATGTTTAGAAAGAATGGGTTGAACCAATTAGAATTTTACAGAGTTATGTTACCTGTGAGGGCAGGTATGCCTTCGTATACAAGTATCATTTTAGATTTCTTCAACACATTGTGGGAGTATCCAAAATGAACTTGCCATTTTTCTTCCTGAAGAGTTTGCAGAAAATGGCAAACAAGGTGAAAGGGCCAGTAGATTCTTCCTCTCAGTCCATTTTTCATCATGGATTAATCAAATTGATTGTTAGTACTGCCTTGCAACATGAGGGAAAGACCTGGGACTTTTTTGTCTTTTGGTCAGGTTTTGAAGATAAAAAATCCAAAAGACAAGCAGATAAGGGCAAAGTCTTACTCAGAAAGTTAGGTCATAAGCCCAAAATGGAAGATAAAGGAAAGATCAAAATTGAAGAATCAGCAGAGCCTATAGAAGAAGACAGTGAACAAAAGACATCCTTAGCCAACCCGAAAAGCGAGTTCACACTGTTTGAAGACAAGAAGGAACTGCCTGAAAAGAATCCAGCACCTGTAGCAGATTCTCAGGAGGAGAAAAAGGTTGACATTAAGGTTGTTCCTGTACTTAAAGAAGAAATTCAAACTCAACCAAGAAGCCCTATCACAATTCTTTCAGATGATGAAGGATATCTATTGGAAGATGAACAGCCTATTCCTAAAATAGAGGTCAAAGCTTAAATAGAAGAGATGCAAACTTTAGAGAGCAAAACCACAAGGATTAATAAGAAAAGGAACAAGCTGGAAGTAGTTGAATTGGATGCAATTCAGTACCAAGGGAAAGAATTGAAGATGATGGGAGAGGCAACAGCATTTTGGAGACCTAAAACTAGATCAAAGAATAAGTTGAGATTAAACATGAAGAAGTTTCTAAATACTAAATTAAATACAAATGAGGTGACTGTCCTAGATGAAGTGTCCATGGATGATGACAAATCAGAAATAGATAAATTGCAGCCATGTTTAAAAGAAGAAATTCATTCAGTGGAAGCAGCAGGTGAAGAAAATCCAAAGCCCAGCATTGAGGACACTTCTAAGAAGCTGTTGATGGAAGAGACAGAAATATTCAAGAAGTTTGACATTCCTTGGAAACCTAATGAAGATCAAGATTCTGCAATGGATAAAATAGCTAATTCTGACAGGGAAAATTTACAGAAGACTGTCAAGCAATATAAGCACCAAATTAATTATATGCAGGAGGTCAACGATGGTTTGATGATGGACAACAGAAGATTAAGGGAAGATCTCCAGGATATAAATGACAATTTTCAGGAACTAGTGGCTGATGCAAAAGAAGCACTTAAAAGGAAAAGGGCTGCTGACAGTCAATGCACTCAGCTGGAGAAGATAGTTCGGGACTTGCAACAGAAAAACAAAGACCTCATAAAAAGGATTAATGACATGGAAAAGGAACAAAAGAAGGCCAAGAAGAAAGATCAAACTCCAGATGGTATCGCCCTCTTAGCTGAGGTGGCAAAGGACCTATAAAACAGTTATGCTTTTAGTTAGTTGTCATTAAATAGCAAACTGATATATTAATGAAATGTTATTTTTAGCATATTTTGTAACTTGTAAATATTATGTCTTTACTTTACCTCATCGAGAGCTGGAAAAAAGTTAGGGTTAGAGAGACCTAATTGATTTTGTAAAGTATAGTATTTAGAGATGTTAACGAGTCATTCAAGTGGTTCTGATTTTTGGGAGCATCAGGAGGTCTGCAGAATCTACTGTATTTTCAGACTTGTTTAAGAGATAAGTACTGTGACTCTTATGAGCATTAGCTGATAAAATTATGAAATATATGACTTTTTCCCCTCCATTTTGTTTGTGATTGGCTTTGTTATTGAGTTTGTTAGCTTCTTAAATGGTAAATTCATTACTAGTTAATGTGCATTTTCTAGTGATGCTTATCCTTTATGTATAAACTTCAGCACATTCTTTCTGTGGGATTTTATGTGATATGTTATACATCTTTATCAATTTTTGTTTATGAATTAGTTTTTACTTTTCTTTTGAATGTATTCCCTGACTGTCCTCAAAGTTTATAACCATTAAAATCATACAAAAAAAAAAAACCTAAACATTGCTTTATTAATTGAGTTTATTCTTGAGATTGTGTTAGCTTGTTTCCTTAGCCTTAGAAACAATTTATGGCACAAACATCTTTGGCGCCGTTGCTGGGGACGAAGCTGAAGCATATCTTCCCTGGGATACTTATCAGTTTTCTTGGTTTAAGAGGTGGACTTGAACTAGCACTTTTTTAAAGTCTATTTTCACCAAAAAGTAGTTACAGTGGCTTCTAAAGGGATTGGGACCAGGAACAGACCTGTTTCTCCATTGAAACTGGGTGTGACAAGCCCTGAGCAATCTTGAAAACAGCAAATAAACTCAGAAAATCTCAATATTTGCCAGCCTCCTGTGACCCTGACCAGTTGGGTGTTTCATTACATTCAGCTGAAACTTCACCTTGTGTAAAACATACCATCCCTGAGAATGCTTTCCAGGTTTTTACTAATCCTCGAAGTTTTTTGAAAGTTAAAACCTCTTCCCCTAATAAAATACCAATCTTTCAGCTGAAAGTAGGAAGGAATCCTTTTCAAAAAAGTTCCATCCAAGTTTCCACATCTTCCCAGTCAGTCAGTACAAAAATGGTAGGTCAAAACCCACCCATGGATATGATGGACCACATGGTTGCAGCTAAGTATGCACCATTAGTTTTACCTCAACCTTTACATGCATTACCTGGAGGTGATTACCATAAATATATGCCTAGATTCAATGGACAGGGGGAAATCACTGCTGAGGAACATTGGGAGGCTTTTCTAAGTTACGCTGACAATCAGAACATTGAGATTAAAGATGTGTGGATGAGGGTATTTGTTCAGAGCCTTGATGGGGATGTAAGAAAGTGGTTCAAAGATTTGCCTGCCAACTCAATTACTATCATTGAAGAACTCCATGATCTTTTCATGAGGAATTGGGGAGACACAAAGGACCACACCTACTATATAACTGAGTTTGGAGCTCTCAGAAGAAAGAAAGATGAGACTGTTGCAGATTTTTCTAAAAGGTTTAACAAGATGTACACTAGAATTCCAGCGGAAATTAAACCTACAGAAACATTAGCTAAGCTAACCTATGCAAATGCTTTTGATCATGAATTTTCTTTGTTACTGAGAGAAAGAAGACCTATCATGCTGCTGAACATGCAAGATGCAGCGTTGGAGGTAGAGTCTAATTTTCTAGCTTCAAACAGACTTAAGAAAGAAACAGCCAAACAGCTGTATGAAAGAAAAGGAAAGAAAGAAGCTGTTATAGCAGGTTCTGCTTCTCAGTCTGCTGAGAGCAAGATAGATGAGATGGCTAAAATGGTTAAGATTCTTACTGCAAAATTGAATAAGCTAGAGCTTGAGAAGAATGCTAGTAAACCTACCCCAGAAGCTGATCGAAATCCAAATAACCAAAATCAGTTCAGAAGGCAGTTTGCTCCTAGATTCATGCCAAGAGAGCGCAGGAATAATGATATCCAGCGAGAAAGGAGGGAAAATGAAGATCAAAAAGTACCCCCACCTTTTCAAAATAATTTGGTTGATGAGGAAGAAATCGATCAACAGCTGCTCTTTGAAGAAACTGAGACTGATCAGGACATGAACCACATTGGAGATAGATTGTTTACAGGTTTTGTTACTGAAGAAGATTTTTTGAATTCTGAATGTTACACGGCTGGCATGTTTGAAACTGAAGATGATGTAGATGTGGAGAATATTCCTATAACTGCTGCTATTCATCAGAATGGACCACCTAAAAAGACCCTAAATCTTAGATCAGGCCCAAAACAAGTGGCTCAAGCTCCAAAGAAGAGGGCACTTGTTCCTGCTGCACCTGTTCCTTCTAAACAAATAGTTGATCCTGTTATTGAGAAGAAGCAGTCTGCTGAAAAATCAAAGAGGAATGCTGAAGTTGAAGAGGTAAACAAATCTGTCCAAAATTTTAGTATGGAGAATGAACTGGGAAAGTTAAAGATTCCTGTACCTTTGACTGAGTTAATAAAGAATCCATCATATAAGAATACAGTTCTGAAAGTGATGAATATACCCAGTAATCAGCCAGTTTCAGATACAATTAATTTGTAGGAAGAAAACCCTAGAATTTTCATTGGGTCAGCTCTGGCTGAAAAGACTGAAAATGAGGCTGGTGCTTCTCCTCCTTTCTATATAACCTTGACTATATACGAGCAGATGATTCATAATTGCCTCCTAGATTCAGGAGCATCCCATAACTTGGTGCCAAAAGCTGTAATGGAAGCCCTGGGCCTTAATGTCACCAAACCTTACCATGATTTATATGCCTTTGACTCCCGAGCTGTAAAATGTCTAGGAGCAATAAAAGACATGGTTGTCAACCTTACTCAGTTGCGCATGAAAAGTGTGATAATGGATGTTGTGGTAGCTGACATCACACCAAAATTTGGCTTGCTTCTATCTAGGTCATGGGCTAAGAAGGTTGGGGGATCATTACAGATGGACCTCTCTTATGCCACCATTCCTATTTTTGGTGGAGAAAATAGAAGACTTTACAGAGAGCTACAACTTGCTTACATAGTCACAGCTCATAAAAACCCTAGCAATCACCCAATGTACTCTGTGGACAAAGACCTTGGTTCATGCATATTACAGTTTAGTGAAGAGGAGAATTCTGCTGGTCTGTTACAAGTGCAAAAAGAACAACATGTAAAATGCAGCAGAGAAGAGAAAGATGCATTGTGGCAGTTGTACTTTGATGGATCCTCATGCAAAGAGGGTGCTGGAGATGGAGTTTTACTAATTTCCCCTGGGGGTGAAACAGTGAAACTCATGTATAAATTGGAGTTTGTTACCACTAACAACACTGCCGAGTATGAAGCTCTGCTACTGGGATTGAAGGCTGCTAAAGATTTGGGAATTCAACAGATTTCTGCATTTGGCGACTCCGAACTAGTTGTTCAACAGGTGAAGAACAAATATCAAGTAAAGCAGGGTTTGCTGAATGTATATTGAAATGAGGTATGGGATATGCTTGAAAACTATTTTATAGAGTTTAATATCACTCATATTCCCAGGAATCATAATGAGACTGTAGATTCTTTAGCCCTGGCTACCACACATTTCAGAATCCCTAAAACCACTCAGCTAAAATATCCTATAGAAGTGAGGTATAGACCATGTGTCCCTGACAATGTGAAGCACTGGAGGGTTTTTGAAGATGACATCGAAATAAAAAAATTTCTTGAGCTTATAGAGGAGTTTTCAAATACTCAAATTGATCAGGAAGAAGATGAAAGGGAGGAACAGTTAAATGAGTTTGCTACAGAAGAGATAGCAGGTCATAAGATTATTGAACTGAAGAGCAATTTCATTCCAAAAGGTCTAGTACCTTTAGAAAGAATATTCACAAAAGATGATACACCTTCAAAGCCAGTAATTCAATCTTCAGAAGACAATGTAGAAGACTACAATATTGGTTCAGCAGAACATCCCATAATGGTTAAAATTTCGAAATTCCTAACAGTGGAACAAAGAAATAGATATATTAAGCTATTGAAAAAACATGTAGATGCATTTGCCTGGTCTTATAAGGAACTAAAAACTTATGATACAGCAATTATTCAGCACAAGGTCCCTTTGAAACCTAATGTCAAGCCTTTCAGACAGAAACTGAGAAGAATCAATCTAGCCTTGTTCCCTGTAATTGAAAAAGAACTAAAGAAGTTGTTGGATGCAAAGATAATAGTGCCTCTCAGGTATTCTTCTTGGGTGGCTAATCTGGTTCCTGTTAGAAAGAAGAATGGGGAAATTCGATTATGTGTTGACTTCAGAAATCTGAATCGATCATCATTAAAAGACAATTATCCTCTCCCCAAGATTGAATAGGTTTTGCAGCAGGTAGTTGGAGCTCAGAGGATTTCTATGCTAGATGGTTTCTTAGGGTACAATCAGATTGCCATGCACCCTGATGACAAAGAAAAGACAGCTTTTACAACCCCCTGGGGGACATTTATGTATGACAAGATCCCTTTTGGTTTGATGAATGCTGGAGCAACCTTTCAGAGAGCCATGGACATTGCATTTGTGGGTGAGAAAGATAAGTTTGTGGTTATCTATCTGGATGATATTACTGTCTTCTCAAAATCTGATGATGAACACTTGAAGCATTTGGAGCAAACCTTCATAAAATGTAGAAAATTTGGCCTGTCCTTGAACCCAAAAAAATCACATTTTGCTGTGCAAGAAGGAAAATTACTTGGTCACTTGGTGTCTGCTGATGGCATCAGAATAGATCCTGAAAGGGTGAAAGCAATACTGAAGATTAGCTTACCTCGGAGTAAAAAGGATGTTCAATCATTCATTGGCAAGATAAATTTTCTGCGGTGGTTTATTCCCAATTTTGTTGAAACCATTAAACAAATCACATCCATGTTAAAGAAAGATCAGGAAGTAAAGTGGATTGCTGAGGCAAAGATAGCATTTGAGAAAATCAAAGTAGCTCTTACTGAAGCACCTGTACTGGTAAGTCCTGATTTTGCCAAATAATTCCTTACCTTCTCATTTGCATCAGAAGATACGATTGCAGCTGTCTTACTTCAGAAAAATAAAGAAGGTTTGGAACAGCCCATTGCTTTCTTCAGCAAAACTCTCAGAGATTCTGAGCTGAAGTATAGTATTCTGGAGAAGCAAGCTTATGCTCTGGTAAAAGCTTTGAAATTTTTCAGAATATATATTCTGCATTCAAAGATAATTTCCTTTGTACCTAATCCTGCTATCAAGGAAGTATTGACTCAGCCTGCTAGTGAAGGAAAGAGAGGCAGGTGGATTGCGAAGATTATGGAATATGATGTAGAGATCAGACCTACTAAGCTTGTCAAGGGACAAGGCTTGGCCAAACTGTTGGATGATTCAAATTGTCAAGCCCTAGGACTGCATGTTATGGCTGAAGAATCAATTCTTGAAGAAGATCAAATACAAATGGAGAAAGAAAAAATCATGGATTTTTATTCATCATCAGTCTGGTATGCAGACATTGTTTATTTCTTGTTATTTCTGCAATGTCCTGAACATTTGGACAAGAAAGCTGCAAGATCTTTAAAGCTCAAAGCCACAAAATACTGTTTAGTTGAGAATCAATTGTTCTGGAAAGATCCAGGAGGTATTTTGCTCAGATGTTTGGACCAATCTGAAATAGGAGAGGTGATTTCAGAATCTCATGAAGGTGCCTGTGGAGGACACAAGTATTGGAAAGCAACAGCTTACAAAATTCTGCGAGCTGGATATTATTGGCCATCCTTATTTACAGATGTTTACCATCAGGTAAGAGCATGCATTCCTTGTCAGAAATTTGCAGGTAAACAGAAATTATTGTCCTTGCCTTTAAAACCTATTGCAGTAAATGCCCCGTTTCAACAGTGGGGTCTGGACTTTATTGGAGAAATAAATCCAGCATCTTCAGGACAGCATCATTGGATTCTAACTACCACAGATTTTTTCACAAAATGGGTAGAAGCCATTCCCACAAGGAATGCTACAGACAAAGTAATCATGGAATTCATTGAAGAAAATATTTTGAGCAGGTTTGGCTTCCCACAGAGATTAATAACAGACAATGCAAAGGCATTTAAATCCAAGGCAATGGTGGCCTTCTATGAAAGAAATGGAATCATTTTAAAACATTCAACTCCCTATTATCCTCAGGAAAATGGTCAAGCTGAATCCTCCAATAAGAATATCATTTAGAGCATCAAGAAACTGCTGAAGCATAACAAAAGGTCTTGGGATTCAATGCTAAAGTATGCATTATGGACAGATAGGATCACAGTGAAACAAGCAATTGGAACTTCTCCATTTCCGCTAGTTTATGGTACAGAGGCAGTGTTCCCTGTTCAATTGGGAATTCCAGTGATGAAATTCCTCCAAAATTCTCAAGAAGAACCTAATGATATGCAAAGGAGACTATTTGAAATGATAGAGTTACAGCAGAATAGAGAGAAGGTGGATGCAAAAGCACAGCTATACAGAGCCAAGATTAAAAACAGGTTTGACAGGAATATTAAGGAAAATACTTTCATAGAAGGGGAAATGGTTCTAAGATGGGATGCAAGAAAGGAACAAAAGGGAAAACATGGTAAGTTTGACAATCTTTGGTTTGTCCCTTTTCTGGTATCAAAAGTTTTAGAGAACAATACCTTTATTCTGCAGTCCTTGGAAGGTGAGCAGTTGTCCAGCCCTGTTAATGGACGATTCCTCAAACATTTTTACAGTTTATAAGAACTTTTTCACTGATCATTGTACATACCGGTGAGTGAATCACAATAAGACTCCATAGCCCAATGGATAAGGCAGTGGTCTTCAGGTTCTTGAAGCCTCGCAGGGAGGTCTTCATCCCGCAGGTGGAGCCAGATGTTAAGTCAGTACCTTGTTTTTCCAATTTTTGGTTTGATTTGCACTTTATTTTAAGTTATTCATTTTCTTTAACTTGATTTTTTCCTCCTTAGTAGGTTTTCCTTAGGATTTATAAAAGATTTTGGGCTTGCTTTTGAATTTTTAGATTTTAAAGCTTTATATTGGTTTTTTATGAGGGTTTTTAAAAAGTTCATTATATCAAATAAGAAGCTCATAGATCTTATTCTAAGTGAGGACATGTACAAGTCTAATCCTGATAACCTCAAAATCCCATGCAAAATGATATAAAGTTGTTTAAAAGCAACAAATCAGTGTTGAATTCTTTCTTGTAGCGCTAAAGCCGAAATTCAACAAGGAAGCGCTACAAGAATATCGTGATCACAGATTCTTCCTATTTTCCAGCAAATTTTGGCACGCACGGGCTAGTGAATAATTAATTATGTGTTTCAGAGGATTCATGACGTGTTGATGCAGAAGGCATCATGATTTCAAATGCTTGCACGTCGTGAGGAGGTCGTATTCATCATCAGCATAGGTGGAGGTCAGTTTGACATCTATCCACACGATTTCAGGTAATGTGGCATGATGTTGTTATCTACAAGCTCATTCAAAGACAGAAGATTTAATAAGATAACCATAGCCACTTGAAAAATTCGAGCATCGTTTCCAATTGGACAAGTAAGAGGCGTTGAGGGCATCACGAAAATTAGGGCTTCGTAATTCCGGGGTGAACTACTAAATTGAAGATTGCGCGACATCTGGACAACAAAGATGACTCATTTGACAGTGGGGGTCGTGATTTCAAACAACCAAATTGGATTAATTTACAGGTATTCTTAAAAAACCCATATAACAGCAGATTTGGGGCTTTTTCGTTTCAGCTTACTCTGATCAAATTAATCAAAGGATAGGTAAAATTGTGCTTTAAAACGCAATTTTAACCAGAGAAGTAGTTATTTGTTGATAAGCTGCGATGCCAGATTGAAGGAGGGTTGAAGATGATAACCTCGTTTTTATATTTAACCCTGTTAGTGCTACGAATAAACCTGTACAGTCAATAGTGCTGTTAACTTCTAGAATTCAGCTCCTATTCACAAAAAATACCAGAGTATATATCCAATTTACAAGTGATTGAGGCATAATGGGAAAGAGTGGCAGAATAAATAGGGCTGAGCCAACAGATGTAGAATGGGTTGAAAAATTGCCTGAGTGTGTGGAGCTATTCAAACGAGCTGGCTGGATGGATTTTTTTAGAAAAATTGATGGATATAATGCATAGGTATCCTGCAGGTTTTCCCAGGGTTTCAAGAATGATATGGTGGTTTTCGATACCCTGAAATTCAAGCTGACAGTTAAATTGATTGCAGAAGCCACAGGAATTAAAGATGAAGGTGAACATTGGTTTAAAAAGTTGCCCTTTGATTTTGATCCACAGAGATACCTCTTACCCAATATCATACCTGATTGGAATAAAGGTGTCCTAATCCAAAATGCTAAGAAAGAATGGGTTGAACCAATTAGAATTTTACAGAGTTATGTTACCTGTGAGGGAAGGTATGCCTTCGTATACAAGTATCATTTTAGATTTCTTCAACACATGGTGGGAGTATCCAAAATGAACTTGCCATTTTTCTTCTTGAAGAGTTTGCAGAAAATGGCAAACAAGGTGAAAGGGCTAGTAGATTCTTCCTCTCAGTCCATTTTTCATCATGGATTAATCAAATTGATTGTTAGTACTGCCTTGCAACATGAGGGAAAGACCTGGGACTTTTTTGTTTTTTGGTCAGGTTTTGAAGATAAAAAATTCAAAAGACAAGCAGATAAGGGCAAAGTCTTACTCAGAAAATTAGGTCATAAGCCCAAAATGGAAGATAAAGGAAAGATCAAAATTGAAGAATCAACAGAGCCTGTAGAAGAAGACAGTGAACAAAAGACATCCTTAGCCAGCCCGAAAAGCAAGTTCACACTGTTTGAAGACAAGAAGGAACTGCCTGAAAAGAATCCAGCGCCTGTAGCAGATCCTCAGGAGGAGAAAAAGGTTGACATCAAGGTTGTTCCTGTACTTAAAGAAGAAATTCAAACTCAGCCAAGAAGCCCTATCACAATTCTTTCAGATGATGAAGGATATCTATTGGAAGATGAACAGCCTATTCCTAAAATAGAGGTCAAAGCTGAAATAGAAGAGATGCAAACTTCAGAGAGAAAAACCACAAGGATTAATAAGAAAAGGAACAAGCTGGAAGTAGTTGAATTGGCTGCAATTCAGTACCAAGGGAAAGAATTGAAGATGATGGGAGAGGCAACAACATTTTGGAGACCTAAAACTAGGTCAAAGAATAAGTTGAGATTAAACATGAAGAAGTTGCTAAATCCTAAATTAAATACAGATGAGGTGACTGTCCTAGATGAAGTGTCCATGGATGATGACAAATCAGAAATAGATAAATTGCAGCCATGTTTAAAAGAACAAATTCATTCAGTGGAAGCAGCAGGTGAAGAAAATCCAAAGCCCAGCGTTGAGGACACTTCTAAGAAGTTGTTGATGGAAGAGACAAAAATCTTCAAGAAGTTTGACATTCCTTGGAAACCTAATGAAGATCAAGATTCTGCAATGGATAAAATAGCTAATTCTGACAGGGAAAATTTACAGAAGACTGTCAAGCAATATAAGCACCAAATTAATTATATGCAGGAGGTCAACGATGGTTTGATGATGGCCAACAGAAGATTAAGGGAAGATCTCCAGGATATAAATGACAATTTTCAGGAACTAGTGGCTGATGCAAAAGAAGCACTTAAAAGGAAAAGGGCTGATGACAGTCAATGCACTCAGCTGGAGAAGAAAGTTCGGGACTTGCAGCAGAAAAACAAAGACCTCATAAAAAGGATTAATGACATGGAAAAGGAACAAAAGAAGGCCAAGAAGAAAGATCAAACTCCAGATGGTATCGCCCTCTTAGCTGAGGTGGCAAAGGACCTATAAAACAGTTATGCTTTTAGTTAGTTGTCATTAAATAGCAAACTGATATATTAATGAAATGTTATTTTTAGCATATTTTGTAACTTGTAAATATTATGTCTTTACTTTACCTCATCGAGAGCTGGAAAACAGTTAGGGTTAGAGAGACCTAATTGATTTTGTAAAGTATAGTATTTAGAGATGTTAACGAGTCATTCAAGTGGTTCTGATTTTTGGGAGCATCAGGAGGTCTGCAAAATCTACTGTATTTTCAGACTTGTTTAAGAGATAAGTACTGTGACTCTTATGAGCATTAGCTGATAAAATTATGAAATATATGACTTTTTCCCCTCCATTTTGTTTGTGATTGGCTTTGTTATTGAGCTTGTTAGCTTCTTAAATGGTAAATTCATTACTAGTTAATGTGCATTTTCTAGTGATGCTTATCCTTTATGTATAAACTTCAGCACATTCTTTCTGTGGGATTTTATGTGATATGTTATACATCTTTATCAGTTTTTGTTTATGAATTAGTTTTTACTTTTCTTTTGAATGTATTCCGTGACTGTCCTCAAAGTTTATAACCATTAAAATCATACAAAAAAAAAACCTAAACTTTGCGTTATTAATTGAGTTTATTCTTGAGATTGTGTTAGCTTGTTTCCTTAGCCTTAAAAACAATTTCTCGCACAAACAGAGAGTATTGTTTATCTCCATTCCTAAGAGTTTTTTTGCAGGTTATTATCAAGATTTCGAGTGCAGCAGTTGCAGCAGTTTCTGCATTTTTGCAACAGTAGCAGTTGTAGATATTCTCTATTGTTTTTGCAGGTCTTGTATAGCTTCAATGTTTTTAGAAGATCCTCTTCTTTATCTATTCAACTATGTTGAATGGAAACCAAAAATGATAGCATATTTGAAGAGACATGATCTATTTGATTATTGTTTTGAAAGAGAGTTTGAATCCTCTGAAGAAGAGAATGACTAGTTAGATGAAGGTGGAAGAGCTATCACAGCCATTATGTTTGCTATGTCTTGAAGCTTGGCATTCTACTCCCTTGATGAATATGTTAAATATCCAAAAGAGCTATCAGCCCACCTAGATAAAAGTTTTGGCAAGCATAATGAAGGTATTGGTCAAACCCTTTCGAGAGAAAGCAAAGTGATGCATTTTCCCTCCTTGATGATCTCATTGATCATGAACCAATATCAAATACATCTCATATTGAAGTTAGCCACAAAGAAGAAGAACTTGCAGATTCTACACTCATGCTCCAAATTTCTTCTATTTCGAATTATGTGCCAGCTCACACTCTACAAATTGCAGAAGGTCCTAAATCCTCTCTTGCACCAGAGTCTGTTGGTTTGCATCATGATCACATGATTATTTCGGAGGTCAAAACATCTATTGGAGGTAATACATTCGCTCCTCTCCAACTATCTCCTCTTTTATACTACTATATGATCATAATTCCATGCTTTCAGAAGGTCATTGAAGAATATGGCCATTTCCATTCGCTTGGGATAATTTCTCATGCATCTACTGGTTTTGATCTCACCTCTGATGGTTCAAAGGAGATCTCAAGAAACCATGACTCAAGTCTTGTATCTAATTTGGGTTCTAAGCAATTATTGTTTTGGAAAATTTCTCATGCATATGATAATTTTGATCTCACCCCTACTGGTTCAAAGGAGATCTCAAGAAACTATTTTTTAAGTCTTAAATATGATTTTGATTTCAAGCAATCATGTAATAGTTCTTTTTGGCATAATCTCACCCATGGTACTTTGAAGGAGAAGACAAAAGACTATATGCAAATTCAAAAATTTGATCCTACCTCAGTTGATTCAAATCATAGGTTCAAGGATCATTCTCATATTGTTAGATTTGTTCTCATCACATTCAAACTGAAGAGCAAGTACAAACACATGATTTTTGAGCATGATCCACTTCTTCCCAAGAAGAAGATACCTCCAGACATATGACCAAGCATCACACCTTCTTGAGTTTGGAGCATTTATTTTTGTGTGTGCCTTACAGTCTGTTTTTGACGAGTGGGTATGTTTCCCATGAAATGTTCCCACTTCCTTGGTTTATTGACTATTATTATTCATTGTATTGGTGACCTTTGGTCTTAGTTACCAAGGCCCAAGATGGATTAAGGGGGGGTGTTAGGATATTCCTATACTCCATCCTAGTCCCACCAGTATTTTGATCATTTACATTTTCAGTCATGCATGCACTTCTAGAGTTTGCATGCATTCTAGGGTTTGCATGCATTTTGCATGCATCCCAGTCATCAGTCCAACACCTAGCCCTCAGTTAGCTAGCCCCCAAGAGCTTCTCTCTATTCAGTTTTATCCCTCTAGTTGCTTAATGCACCCTTCTTCCTTGATTTTAGGGAGCAACTCGCCCTTCTTCACCTACCAGTCCATTTGTCTTCAGTTTATACTCAGTTAAAGTTAGTTACACTCAGTTACACCTACCAGACTCAGTTTGACTGATGGTTGACAGTTACTTGAGCATTGATGACTCCACTGATGATGATGAAGACTTCCAGTTGTGCTCCAATGATCATGAGGACACCTAGTTGTGCTCCGATGACACTCTATTGATCTTATCATCACTCTCAGAGGCTAATTCGAATTGCTGCCTTGGGCATTCGAATCCTCTATACCATTGTACTATTTATTTGTCCATATTGTGATTAATTAATTAGTGTGTGTGAAGTATTATTGCTTCTATCCGAGTTCTACTATACCATATTATTCTGTTGCTCATTATACTGTATTGTTCACTCTTCTTCTATTTTCCTGCTTAATCATAATTACTCTTGTGAGGTATACATCATCTCTTAGATTTGTTGTGAGGATTTTCACATGGTATCAGAGCATGTTGAGAGTATTGTTTATCTCCATTCCTGAGAGTTTTTTTGCAGGTTATTATCAAGATTTCGAGTGCAGCAGTTGCAGTAGTAGCAGTTGTAGATATTCTCTATTGTTTTTGTAGGTGTTCTATAGCTTCAATGTTTTCAGAATATCCTCCTCTTTATCTATTCAACTATGTTGAATGGAAACCAAAAATTATAGCATATTTGAAGAGACATGATCTCTTTGATTATTGTTTTGAAAGAGAGTTTGAATCCTCTGAAGAAGAGAATGACTGGTTAGATGAAGGTGGAAGAGCTATTGCAGCCATTATGTTTGCTATGTCTTGAAGCTTGGCATTCTACTCCCTTGATGAATATGTTAAATCTCCAAAAGAGCTATGGGCCCACCTAGATAAAAGTTTTGGCAAGCAGAATGAAGGGATTGGTCCCAACCCTTTCGAGAGAAAGAAAAGTTATGCATTCTCCCTCCTTGATGATCTCATTGATCATGAACCAGTATCAAACACATCTCATATTGAAGTTAGCAACAAAGAAGAAGAAGTTGCAAATTCTACACTCATGCTCCAAATTTCTTCTATTCCAAATTATCTGCCAGCTCACACTTTGCAAATTGCAGAAGGTCCTAAATCCTCTCTTGCACGAGAGTCTATTGGTTTGCATCATGATCACATGATTATTTCGGAGGTCAAAACATCTATTGAAGGTAATGCATTCGCTCCTCTTCAGCTATCTCCTCTTTTATACTACTATATGATCATAATTCCATGCTTTCAGAAGGTCGTTGAAGAATATGGCCATTGCCATTCGCTTGGGATAATTTCTCATGCATCTACTGGTTTTGATCTCACCTCTCATGGTTCAAAGGAGATATCAAGAAGCCATGATTCAAGTCATGTATTTAATTTGGGTTCTAAGCAATTACTGTTTGGGAAAATTTCTCATGTATATGATAGTTTTGATCTCACCCCTGTTGGTTCAAAGGAGATCTCAAGAAACCATTTTTTAAGTCTTAAATATGATTTTGATTTCAAGGAAACATGTAATAGTTCTTTTTGGCATAATCTCACCCATGGCAGTTTGAAGGAGAAGACAAAAGACTATATGCACATTAAAAAATTTGATCCTACCTCAGCAGATTCAAATCACAGGTTCAAGGATCATTCTCATATTGTTGGATTTTTTCTTATCACATTTGAACTGAAGAGCAAGTACAAACACATGATTTTTGAGCATGATCCACTTCTTCCCAAGAAGAAGATACCTCTAGACATATGACCAAGCATCACACCTGCTTGAGTTTGGAGCATTTATTTTTGTGTGTGCCTTACAGTCTATTTTTGAGGAGTGGGTATGTTTCCCATGAAATTTTCCCACTTCCTTGGTTTATTGACTATTATTATTCATTGTATTGGGTGACCTTTGGTCTTATTTACCAAGGCGCAGGATGGATTAAGGGGGGGTGTTAGGATATTCCTATACTCCATCCTAGTCCCACCAATATTTTGATCATTTAAATTTTTAGTCATGCATGCACTTCTAGAGTTTGCATGCATTCTAGGGTTTGCATGCATCCCAGTCATCAGTCCAGCACCTAGCCCTTAGTTAGCCAACCCCCAGGAGCTTCTCACTATTTAGTTTTATCCCTCCAGTTGCTTAATGCGCCCTTCTTCCTTGATTTTAGGGAGCAAATCACCCTTCTTCACCTACCAGTCCAGTTGTCTTCAGTTTATACTCAGTTAAACTTAGTTACACTTAGTTACATCTACCAGACTCAGTTTGACTGATTGTTGACAGTTACTTGAGCATTGATGAATCCACTGGTGATGATGAAGACTTCCAGTTGTGTTCTGATGATCATGAGGACACCTAGTTGTGCTCCGATGACACTCTATTGATCTTATGATCACTCTGAGAGGCTAATTCGAATTGCCACCTTGGGCATTTGAATCCTCTCTACCATTGTACTATTTATTTGTCGATATTGTGATTAATTAATTAGTGTGTGTGAAGTATTATTGCTTCTATCTGAGTTCTACTGTACCATATTATTCTGTTGCTCATTATACTGTATTGTTCACTCTTCTTCTATTTTCCTGCTTAATCATAATTACTCTTGTGAGGTATACATCATCTGTTAGATCTGCTGTGAGGATTTTCACAACACCTTTTTAATTCAATGAAATGCATGATTGATGTAATAATGAAATGCCAGGTTAGAAATATGACATGGTACTTTTTATTTGAGATGATACTGATAGTTTGCTTCTTTGCTATCCAAGAGAGTCCAATGAGGGACCCCGAAGATTACTTAGCTGAAATGCTAAAGCATTTGACCTATTCTATGTGCAGACGACAGGTAAGAAGTTTCATGATTGCAATAAATTCCAGTTTTCGTGTAAAGCTCAATTAAATGTCATAAATAAAATAACATGTTTAGAGATTGTTTCAACTATAAAAATGTATAGGTATGACTTGCATGCTTATACCTTTGCTTTCCAAGGTTCATATTATAACTAAGTAAGCTCAACCCAAGTTAACTGTTGAACAAGTGTCTTATTAATAGCAATGTTGCTATTGTCATCATTGTTCTAGCTGATTTTAGTGATAGTTGTCTTGTTGTCATCATTTAGAATGATAGTACCAAAATGTATGTAAAAGTTATGAGCTTGTAAACTCTTGCAACCAATTTAATTTAATATATATGAAAACATAAAAACAATAATATATAAACATGACTAAACCAAATGTTATGTAGATATAGTGCAAATAGGCTTTGGACCATATATATAATTGTTATTTTATTTGTAAGCAAAACACAACCTATCCAAAGTATTTATGAAAACAATAGTGTGACTATACCTATTTTTGATTTAATGTCCAAATTCTACATTTCGAATTATCTGCCAGCTCACACTTTACAAATTGCAGAAGGTCCTAAATCCTCTCTTGCACCAGAGTCTATTGGTTTGCATCATGATCACATGATTATTTCGGAGGTCAAAACATCTATTGAAGGTAATGCATTCGCTCCTCTCCAGCTATATCCTCTTTAATACTACTATATGATCATAATTCCATGCTTTCAGAAGGTCATTGAAGAATATGGCCATTGCCATTCGCTAGGGATAATTTCTCATGCATCTACTGGTTTTGATCTCACCTCTCATGGTTCAAAGGAGATCTCAAGAAACCATGATTCAATTCCTGTATTTAATTTGGGTTCTAAGCAATTACTGTTTGGGAAAATTTCTCATGTATATGATAGTTTTTATCTCACCCCTGTTGGTTCAAAGGAGATCTCAAGAAACCATTTTTTAAGTCTTAAATATGATTTTGATTTCAAGCAAACATGTAATAGTTCTTTTTGGCATAATCTCACCCATGGCGGTTTGAAGGAGAAGACAAAAGACTATATGCACATTAAAAAATTTGATCCTACCTCAGCTGATTCAAATCACAGGTTCAAGGATCATTCTCATATTGTTGGATTTTTTCTTATCACATTCGAACTGAAGAGCAAGTACAAACACATGATTTTTGAGCATGATCCACTTCTTCCCAAGAAGAAGATATCTCTAGACATATGACCAAGCATCACACCTGCTTGAGTTTGGAGCATTTATTTTTGTGTGTGCCTTACAGTCTGTTTTTGAGGAGTGGGTATGTTTCCCATGAAATTTTCCCACTTCCTTGGTTTATTGACTATTATTATTCATTGTATTGGGTGACCTTTGGTCTTAGTTACCAAGGCCCAGGATGGATTAAGGGGGGGTGTTAGGATATTCCTATACTCCATCCTAGTCTCACCAGTATTTTGATCAGTTACATTTTTAGTCATGCTTGCACTTCTAGAGTTTGCATGCATTCTAGGGTTTGCATGCATTTTGCATGCATCCCAGTCATCAGTCCAGCACCTAGCTCTCAGTTAGCCAACCCCCAGGAGCTTCTCACTATTTAGTTTTATCCCTCCAGTTGCTTAATGCGCCCTTCTTCCTTGATTTTAGGGAGCAAATCACCCTTCTTCACCTACCAGTCCAATTGTCTTCAGTTTATACTCAGTTAAACTTAGTTACACTCAGTTACATCTACCAGACTCAGTTTGACTGATTGTTGACAGTTACTTGAGCATTGATGAATCCACTGATGATGATGAAGACTTCCAGTTGTGTTCCAATGATCATGAGGACACCTATTTGTGCTCTGATGACACTCTATTGATCTTATGATCACTCTGAGAGGCTAATTCGAATTGCCACCTTGGGCATTTGAATCCTCTCTACCATTGTACTATTTATTTGTCCATATTATGATTAATTAATTAGTGTGTGTGAAGTATTATTGCTTCTATCTGAGTTCTACTGTACCATATTATTCTGTTGCTCATTATACTGTATTGTTCACTCTTCTTCTATTTTCCTGCTTAATCATAATTACTCTTGTGAGGTATACATCATCTGCTAGATCTGCTGTGAGGATTTTCACAACACCTTTTTAATTCAATGAAATGCATGATTGATGTAATAATGAAATGCGAGGTTAGAAATATGACATGGTACTTTTTCTTTGAGATGATACTGACAGTTTGATTCTTTGCTATCCAAGGGAGTCCAATGAGGGACCCCGAAGATTACTTAGCTGAAACGCTAAAGCATTTGACCTGTTCTATGTGCAGACGACAGGTAAGAAGTTTCATGATTGCAATAAATTCCAGTTTTCATGTAAAGCTCAATTCAATGTCATAAATAAAATAACATGTTTAGAGATTTTTTCAACTATAAAAATGTATAGGTATGACTTGCATGCTTATACCTTTGCTTTCCAAGGTTCATATTATAACTGAATAAGCTCAACCCAAGTTAACTGTTGAACAAGTGTCTTATTAATAGCATTGTTGCTATTGTCATCATTGTTCTAGCTGATTTTAGTGATAATTGTCTTGTTGTCATCATTTAGAATGATAGTACCAAAATGTATGTAAAAGTTGTGAGCTTGTAAACTCTTGGAACCAATTTAATTTAATATATACGAAAACATAAAAACAATAATATATAAACATGACTAAACAAAATGTTATGTAGATATAGTGCAAATAAGCTTTGGACCATATCTATAATTGTTATTTTATTTGTAAACAAAACACAACATATCCAAAGTCTTTATGAAAACAATAGTGTGACTATACCTATTTTCGATTTAATGTCAATATTAAAACATATATCGGAGATGTTGGCAATATATGCATCGTTAGGATCATGACAATACTATGTAAGTGTTTGTAAATTAAATACAAACATTATAATGTATGAAAGAGATGACAATAAAGTGAAAACCTTGGAATTATAATCATGTATTGCATATACGTTATTAATACTATAACAATTACGACATTGTTAAATATTGTTATGTTAACAAACGAAGCATGTAATATCGGTTATCACATCAAGGTACTGACAAGCATTGAAATGGGGTTTGATAGGTCGTTGGCTCATAAATTCGACGTTGGTCTCGAGCTATGGTAAAGATCATGTAAGGATCTTACAATTAAAGGTTTGGTACTGCATTCCTTCCAAGTTGTAACTCCAGGAATCCACGTAGACGTGAATGCCTCCATGTTTGTTGTTGTGTAAGGGTTATATGCCTAGTGTTGATCGTGCTTACTCCACTGTGTGCCATGGTGGCAATGTCGACCTATGAAGTGGGTTGAGCATTAACTATTGACGTCGTTTAAACCAAAGCTACAATCGCTGGCAAGATGATAACCTTCGATTGTGATAAAAAAGGGTCGTTGGATGAAAACCCTAACATCTACTGTGTGTTGAGTTTATGAACTTGGAGAAAGTGGTTTCATTGTGTTATTGTCTTCGCTGGAGGTGGCCGATAGGCTGCCAAAATTTTTGTAGGAAGTTTTGCAAGGGTTTCAAACCTGAGACTAGTGAACTAGGTTGAGTTTGTAGGTCTTAAACCTGTGTAATGTCATTTTTAGCTGAGAGCTAAGTCTCTAGTTCGGAGTAGTATTGAAATCAAGGTTGAAAGTTTCCTGGAATCGTTCACAGCACCAATCGCGTCGTTCGTCTGAGAACTTCAAGACTTGGCCAGCGTTTACTAAGGTAAGCATCCTTCTGAGATGAAATATATTTCTTTGATGCATTTCGTTTTCAATTTTAAATGTAACATTTATCCAACTTAACTCCATTGATTGTCAGTTGCAAAATTTAAGGAAGCAAAAGTGTAACGTTTTGGCAAAGGTGTTAGCGTGCCTCAACACCAGTAAGCCTCGGGTGTTCCATAACCCTCATAGTTCTCTTGGACGGTGGTTGAAGTGGTTTTTAAGAATGAGTAACAGGCTTATCAGGGCTCATCGTTTTCTCTGTCGATGTTGATAGTTGAAGAAATATCGAAAACAAGCTTGCGTCTTTTGTTTTTGTTTGATTAGTTCTTGGTTTCTATAATTTGTAATTCTGTGAGGCCGACAGGAGCTGTGACTCGTCGATGTTCTGGGAAATTGGGTTCTTTTAGAACTGATGTAAACTTTGGATAAACCTTGATTTTAATTTTGTTTGCAATCAATGTTGGAAATCTTCATTCTGAGAATTCACGATTCCAATGGTTAAGTTTTGAAACGAGCCATGGGCTCAATTACTGTGTAAATGATACTTCTTTCCTCGGAAAATAAATTTGCATGCTAAAGTATAATGGTTAAAATTTCTGTGTAAATTGAGTTCATACTAAAGGTTACTAAAATGTCTTTAGAGCTAGATTAGGGTTTGAAGATATCGTTGATTATAAGGGTTCTGTGTATAAATAAATTTCAACCTTAAGATGGAAATGTATGCTAACTTTTCGTATGAGTCTATGTGGTTTTTCTTGATACTGTAGATTGATAATGTGTGTTCTTATTTTTCAATCTTTGGAATCTAAGTAGAGTAAAGGTTGAACTAAGATTTCAATAATGTTTTGCAAAGGAACCGAATAGGGTCAAACCCTAAATCGGGTTTTGTTGAAAATGATAACCTAAACAATACTCGAGATAATGGATCAGTTTCGATCCCAGGTTTGAATATAGTGTAAAGTTTTTGTGATAAAACAATAAAAGAAAAAGCATGACTCTAGCTAGGGTTTTCTTTTTGATATGAGACCCATATTTACAACAATCACAAACAATATTAGCATATCTAAAAGAGAGAAATAAAAACATGGTGATAATGGTAGTGTTTAGTAAGTTCTTATCATTTGTTAAATTTATGAGATAATACAAAATTACTATAGAAAATGAAAGCAATGTGAGTGTATAGTGCAGAAAATCGTGAAGACTGTAAATTATAACTCTATTTATAATTTAATTTCTATACATATAATACTAGTGAAGTAATTGTAATGAAACTATGTGTGTGAGTGAAATATATGAATATGAAATCTGTGTGAAAAACTATTGTTTTCCAACTTATTATAAGGGATGTTTTATTCAATGTTAGTAGTCTTAAAACAATATACAGTATGTAATTTATCTACCTTCCATGGACATAATTTAAATGTAATGCAGAATGATTGTACAAGAATTATTTATTAACTATTTATCATATAACTGAAAAAATATTATATATACTAATTATTATACAGAACCTCTTACAATTATTTAACTTAGGAACAGAAAATTGATACATATAAGATTATTATCTATCTATCTATCGAATTCAATGGCAAATTTTTCCTATCTTCTAATCAATTTTAATTTGCATATCTCTACTAGAGTACGATGCTGCCAAATAACATGCGGAAAAATGGGGATATTGATTTATCAATTTAATATTAAATATTCAGACTTAAACATTCCCAGAATTAGATTCTTTTCGGAAGTAAATAAATAGAATAATACTAGATAAACAGAACATAATTATTCACTTAGAATAAGTTAGGAAATATTTTAGGAACCTGAGAAACTCTGTAGGGAAACAAACAACTCAGGAAGACTATTCCACCCAACCAAACTCCTGAAAATAGTCAAAATACCGTCATCGGACGCCCAAGCCTGTTCGCTAAACCACCAGGAGGAAGAAACTTCAGGAATTAGGAATTCTTCGCATTGTAGTAGTAATCTTATAAATCTTCAATAGGTAGTAGTCCAAAAGACTTGCTCCTACAACTCTGTTTCTCCTCAATAATAAGCAAAACTCAATTTTCAATCACCACTAACCTCCCTTATTCGAATCTCTCTTGGAATCACCTGATTTTCAAGAAGAAAATATTCTGCAGAAATATTGATTAAGGGCTGCCTGCCCAATTCAAATTTGCCTTTATAGGCTTCCTAGGCCTTTTCAAATGTTACTAGGTCATTAAATGAGCTTCCTACTCAATCCCCCCACCTGCGGGATAATGCCCTATTTTAGGGGAAGTTGTCCCATAACCAACAGTTAGTGGTGTGATGTAACTGCTGCCATGTGTCCCATACCTTCCAACAAATTCCATTCCTCCTAGTGTGTCAGTGAACACTCATTCAACAGTCCTCTTGAGTCTTTGTCCCCTAATTAATTTATTTAAATAATAATATTCAGCAATTACATTCATCCATGATCAAAACTGGTCATAATTACAAAACTTGTAATTAAATTTAACATAAAGTATTTTTGCAAATAAATAATAATGTTCAGAAATTTGGGTAGGTGACAGTGCTCTATAGTAGGAGCGATATATTCTTATAGAGTGAGATGACTTATCTATGTTACAAGGAGATCTTATCTCCTTGTATATTAGAAAAATTCTAATTTAATGTTGAATTTGAAAATTGGCTCTAAGAAGTGTCTGAGACTTCTTAGAGTATGGTCAAATCAACATTAGATCTCTATTGAAAGAATGTGAATGCATGTGAGAAGATATCGATGAGAAGAACTTTTTTTCGATTAAGAAATAACCGAGGAGTCAAGAAAATCTATTGAAGAAATTCCAAAGAAAGTGAAAGACAAAAAGAGCAAAACTTCGTAGTAAAAGGGGCAAATTGACCCTAGAAGACAAAATGACAAGTTGGCTTGATGATAAATAAAAGATAAATAAAACTAGCAAGCCGGCCCTATAATTGAGGAAGTTTCTAGTCAACTAAAGAATATAAATAGAAGTGTTCTCACAATTCATTTGTCACATTCAAGCAAACTTATCTCTCTCAATTGGTGCACACTTCTCAATGAAGACAAGTGAAGTTCACTGGAATCATAATTTTGGGGTTTCTCTTATTCTCTTGTTCTCTTGGAATATTATCTACCTGTTGTGGGTACAACAGATCCCATGCTTAGCTAAGCACAGGAGCCCCCAATTTTAATAAATGCAAAGGTGTTTGGGTGAGTAACCTTGAAAATTTTAAATTTTGATTTTACCTCTAAAAATATTCACCATGCTTTTGGTTTGCTTGTTTGTAAGGGTTTAATTATTTCTTCCAAAGTGTTTCGGTCTGAAAAGAGCCAAAATTTTGAGTATTTTGCCAACTACAATTATCATCCCAAAATCCAACATTTGGAGATTTCGAAACCCGCAACCCGATAGATGCGGGTTTCGGGACTGTTGTTTTTTTAGTTTTGGTTTTGGTAATTCCGAAACCCGCAACCCGACAGCTGCGGATTGTGGAATCATTCATTAAATAAGATTGAGAAATAATTACCCCGAAACCCTAACCCCACAATGGCGGCATTCGACTTTCGGGATTGTGATTTTTCATTTATTTGGTGTGTCCTCCCGAAACCCGCCACCCGTAATTTTGGGATGCGGCTTTCGGGATGGTTAGCTCTCCTCATAGTTTCACGTTCCCGAAACCCGCCACTCACATAGTCGGTTTTTAGCTTTTGGAAACCTTTTCTCTTACTTCTGTTTTTGTGAACCCGCAACCCGCAAATCTGTACTTTCGGGTTTCAGCTTGCGGGGTCTTTGAATAAGAGCTTCATGAACATACTTGAACCCGATTCCGCGTCCCAATGCAGTGAATCTCAGTCGTCCATTTGTTATAATCGCACGGTTGATTTTATTTTGGTTAATGTATTTAATAGGGTTTTTACCTTTTAATTTTACATTTTAGATTTAAGAAATTACGCTGTCGCATTATCATTTTACTGTGCATTGCATGTCAGGTGCCGTTTTTCAGTTTGTTGGTTATTTCAGGTAAGTCCACTGTTATCCTTACGCTACTAGCCTGCAATTATGCTATTTTTGGGTTGAATTTCATTTGATTTTCTATATCAATCAGATATTGCAAAGTTCTTTCACCATGTCGAGAAATACGCGGTCTAAATCGTCATACAAAGACCCCGTGATCAAAGACCCAAATTTTGGTTTTCTCTCTGACACCAGTGAACAAGTTACTGAAACGTACCAGATGGACTAGTCTAGGATATACGCCATTTTTTGTAATGACGACCTTTCCCATATTGAGAATAATAGACAAGTCTACGAGAAAATTAGGGCTTCCCAAATTAACGCCATCGCCGCACGCACTACTGTCTTACCCTACTCAGATGCAATTAAGGGGATAATTGAGAATGTTGATGTAAAAGACCTTTCTTTTAATGATAGTACAGGTTGTCAATTGACAAGTTTTCACCCAAAGGTTTTTGTTTGAGCTTTTGCTCTGAAACCCCCATGCACAAACCCTCTCTGCTGAGTTCATACAATCGTCCAAAACATGGTAAAATTTTGATCAAATGATTAAGTCATGGATGCTCAAGCCTAATGCCTTTGTACCTAAGTCGGATAACCTTTATCCTATCATCTAGTTTAAGGAACCCTTTCTCTACTTGCAGCCATGCTCTTCCAGCTTTTCCGTCAACCCGATTGCTCCCACTTTAAAGCAAAATGGGCACCCATAGCACATCATGTGTTACTTACAGGTGAGTCTTTTCCTTGGGCCTCTGTCTTATCAACGGAACTAAAAAATGCCATCCATGAATATGAGAAGGAACCAGCTCATAAGAAGACACCCTTCTTCCTATCGGCATATGTTCTTGATTTTTTCTGCTCAGAGTTCCATTACCTAATTTGGGTTGGCATTGGACCCCTTCAGATCCACCTGTACACATCTTCCATTAAGCACTATGAGAAGGGAATTTTGCACCTATGATATATGACATAGGTGACTCTTTTGTGGGTACCATCTATTTCAATATATTCCAGCAGCAGCCACCTACATTCTCAGAGGATGCCAAAGATTTTATAAACACAATGGGTGACTGGTATGTAGGTGAGTACTTTTCATACATCAGAATCTGGGGAAGTGAAACAGTTCATTTGTTTCCCAGAATAGTTCCAAACATGATGGTAATACAAGAGGTTTCTTTTCAAACTGTCATTGATGGTATGTACAAGAGACTCATAGGACCCAAGAAGAAAAATTGGCCTAAGTTTTCTCTGAATCTATGTCAATTGGTCATCCCAACTTCAACCTAGGCTGCAGTCCTGGGTGATCATATAACTGCTCTAAGATTAGGTGTTGCACCAAAAAAGGAAACATGATCCTAAGAAGTTCTTGGATGCACACCTAAAGCAAGTTCACATGAAGATAGACTATACACATGAGTCAATCCTCGATGATTCCATATATCAGGGGGTAGTTATATTTTCTCAAGTCTTGGCCAAAGACAAACACTCTCAAGAACAACATGACATTCTAAAGTATCAAAAACAATTAAAGGACAGAACCCTAAGTTACAGGGCAATGCAATTGAATCTTGTTGAACAAGCAAGAAAGGACAGGGAAGAGAAAGAAGCTCAAAAATATTACGCTCATCCTTTGGCCAAGAGTCCTGATGGAGACAAAGGTAAAACTATTCAAGGGGAACCATTCAAAGAGAAAGCTAATGAAGAAGCTAAACTCATGCTGTAGACAGCTCGTGAATCCAAACAAAAAATGGTGCAGTTGTCATCAATGCTACAGACTCAGTTGTTAGAACCTCCAAGGCCTGCAGACAAAATTCAGCCACCAGGTACACTGGATGATCAAGTCTCTACTCCAAACACTCTAGAAGATGATGACTTGGTCATAGCCAAGGCTAGCCCAGCAAAAAGACAGAAGGTCATGCCTTCCTCATCACAAATTTCTACTGTAGATATAATTGACTGAGATGAAGAAATAGTTTCACCTCTTCCAGTACTAGTAGTTGAAGAAGTCTTTGGAGATCCTAAGACTGATACTAAATTGCTAAACAATATTGATATGGATCAGTCTTTCCCTAAATAGTCAGTGTTGGAGTTTAATGGTTCCCCAGGTATCACATCCTCAGTAATTATGTTGTCATCTGTTCAGCGAAGTTCTATTGTGCCTCTAGGAGGAACATTTCCATTCTCATTATCCCACTTGCTTAATACCCTCAACAACACTACTACTTTATTACAGAACATTCAGTCCCTTTTTCCATTTCACCATCTGTTACAGTAGAATCCAAGCCTTTGGCTATTCCTCCGCAATCATCTGCAGTTGATTTATTAATAACCTCCACCAATGCATCTTCCAAGGTTTCTCCTACACACTCACCTAGTAAAGATTAGCCCACATCCTTCCCCTGAAGTCAGTAGTCATGTTCAGGTTCCACTTTCTAAAGTCTTTGTCTCACTTCCCTCCCAGACAAAGGTGTGTCAGCTCCCGAAGTCATTAGTACACCTCTAGCCACCACTCAAGTCACTCTACCTATCCCTACTTCTGCTGTCACACAGAAACCTTCTTTGATTTCTACAGTTACTGTCACTTATGTTCCTACACAGTCCATTGCTGAGTATACAGACACAGATGTGGTTCCTCTTGGGAATATTTTCTATCGTTACGATGAAAAGGCAGTTGTTAAAAGAAGTAGGAAGAGGGGTCAGGGCCAAGGTGGTTTGGAAGCACATGAACCAGATTAGGTGATATGGGCTCCCAGAACTAATAACCCAAGAATTGAAGCAGTTGAAACAACAACAGCCTTAGGGGATTTTTCCACTGCTAACTAGGATTCGGTCCAGGTCTTCGACAAATAAGTTGACCTCAGGGAGGAAGAAATTAGAAACCTGAAGGAAGAGTTGGAGAAAACAAAGGATCAGCAATCTGTTGATATGGCTGACCTCGGGAAAACTTGGGTAGACAAAGTACAAGACCTAGAACAGAAGAATGCTACTCTTCTTACTGAATTCAACCTTTTACAGTCTCAACATTCTACTGTTCTCATAAAGATAGCCTCTTTGGAAAAGCAGGTTGAAGATGCAACTGCAAGAGAAGCTTCCTCCAATGTTCTCAAGTTCATATCCTATGACTTCAAAAATTTAGCCCTTGAAGTGAATCATAGTCATCATGAAGAACTGAAGAAGTTATATATCGCCTTAGATGAGATCAGGGAAAATTTCATCAATTTTTCTAAGATGTCTTCTACTCTTGAAGAACAGAAGGAAAAGAGACTCCAAGCTTCTAAAGCTGAAGAAGAAATCAGTCAATGGCAATTTTATATCAAGAATGTTCCAGAGAACATCCCAATCCTTAATACTTTCCAGGTAAAGAAAGTCAAGGCATCTTTGAACACCTGGTTTGATTTGAATGAATCAGCTGAGGAAATCATTAATAAATCACAGGACACCTGCACTAGACGATGGTATGCAGCTGACAATATCATGGATGCCCTAGGTTTTCCACTCATGAATCCTATTTTGGAAGCTCTACCACCAAAATTCAGACTTGAAGAACTCGAGAGCAGATGTGAACAATTTGCACAGAAGATTCGGGATTTGTAACAAGTCAGCATTCAAGATGTAGATCGCTTGGTTAAAGAACCGGTGATCATGGAAGGTAGGATTCGTATGTACCTATGAATCTGGCACAAGCTAGCAAAGCATGATATGGAGAACAGTGCATGCAATGCTGAATTATCCTAGGAATCTATTATCTTCCCAAATGTAGATGAATTGTTAGATATTTATGAAAAATGCTAGGATTTCCTGGATCTTTAATTAGATCTGATTTTGTAATCCCTATTTTGTAGAACTTCTTTTTTTGGACTCCTATGTTAATTAGTATTTAAGGGGGAGTGCTTATGTTAGTAAGGGGTTGGAAATTTTGGAATTGTAATTCAGCAGGAAATAAGGTTGAAGATACTCTGTGGTCAGAGTCATTGTAATTTTGGTACAAGGCATCTTAATACAGTAATGTTATTTTCGGATCCATCTTCTGATTATCACTTAAATTTCTTTAAGGATTTCTAATTTTATGTTCCAGATTGTCATCTGTTATGCACATGATCTCTTGTTGAATATATAATGAATACATAGATCTGTTGTATTGGTTTTTCTGTATAACTGATGTGTGTATGAAAATATTTGAATAAATTTCTTTCATTAAATACTTTCTTTATCGATTTCTGCAATGGATCACATATGTATATAATCAATCATTGTTGATTTTTCAATCAACAAAAGGATAACAAGTTATATCTTGATGGTCTTTAAGCTTGGATTATTTTGTTTAATTTTCATTAAGTAAATCATAATCTAAGTCAACAAATATCTCAACTAAAGGCATTTTTGTTAAAGGTGATAGATTGTTTGTTCTCTTACACCTCAAGGTTGATCTACATAAATTCCAAGCTTTTCATTTTAGGATATATCTAACTTAAGATTAGGTTCTTTTCCCAAATAGGCTAAGTTAGAATTGCTAATAGCTTTTCCATACCTTAGTTTCCCTCAAATGGGAAACTGATCTTATTGATGAAATCTTTTACTCATAGAGTGCCAGCAGAGGCCAAATATCCGTGGGTGATCACCACACCAAATAGCTCGAGGATAGAATTGCCCTTGCCTAGGGTCTTTCAAAGCCTTTGGTTGGGTTTTCATCCCTTGTTGTGTGCCTTGGAACCCATTCCAACACCTTGCACTTACCTTGCACCGCCAAGGCATCAACAAATGGTGCTAGAAGGAGGGCATGAACTGGCACATTACCCACAATAAGAGCTAACTTCCTATTATTATGATTTCATGGCTCTTTCCCAAATCCCTGCATGGGAGTCTGATACCGCATTCTGCCTACTAGGGCCTTTACATGAACTCCCTAAAAAGGCAGTTAAGATCTTGCCAAAATTTGATGGAGAAGGTAATGTTTTTGTCACCGAGCATATCAGAAGGTATGAATCTCTTTTGCGTTTATTTAATATCATACATGAAGATGTTGCTTGCAGATTATTCCCATTTACCTTCGAAGGTAAGGCTTCTCTTTGGTTTTATTTTTTACCTTTGAATTCAATTTCTAGTTGGTTAGAATTTAAGATTGTTTTTAGAGATTCTTTTGAAGATTATGATGTGGTTGAAATTCATCAAAATCTAATTCAAATGCAAGTACTTGATGGAAAATCAATTCGGGATTTCAACACACATTTTCGACAAGTGTATTATGGCTTACGCGAAGAACATAGACCTGCAGCACAACTCACTTTTTTTTGGTATGTTAGATCTCTTCACAAGATTATAGCAATGTTTATTTTGCGACAAGGGATAACAGATTTCAATGAAGCATGCAAAGAGGCTCAAGTTCTTGAGAAATATTTGAAGGGGTATCCTTCAGATCTTTTTCATCCTTTCCTTTCATATGATGTTTAATATGTTAATGAAGGATCGAATGATTCACAAATTGCTCAATTTAATTCTCAAATGAATGACATGTACAATGAAGTTATGTCCATAAAGAAGGAAAAGGATATTCAAAACACTCTACATGATTTGAAACGAATAATTCTTGCATCTAGTTTTCAATCTGCCTTAGATACCGAAAAGAAATTAGATGCAAATTCTAATAGTCATTATTCCCTTTCAAATGTATGTGAGTACGATGAATGTTTTACATCTTCCCTTCATTGTTTGGAATCTCGTTCTGAAACTGTTAAAGAGAATCTTAATCCTAATATTTTTTATCTATGTAATGAACAATTTGTTCGAGTGAATTTTGAACATTTTCCTTTTTCCCAATTTGATCATAATGATACAACTACCAATAAAAATGAAGATTTTTAGAATTATGAAGAGGATTTTTCATGTATTTCTAATAAATCTAAAAGTCCTTCTCTTATAAGTGATATTCATTCTTCTTCATTTAATCAAAAGATGGATGTTCGAATAGAAAGTTTTGAGGGTGCTGATTGTACTTCAGATTCTGAAGAACATAATGATTCTACTCATTTTACAAAATCTGAAAATCCTTCTTCTTCGTCCTTCCATTCTTATTATTATGAACATAATAAGAACCATAAGTCTTTAGATGATGAGTTAGGTGAAATTGAGATTGAATTTTAGAATATTTGTTCCAAATATACTTTCTCTATAAATCAAATTTCAAATCAGAGGTTATTTCAATCAAATGCTTTGAAATTAAATAAATATGATACACTTGACAAGAACGAATATCTAAAAAATGAAGTTGATCATTTACAAGATTCAAATCCCGATATTTCCTTTCAATACAATAACGATGATATATTGCTAAAGGAAATATTCTCCACTCTCAATTTTGATGAAAATATTTTGGGTCATGATCTTAATAATATCCAACATACTTTTTATGATTCAATTTATCTGTGGTTGGAACAATCATTTTTGGGCAATTTCCCATGTCATTTCCATTTATTTGTAAATAAGAAACCTAGTTCATGTTTTCCTATTTTGGGACCTCCAGTTTAAAAAAATTTATTGTTGATTCATCATTTGTTTTATCTTGCAGGTTTTAGGTTACTTGATTGGCTCCATTGGGTATTCGAGTATACTTAGTTTCTGTTTATTTTAGAATAGCGTAGGAGTAGGTATAGAATAGATTAGTTTTGATAATTTCTTTAATAATTAGATTACCCTTTTAGTTCTCTTCAATAAAGTATTTGTGACGATAAACCCAATCTAAAGTGGGTTCTAGTACTGTTTGATTATAGACATTTGAAGGTGTTGTACACACCTATCCAGTGAATGTTTTGCTCCTCAAAAGTCATTTTGTATAAATCAGACTCATATTTTTGTACATAGATTGATTTTGCTTATTTTCTTTTGTTTGGTTTGTTTTATTTTTGTATTTATCTTTTGTTTGATTTCAAAGCCCCACACATGTAGCAATATTTAGTAATCAGTTTATCTCTTGGTGATGATTCCAGTTTTGGTTTTATGACTGTCTGCCAGCTATGATTTTGTCCTGTATTTAGAAATTATTCAACATAGGACATACGGTTAATGACTGCGGGACCTCGAATTAATATATCTCCATGATGGTCATTATCTTACACATGTATTATTTGTTAATCGGAGTCTGATGGATAGTCGTGTTTCTGTTGTCTCATGTCTCATGGTTGAAGTTGCATATCATATTAACCTTGCCAGCTTGTTCTGCTCTGGATCCTTTTACCATCACCTTAAGATAAAGAAAATCACAAGGTGGGAGGTCTTGTCATCAAGCCTTCTCATTAGGTTCATAAGTGATAAGCAGAATGACCTCTTCACACCAAGCTACCACACTTGGAGGATGACTTTTAATTTTACTGAGAGTTGGAAGATCCTATCACAGGTCGGTCCATTCATGATCAGCATAGCATTGGTGAGTAACACTACTAATATGTGGTCACCAAGCCTTGATGGTGCCTTGTAGTTTTCCAACTTAATAAAATCTGAATTGCTGCATATATTTTAGTACAAGATACCTGTGCATATGAGAATAGGGGGGTCTTATTACAAGCTAGCCCTGCCACGATCATGGGTTTAATTTCGACTGAAGCTATCAATATATGGTTACCAAGACATGATAGTTGCTTTCAGCACCTCAATTGGAAGACAAGGAGTCTCGTTATCGGGCTGGCTTGATCAGTTTCTGAATTATGCCCGTGAGTGGCATTGCTTAAATCTGATCACCAAGTGAGGGCAGTGGTTTTATACACACAGTTCCTTTTTTTTTAATTCAAAAAAAAAATGCCACATGTAAATAATGTCTCAATTAATCAAGGTGATGTGTAATTGGGATATCCAGAAGCATTTCCAAGTATGTGCTTAGGTTCAACACAAGCAACTTCCCATGACTACATACAGGTGAGGGCCTCAGGTGTCTCTTCAACCCCCTTATCAGATTTGCATTATTATTAATATGATCAAACATGGATATTTATTAATTTATGGTCCATGCTCGTTAGCTATATTCCTTGTGATCATTTTGAAAATTTAGGCTGAAGAAAGGAGATCTGGCTAACATGTTTTAATGTTTTCTTTAAGCTGGTTTTTATTGTAGAGATAACTGGTTCTTCCCAGCTAGTCACCATTTGTTGTGGGCACAACTGACCCCATGCTTAGCTAAGCACGGGAGCCCCCAATTTCAATAAATGCAAAGGTGTTTGGGTGAGTAACCTTGAAAATTTTAAATTTTGATTTTACCTCTAAAAATCTTCACCATGCTTTTGGTTTGCTTGTTTGCAAGGGTTTGATTATTTCTTCCAAAGTGTTTCGGTCTGAAAAGAGCAAAACTTTTGAGTATTTTTCCGACTACTATCATCATCCCGAAATCCGACATTTGGAGATTCCGAAACCCGCAACCCAACAGGTGCGGGTTGCGGGACTATTGTTTTTTTAGTTTTGGTTTTAGTAATTCCGAAACCCACAACCCGATGGCTACAGATTGCAGAATCATTCTTTAAATAAGATTGAGAAATAATTACCTCGAAACCCGAACCTTGCAAAGGCGGCATTCGGCTTTCGGGATTGTGGTTTTTCGTTTATTTGGTGTGTCCTCCCGAAACCCGCAACCCGTAATTTTGGGATGCGGCTTTCGGGATGGTTATCTCTCCTCACAGTTTCACGTTCCTGAAACCCGCCACCCCAATAGTCAGTTTCCGACTTTCGGAAACCTTTTCTCTTACTTCTATTTTTTTGAACCTGTAACTCGCAAATCCGTACTTTTGGGTTTCGGCTGATGTATATGTAACTTCGGAATGTATTTCGCATATATGTATATTGTATTCCTATAGAGATGGTTTTATTCCTCTATAAGGAAGTGTCGTCACTTATATTGTAAGTGTCATAACTTATACTTGATGGGTTATTAGACCACCTTATTTGGGGTCGGCCCTGTGTAAGTTGTTAACACCCAAAAAGTGCTCACTAGCTCATTTACCACATTATATGGCTCATTTGTCCATTTTCCTACCATATTTCCCTTAAAATCCCAAAAAATCCCATTGAAAAGCCTCCAAAAGGCCTAAAATGCCTCCAAAAGGCCACAAAACCATCAAAATAGCCTAAAAAAGGCTAAAAAACCCCCTTTTCCCTCTAAAAATAGCAAAAACCCCTAAAAAAGGAAGAAAAAATATAAAATAATGAGGAAAAGGAGGAAAAAACCCTATACAGCTGCCCAAAACCATGTGTTTCCCAAAACCATGGGTCAGCACTCCACCACCAAAAAACTATAAATAGGTGATGGAGATCCCTTATTCCATATCCACAATCACAAGCACCCTTACTCTGCCAAAATCTCTCTCGAAACCCTAGTTCATCATTGAACTACTTTCACCTTGAGAGCCACTTTTGGCCCATCCCCAACATTGGAGAAGGAGAAGGAGCATATTGAAGCTTGGAGCATCCTCTTGGACACTGCAAAGGGCTTCATCAAACCTTTACATTAAAGGTAACATTAATAGAAAAAGTCATTCTTTTCATTTGATGTCTATGTTCCATGCATGTTTTAGAAGTAATTTAATTTCTGTTTTAGCTTAATTATTTACACTTACTGAACTACTACTAAGGAGTCCATTCTCCTTAGTAGGTGCTCATTTGCACAAGCTAGGGGTAAAACCCTAGCTACAGTTTTGGCGACTCCCCTAGATTTTGAATTTCTGGTTTCGGTTTTGAATTTTTTACTTTCGGCTGTCCCTTTCGGCCGCTGCATACCGCATCTTTTCCCTCTGCAGTCGCGTCCCGACCGCGCCTTTCAGGCCTTTACCTGCGATCCGACCGCGGCTCTCAGACTGCTTTCGACGCCCTGCCGGCGGATTCAAGTCTGTTACCTGCGATCCGACCGTGGCTAATCAGCCTGTCTGCCGCGATCTGACTGCGCCTGTCGGCCATTTTCCCACGTCCCGACTGCGGCTATCTGCCTCTTTCGGGCGTCCCGACTGCATCTGTTAGCCCTTTTGCCGCGACCCGACTGCGTCTTTTTCCCTATTTACTGCGTCCCGACTGCGTCTGTTGGCCCGAAAGCCGCGACCTGACCGCCGCTGTTTCCCTCAAACCCGCGGTCTGCCTGTTCTGTTTCGCCACAAACCCGTGGTCTGATTTCTGCTCTTTTCCTGTTTTGAGCCCAGCCCCTTTTGCTGCAATATTTTCTGCATCTGAACAGCCCTCTGTCCTACCTGCAGCCTCCCTCCCTTACAGCCTTTCTGCAACACAATTTTTGTTCCCTTTACTGAATTCTTTTAAAATTTCAGTATTTTTAATTCAGAAAATTTTGCAAGTTAAAACTTTCAATTTCAGCATTATTGATAGTTGGAAGTTGCCCCCCTTGTGGCACTTCTATTTTTGGGTTCATCACCTCACGAGCACACACTCTGTCACATAAATCAAGTGAGCCTTAAAAAGTACCTAACTAAACCAACATTCTAACCCCACTTGGGGAACACAAAAGAATCATTGTAGTTAGGTAGGGTCGGGGGGATAGGCTTCCAATAACACCCCTCGGTCACTTTCACTTGAGACATAGTTGTTGTCCAAATAGGGAACCAAAATCCCCTAGTACTTTTCGGCACGGTCACGACCAGTTTGTCAGAGGGCCTCTCCCTTAGGAGGGTTGAAGTCGGGAGACTGGTTCCGGAGGCCTGAGTGGAATACCGCACTCCATTCAGTAACCGAAGGGCTACCTTTCGCGGTTCGCGGGATATCCCTGTATAGGGGTATTGCGGTCAACAAACTAAACGGCAGATTCACCTTTCTGGACGTGTCATGAACGGCGTATCTTAGTTGCCATTCTTCTAGGATTGACTACCCGGTGTCCCTCCCGGTAGGGGGATATCATAACCACTTGGCTTTCCTACTCATATTGTCTGACTTGGATTTCATCACCTTGCAGAGGATATGTTTAGTTGAGTCAGAATACTTCTAGTTAGGTGTTTTGCATGCTCCTTTACCTCCCTTTGGTCTAGTGAGTCCACCATTTTTTCTTTTTAGGAAACCTGCTGCTTGTTGGTATTCTGACCATCTTTGTTGTTACTCCACCTATTGTAGCACAGCTGTTGCAGTGGGTGTTTTGAGTTGGTTGTTGGCCTGAGTGCCTTGCTTTTTAGCTCTCCTTCTGCACACACGGTTGCCTTAGGATTTTTTGAGCTGTTTTTATACTCACCTAAACCCACAGAGATTAGACACCATCTGTCACCATTGAGTCCCCGAGACATTCTCGGTGCCTCAGGGGCGAGCCCCCACAGCACGGTTCTCTTGACACCACACGTCATAGATTCCGATCATTATCCGTTGATACCACTCATCACAGATCTAGAGCCTTGTCACTTGACTCCACTCGTCAGCGACGTAGGACTCCGTCACCACATAGTGACGCCCCTTACTTTACCTCGGATTCTGACGAAGAGTCTGAGAACCCTATTTACACGGCCCCCACTAGCCCCATGGCTGGCACGACTTCCACTCCGTTTTTCATAGGGACCATTGGTGGCACATCCACCACTACACCAGTTACTACACATGTTCTGGGTATGCCCTCCATGGGACCCTCATCTACCGTACCCCTCACGGTACCTATTCCCGCAGCGGGAATACCTATCCCCACTACATCAGTGGCCAACACTACCCATGGTGGTGCTGGACCATCCTCCACTACCTCAGTTCCCCCACTTGGGGGCACCACCCCTAATTTTGCCCCTCCACTTGGGGGCACTGGCCCCAATTTGGTCCAACCCACTACTGGGTCACATCCTTCTTCCAGTTTGCCATTCATGGCTAGCCTCAACTTACCTGACCTGGCCAGATTGACCAACGATCCTATTCGACACGACCCTACATGGCCTCATATGCCTACCAAGCTCCCCTCGGACATCCCTAAGTTCGAGGGCAAGGCCGGTGAGGACCCACAAAACCATATCATGTCTTTCCACCTATGGTGTTCTTCTAACTCCATCGTGGATGACTCTGTTCGCCTCCGTCTCTTACAGCGCACCTTTACTGGCTCTGCAGCCAAATGGTATATTGAGCAGCCACATGGGACCCACGCCACCTTTGCCTCCCTTGCCTCTACCTTCCTGCAGTTCTTCCAGTTACCTGTCCGCTATGACGCGGGCGTTGAGATCCTCCTATCCTGCAGACAAAACACAGCTACCCATATCACGGACCACATCCATGAGTGGCGTCGACGCCGTAGCTTATGCAAGATCAAACTAGACGACCATATCTTCCTCGATTGGTTCCTCAAGTCCCTGCTTCCTATTATTGCTAAGGATGTAGCTTCAGAAAGACCCCAGTCTGAAGAAGAGGCCATCCTTAAGGCACAGCAGTTCAACCTCATTTACGCCCAGTCGGGTTACCTTTATAGCATTATACCTGACGCCCCTCGCGGCGAGTCCTCCCAGCACGATGCGCCGGGGGCATCCCATGCTGCAGATGGTATCATTGGCCGTGTTTCTTCGCATCCCCAACCATTTTCTATAGCACGTCCTACCCCTAGCCCCGACCTGTCGCGGGCTACCTCCCAGTCTGGAGCAACCAACTCGTATGCTCCCATGACACATCACCATTCCCATGGACCCTCATGTCCACCTCAGTGCTTCGGGTATGCGACTCCTGCTTATGCTCCTCCAGTCGCCCCTCAGCCTTACTACCATCAGCAGGCTGCCCCTGCTCCTGCGCCTTCACAAGCCCAACCCGCTTATTATCCGCCCCAGGCAGCCCCTGCGGCACATCCACAACCTGCTCCGCAGTCCTGTCAGCAATCCCCTCAAGTTGCTGCACCTGCTCAGCCTTAACCTGCATATCATCCTCCGCAGCCTGCTCCTGCACCTGCGCAACCTCAGAATCCCCCTGCTGCCCAAGGGCAAGTTTACGCCCAACAAAACCTGCAGCAAAACCAAAATAACCAACGCAACCAGGGCCAACAGAACCGCGGCAAGGGCCGTAATCGGGGGAACAACCAACCTACAGACCAAGCTGGTCAACCGGCTAATCCCCCCGACAACAACAATGCAGCCCCCGCTAACCAGAACCCTGATCGCCTGCCCAAGTAGGCTAAAAACCCCAATCTGCGAACGAACCACCCTTGTTCTATTTGCGGGGTCTATGGACATTACACACACGCTTGCCCACACTTGGAGTGAGCTCGGCAGCTTTGGGTTGACGAGGCCCATCGCCAAGGGCATGCGGCTCCCCAAGCACCGCCCAACCCCCCCCCAACCTCAACAACCCCCTTTGGTACTGCAAAATCCCTTACCGACCCAAGGCGTAGTGAACACTCAGCCGTTGGCTCCCCATCAAGCCAATGCGCCCCAACAACAACAGATCACTTACGCTGCTCCTGATCAACCCATGTTTGACTCAGGTACCCACCACTTACTGATGATGTCGTCTGCTGATGTCAACCTCCAGACCCGTCGGAACCAATATGGCTCCACCTCTGAAGCCACTCCCACGGATAAACCTACTAACGCCCATCCCACCGATCAGGCGTTACGTATACCTCCGCCTCCCATAGACGGCGCTGCGAAAGCACCTCGTTTCCCACTTCGCCGTATCAACAATAACCCTAATGCGCGTGCTGCGTCAAACTACAACATTGTAGACGACCTAGCCCAATCTCCCGCAGCCATGTCTGCGTTAGAAGTCTTGAAGAACTTCCCTTCCCAGCGCAAGACTTTACTTTCCGCCATTGGGGGGATTGACCCAAATGATTCGAATTTGATGGCATTTGATTTAGACCAGTCTGAACCAGGCCTACCTTCCAGCTTAGCATTCCAAGTTACTGTCTCCGTTAGGAATCTTGTCATCCATCGGTGCATCATCGATGAGGGTGCTTCCACATGCGTTATGTCTACGTTCGTATGGCAGAAGCTGGGATCCCCTCCTCTCCAGCAGTCCACCACTGCATTACGCGCCTACGACGGTCGTTCGGCTCAGCCCCAAGGCCACCTAGCCAATGTCCCCGTCCAGTTAGGCGGCAAAACTGTACTCATTGACATTGAGGTAATCAATGCCCAACTGGATTATAACCTTTTACTTGGCCGCAGCTACATGTATGCCATGCGGGCGGTTGCCTCTTCCGTCTTTTGCACCATGATGTTCCCCCATGAGGGACGCGTGGTTAAGGTTGACCAGCTCACCTACTATGATCCCAGTGCTCCTGCGGCACCTGAAAATGTTCTCCCCATGGTTGAACAACCTGTGTCTCGTGCCACCACCTCGTTTGTTTCATCTACGAGGCCTGGAGTCTACTCAGACGCGCCGATGACCTCCACCTTTCAATATATTCCTCCTCCGTCTTCTCCCACCGACATGTCTGACTTATGTACTTTGTCCCACGACAGCCAACCACCTAGCAATCAACCACCCTTGTTGCCTAAACCACCATTGGTACCTAGCCACATTGGTGTTACACCGATCCATACCATCCCCTTTCTAGTCCCTCCATCGGGAGTAGTCAGCGCCCCGGTTATGGCTACCCTTAGCCTCCCGGGGTTAACCTTGGGATTACCCGTCTGGTACCTTTCGCCTCCCGTTCGCCCGCCGACACCCGATGTCGTCCTCCAACCGGTGCAACCCATGGCTACTACCACTCAGCCACCACCCGGTGTCTCTACCCCTTCATCCTCCACGACTCCCACCCCTCCTCCCAAACCCACTGGGGGCAGAGGTCCACAACCTTACACTGCTGTCCCACCTCCAAAGACAGTCAAAAACCCTCCAGTATTTCGTGCTCCTCCCAAATGCTCACTGTGTGACGAGTTGGGCCATGCCACTCACCAGTGTCCACAGTTACCAGCCCTACAGAAACACATGCAGATGCTCGACGATGACCCTAACATACCAGTTGTCGAACTCAACCCCACTCCCAAGCCTAAAGATAAGTCCCTACGTACCAACCACTCCTGCGCCATATGCGGTGTTTACGGGCATTACTCCCATCATTGTCCTGATCTCCTGGATTACAGAGCGACTCTCTATGAGATGAACAATCTGGATCTTGAGACGGCACCACCTACCATTGAGGAGATCTACCCCCCAGACTCTTCACCTTCAGGAGAGGTTAACACCATTTACATGATCTCTTCCACTACCATTCCCTCGTCAACCGAGTTGACGACGCAAACTTTCTGTACCGATGAGGAGATTCTTGAGGCCCTGACTGCCCCGGATTATCCCTGGGATGATATGCATCACCGCTCCTATTTTATCCCAGAAGAATCCTCCTCTAACTCCTCTACCCAATACGCGGTTGAATCCAAAGACTTCCTCCCCACGAAGGTCGACTGGTTCAAGGACCCTATTCCTGCTCCTGATGCCTTCGAGGAAGGTAACATGGCCAACATCTCACCAGTCATCCAAGTTTATATCGCTGCCCTTGGGAGTGCCCCTGAACTCATCACTTTAGGAGCCTTCTGCAGTAAGCAAGAGATTGAGGAATACACTAACCTCTTCAAAGAGTTCCGTGATGTCTTTGCCTGGTCCTATACTGAGATGCCCGGTCTCGACCCCGCCATTATAGAGCACCACCTTGACACCTCTAAGTCAAGGGGCATAATAGATCACCTCGACCCTGGGATAGGGGGCACGATCAATCATTTTGAACATTCCCCATCACATCTATCTCAGCACGTCAATGAACCCATTGTTCAAACCCACACATATGTGATCCATAATCACAAACCCCATGCACATAGCATGGGGACAGGTCATTAACCTTGCTCACTTTTTCACACTTGTGATCTCAACCATTTTTGAGGTCACATATCACTTGTAGATTTGACTTGATTTTATACACCTAGTATTCTGCCCCCGCGGGCCATCATGATACACCTAGTATTATTCCCTCCATTTTTTACGAACCGTTTCCACCACCGGAATCAGCACGACGATGCCATCATGATGGTCACCTCGTTGCATCATTTTTACCCCGTCATTTTTTGCCCATTTTTCAGATGCCACTAGTCGCCTCGGTTTGCGTGCCACATCGGCCGTTCTCCATTTTTCACATGTTTTATATCATCGGATTCATTTTTCCGAGCTGGTGATGACGCTTGAGATCATTTCTCGCTCTCACCCCCTGATTTTTTGGGTATTTTTTCCCAAACGCTCTCGTCACCCTCGGTTTGCGTGACACATTTGCCGTTACCCATTTTTGACATCCTTTATATCGTCGGATTCATTTTTTCGAGCTCGTGATGATGCTTGAGATCATTTCTCGCTCTCACTTGGTACACTTTCAACATTGTGTCCCGACACCTTGCTGCCTCGGTTTGCGCACCACATCGGCCGCTATCGGATTGTTCCACATTTTTACATGAGCCATTCACTCCTGTCATACTGCAAATATCTCGTTATTTTGCCACCATCTCATTCACCCCGCAAGGAGGCCCATCAGTGTTCCCCAACACCCTCGTTCTTGGTCACCATTATTGATCCTTGATTGAACACTTCCTCCTTGCCTGGCCATTCCTTTTGTTCGGTATAATTTTATCCCTTTTTCGGGCCGGACAAGTCCTTTACGAAAAAGGCACTTAGGGAGTTTCCGTTAAGCTCTTTTCTGACTCCTAAAAGAATGAAAAGATCGCCGAGCAATCTTGCTTCCTTTCATGCTCGTTAAAGTACGTGAAAGGGCGTCTATCTGGTATAAGTTTAACCCTTTTCCGGACCTGGTAGACTAATTACGAAAAAGGAATACTCTAGCCACACCGGCTAGAAGAGTTCTTCATTGCATCCTTTTATGCTTCTTTGGGCCTTGGAGACTAAATCTACGAAAAAGCAACCCCCTGGAGTCTTCTTACTTGCTTTCAGACTCTCTAAAATTGAAAGCAACCACGAGCATGAACTGTCCTGGGCTCGTAAAATCCACACGACAGTACCATTTCATCATTTCAGAGTCTTCTTATCGCTTTCAGACTCCTTAAAATTGAAAGCAACCACGAGCATGAACTGTCCTGGGCTCGTAAAATCCACATGACAGTACCATTTTACACACACTTCTTCTAGTCCCTTAACCCACAAAGAAGTTTTTCCCCCGTGCCTCCTGGCACTTTGATCTATCATCTCGGCAGCACCCCCAATCAGGTCGCCTTTGTTCAGAGTATTCTGCAGTCTCCTGCCATTGTACCTCAGCTTGAGTCTCCCTCAGCCCAGTAACCTTCCCAGATCCCATACAGCTATGATCCCTCTCCCCTTAGTCAGTTTCATATGCTACCAGATCATTCCCATTATCATACTCTGAACAAAGGAAGTTTGAGTCCATCCACTCTACTTGCCCAGTTGTCCCCCCACAGTTTATCAGTCCTGCCATCAGCACTATCACATTTTGGTCTTGTACCTCGCGCTCCTGTCAAGGAAGCATCATTGCCTTGATAGTTGCAGGTCTCCCTCTGTCGACGACAGCTCCTCTATTCCAGAGGATAGGCCCAGAGGTCCCTACGCCTTGGACTTATCACCATTTGTGGTAAGTGCCTACGGATCATTCTGAGAGGAGACATCATTGCCTCTCCGAGTGGTTGTTCCTCACATGCTCGACTTCAGCACCTTAATCGCATCGTTGAGGATCGCGTAGGATTATATCCCATCAGTTTTTAGTCGAAGACCCCGGATTTCCCCCGACTCTAGCACATTGGTGAGTCACTTTGGAATGCCCAGTTATATGTTCCCGTGGATGTCCGGGCTGCGTTGGCGATTGTATTCGGAAGCCATCCAGTTCTATGCTTCCTTGAGTACCCATTTCAGTTCCAGTTCAGTGTACCATGGAGAGTATGACCCCAGTCACTATGATCCAGCAGCTCATCAGTTCCTTTGGTACCACACTCAGTAGCACTGTTGATTGTTCCAGTGCACCATTTCTTCCGTTCACACATGACCAACTCAGCAGTATGTCCCAGATTTTGTGTCCCCTCTGGACTCTTATGATGTACACAGTGGCTATGTATCTTACAGGTCCCCCTTTTTTCGGGCCTCACAGTTCTGTTTATGTATCTTGATACGAGCATGGGTATGCCCGCCTCGTCTATCTATTGAGATTATTCCTCAGTCAGTATTTGAGGTCATGTATATTTCAGGTCCCCATTTTTTGGACCCCATTGTTGTTATTATTATGTTATATCCTGATACGAGCATGGGTATGCCCGCCTCGTCCATATGATCAGATGATTCCTCATCCATTATTGAGGTTATGTACTTTTAGTTCTTGCAGTTGTTCGGGATTGTTGTTCTGGGCTTCAGTTTGTTTCTTCTCTTCTCTCCACATCCCAGGAAAACCATTCATGACTTATGATGTCCATCGGCCATATGATGAGCTCCTGCCCTCGCACATCAGGGGGCAATCTGTTAACACCCAAAAAGTGCTCACTAGCTCATTTACCACATTATATGGCTCATTTGTCCATTTTCCTACCATATTTCCCTTAAAATCCCAAAAAATCCCATTGAAAAGCCTCCAAAAGGCCTAAAATGCCTCCAAAAGGCCACAAAACCATCAAAATAGCCTAAAAAAGGCTAAAAAAACCCCCTTTTTCCTCTAAAAATAGCAAAAACCCCTAAAAAAGGAAGAAAAAATATAAAATAATGAGGAAAAGGAGGAAAAAACCCTATACAGCTGCCCAAAACCATGTGTTTCCCAAAACCATGGGTCAGCACTCCACCACCAAAAAACTATAAATAGGTGATGGAGATCCCTTATTCCATATCCACAATCACAAGCACCCTTACTCTGCCAAAATCTCTCTCGAAACCCTAGTTCATCATTGAACTACTTTCACCTTGAGAGCCACTTTTGGCCCATCCCCACCATTGGAGAAGGAGAAGGAGCATATTGAAGCTTGGAGCATCCTCTTGGACACTGCAAAGGGCTTCATCAAACCTTTACATTAAAGGTAACATTAATAGAAAAAGTCATTCTTTTCATTTGATGTCTATGTTCCATGCATGTTTTAGAAGTAATTTAATTTCTGTTTTAGCTTAATTATTTACACTTACTGAACTGCTACTAAGGAGTCCATTCTCCTTAGTAGGTGCTCATTTGCACAAGATAGGGGTAAAACCCTAGCTACATAAGTCATGTGGGTCAAAGGGTTATTAGACCACCCTATTGGGGGTCGGCCCACTCAGCATTATGTTATGTGGTAAAGTTCGAGCCTACACGAGTTAGGTAAAAAGGCAAGTCAAGTCAAGTATAAATAGAGTGCGGGAGGCACTCTATTTGTTCACTCACTTCTCACACATGCACTCAAGGAGGAGTGGCGCACTTATGGAGGAGGAGGATCTGCTGCTAGGTTATGGCTATCTCTCTTGGTTGGTTGTATCATTGCTCTATCTATCTCTGAGGAAGTTATTGGGGTTTTTCACCTTTATGGTTTTCCCCAAGTAAATCTTTGTGTCTCTTGTGTGCTTGCATTATTGTCTCCATGATTGATATGCTGTAGATATGTTGTACACGTTGTTCTCTCAGTTAAGATCCTAGATCCGATTGAAGTAAATTCAGAAAATTTAACATGGTATCAGAGCTAGCCTGAAAGAAGGCATGATATGGCATGTATGACACTTGTTGCACTTACGATGCTAGGGCTTGATATAGCAAAAACCAATCATCGTAGCACTTTCGCTATAAATACGTTTTGGTGAAGTTTTCGGATCTGAAATTGTTACATGCCGAAGCTAAGATCTCCAGGTACCTTGTGTCCAAAGGAAAACCTCTAATTCGTTGTACTTTGTGATTTATGATCTGTGCAATATAGGGTTTCTGCCTCTTCCAGATCTGAGTCAAAATCAGGTGACCTTGGGAAAAAGGTCCTAACTTGGGCTAGGAAGCTCCAAATGAAATTTCGTGAAAAGTGACAGGTAGTACACATACTGTACTATCTCAGAAAACTTGTTCAGAGGCCGAAGTTGAACCAGTGACACGTGGCACACCGTACCAGTTCTCTCTACTGTTTTATCCCATAAACAGGTCAAGTTGCGACACTTGGCATAACTCTCTCTAAGAGAATCCAATTGAGGTCAGACCTGTCAGGATGGAAAGATAACAGGTCGAGCTATCTCAGAAAACTTTTTCAGAGGCCGAAGGTCAAACAGTGACACGTGGCACGCCGTACAAGTTCGCTCTCCTGTATTTTCCCAAAACAGGTCACGTTGCAACATTTGGCATAACTCTCTCTCAGAACATCCAATTGAGGTCAGACCTGTCAGGATGGAAAGCTAACAGGTCAGGTTATCTCAAAAAAAAAATTCAGACCCTGTAGATCAAAAATTTCGGAGTTACATCAGAAACAATCAGGTACATATTTCTGTCAAAACAGAATTATTTTTTGGTACCTTCATTCATGGCTTCCGGAATTTAGGGCTTTGGATAAAGTTATATTTTTTGTAATCAGAGACCACGGCTGGATGCTACTCATCAAAATAGAAATTTAGAGACCAAGATCAGAATTTTTGGTTGGGCAGAAGGCCGGGCTTGATTAGACCCTAGTTCGGGACTTTGATCAGAAAAGTGGAAAATTAGGGCTTCTGTAAAAATGGGAATTTTTTAAATTTGTGACCACGGCTGGAAGCTCCTCAGAAAAATAGAAGCTTAGAGATTTGGATCAAACATTTTGATTGGGAAGAAGAGTGGGCTTCATCAAACCCCAGTTCAGGGTCATGTCCAGTGAATCCAGAAGTTTCAAAAGCAAAATTGAGGAGTGAAACTTTGCAGTTTTCAAATTCTGAATATACCAACTTGATCAGCTCATCAAGGCACATATTTCTATCCTGTCAGAAGTTTGAAATTCAAAGTTTGAATTTTTGGGGTTTCTCTGACAAACCCATATCCATCTCAAGGTCCAGTTCTTGCAAATCAAGTGGATTGGGTTAATCCTAGAAGAAAATGGATTGATCACCTGCATAAGTGAAGAAGTTCCTGTCTCAGAGGGAGATGAGGCTAAGGCCTTACATAAGAAGATTACAAGCGATCTCGACAGGTATGACTCATCAAGGTATGTCTCGATATTTGTTCATGATTAAGTTTATGGTATGTTTGTCTTCATGTTATTACGGTTAGTACAATCTTGATTTTAGACTTGTCATATCACCTTAATAAAACTATGAATGCACGATAGAAAATATTCATTGATTAAGGTGTTGACACTTATGATTGTACTAATGCATTATGGTGTTGTATGAGGTTTATGTTGTCTGCTAACATAAAAGGTACACCAAGAAAGACAAATCATGTTCTACTTCAAGAACTTATGATCATGGTGACATGAAGACAAGGATTCATCCATTGTCATGGATTACATAGAAGATCTACTTTCGAGGTATGTATAACTTGTTTCTACAATGGTTAACTTATGAGACATGCAGGTTACTAGCACAAGTCACTGAAGAGAACCAGAAGACATTATGCGGGTATGTTAGACATAAATAGCTAGCATGCTAATCCAGGTATGTTTTTCCTATATCAAGCTAGAATCCTACCTTGTGTTAGGATCTTATACTATTGTGTTGTTGATAATGATTATTCACGAAGAGTCATAGGTTTGAATAATCATGGTGGTATGCATATTATGTTTCTTACCATAATTGATGATATGACTAACCAGAAGAATCATGAAGGTATAGCTTTGAATAATCATAGGTTTTATGCATATTATATCTCTTATCTTGATTGATAACTCAACTAACCCGAAGAGTCATAGGTTTGAGTAATTACAGGTTTAGACATGTTATGTTTCTTATGATTTGACTAACCATAAGAATCCTACATAAACCTTGAAAGCTAATGCTTATTATTTCTGTTTGAAATGATCATGACTATACATGCTTTAGATTATTGTGTTTTTTGATAATATTAAGATTATTCTAATGAATTTTTTATTATGTATGAGACCTTGGGGATAACACAATGATGATACTAACAAGCATGCATACGGATCAAGAATGAGTATAAGTTCAAAGACAGGTAATCCAGGAAGCAAAGATCAAGAGGGAGCACACTCCAGTTGTTCCTGCAATAAAGCAAAGGAGCACACTTCAGTAGTTTCTGCAAGGATGCAGATATTCAGAGGGAGTTGACTATCTCTCTACACTCCACAACAGAAAGGTGTAGAAGAAGCTACTTCAGATTAGGACTCCAGCAGCTCCTGCAAGGAAGCAAAGACTTAGAGGGAGTCCACCCAACGAACAAACAAAGATAAGTATTTTAATTATCATTTCATGCATATTTGTTTGTTTATATAAAATTGTTCAATGATGTATATGCACATGTTCCTAGACTTAGGATATGTATTGTGCATATTAGAATAGTTGCATTGATGAGTAGTATACTACTAATATACATGGGTAAGTGGCCTATGGCACTATACAACATTCCATTGCTACTTATCTAGAATGAAACCTCTTTGCTGACATGTTGGGAGTTGTGCACACTCTTAACAATGTTCTGGTAGAGATTGGAAGGCATCTAGAAAGTTACGGGATATGGATAAATGTTGTATTGAAGCATTGGCTAAGATAATTGCATGATTGTATGACATATTTCTTTATGTGTAAGAATTTGTTCTGAAAATTATGAGATGTTTCTAATCATGCAATTTAACCTGTTTTGTAGGAAAGATCGTATATCTTCACCTACAAAAGCTACAACATTTGTTCTAGCAACAAAGATATATATTAAAGATATTGAAGATCCCAGGATCTGGGATGAAGAAATGGAATGCCATGATCCGTCGATCATGAAGAATGATGTTTGGGATGTAATCCCAAGACCTGAAGGGAAGTTTGTTATGACTTCCATATGGAACTATTAGATCAAGCATGTTGCAGATGGCAGCATAGAGAAATATAAAAGTGACGAAACAGAAGATACACCAGATGGATTCAAGACAGCTTTCTTGAATGGTGTAGTTGAAGAAGAAGTGTATGTGGAGCAACCACTTGGTTCTGAGACACATGATAGGAAATCATATATGTGCAGAACTTGGTATGGTGAAGATAGATTGATTGTCGACACGCAGCGAAAGCTTACTACCGAGTTCGAGATGAAGAACTTGGGGATGATGCACTATTTGTTTTTTTGGCATGGAGGTGTGGCAGAGTGCAGAAGGAATCTTCCTTGGTCAAGGGAAGTACACAGTAGATATCCTGAAGAGATTTGGGATGATGGATTGCAAGGCCATGGCCACACCTATGGCATCGAATCTGAAGCTTCTATGTGATGCTTCATCTGAGCCAGTTGATATCACTATGTATCGTCAGATGATTGGGTCCTTGATGTACCTGACGAACACAAGACCAGATATTTGCTTTGCTGTGAACACATTGAGCCAGTTCCTGACGGATCCGAGGAGTGTTCACCTAGTTGCTGTAAAGCATTTTCTGAGGTAACTGAAGGGTACAGTGGATTATGGGCTCAAGTATGAAGCAAACCAAAAGTTTAACCTACAGGGTTATGTTGATTCAGATTGGGCTGGCAGTGCTGCAGATAGGAAGAGCACATCTGGGTGTTGCTTCAGTATGGGATCAGGTGTGATCTCTTGGTTTAGCAGGAAGCAGTCCTGCGTAGCATTGAGTACAGCTGAGGCAGAGTATGTTGCAGCCTGCTCAGCTAGTTGTGAGGCAGTATGGTTATGGAAGCTACTGTCTGAGCTATTTGATCTCCCGTTGGAAGCTACTGGTATCTTCTGTGATAACCAGAGTTGTGTGAAGCTTTCCGAGAACCCAATGTTTCATGACAGGTCGAAACACATAGAGATCAAATATCACTATATCAGGGATATGGTGCAGAGAGGAGCTGTGAAGCTCCTGTATGTTGCGACGGACGAGCAGATTGCAGATGTGCTGACGAAGCCACTAGCTAGGGTGAAGTTTGAGTACTTCAGAGAGAGGCTTGGCGTTCTCCAGATCGAGGACACTTCGAGGAAGAAGTGATGGACACATTTGCTGAAGCCATTCCAAGCATGTTGGAAGGAGGATCCTTCACATGGCTGTGGATGTAAGCGCTGGATGATGAGCATCAGGATGATGTTCTGGTTTCTGCTTGGATATGATCAGTTGGATCATTTTTATGTATGTATGTACGCATCATGTGGATGCTGGATATGATCAGTTGGATCATTTTATGTATGTATGTACGCATCATGTGGATGCTGGATATGATCAGTTGGATCATTTTATGTATGTATGTATGCATCATGTTGGATGCTTGGACCATGTATCTGTATATGTATCAGGTGGATACATTGTGTGATCAGGTGGATCATGTATGGTGATATATATCATGTATTTGTATTTGTATCAGGTGGATACATTGATGATCAGGCGGATCATGTATGATGATATGTATCGGGTAGATACTTGGTATGCATCAAGTAGATGCATTGATGATCAGGATGATCATAGATGACGAGCTTCAGGATGTTGCTCCAGATGACATGCAGCAGGATGTTGCAGTGATGATCAGGATGATCATAGATGACGAGCTTCAGGATGTTGCTCCAGATGACATGCAGTAGGATGTTGCAGTGATGATCAGGATGATCATAGATGACGAGCTTCAGGATGTTGTTCTAAATGACATGCAGCAGGACGTTGCAGTGATGATGATCAGGACGATCATGAGTACATCAGGATGATGTATGTTGAGTATCAGGTTGATACTCTGTGGCCGTGGATCAGGTTGTGCAGATGAGCATGTCTGGGAGATCCTATAGGTCGGAGTTGTGTACCCATAACAGCCTGGGATGCTCTTTCGAGACATTGCTCTGGGAGGACATGTAATTTGTGCCCTGGGAGATTTCAGGTCGGAGTTGTGTACCCGTAACATCCTGAGATGCTCTTGTGAGGTTTTGTCCTATGGCATGTAATTTGGGCCCTAGGAGATTTCAGGTCGAAGTTGTGTACCCGTAACATCCTGAGATGCTCTTTCGAGGTTTTGCCATGACCACATGTAATAGCGCCCTGGGAGATTTCAGGTCGGATTTGTGTACCCGTAACATCCTGAGATGCTCTTGCGAGGTTTTGTGGTGGACCACATGTAATTTGTGCCCTGGGAGATTTCAGGTCGGAGTTGTGTACCCGTAACATCCTGAGATGCTCTTTCGAGGTTTTGTGGTGGGGTCACATGTAATAGCACCCTGGGAGATCCTACAGGTCGGAGTTGTGTACCCGTAACATCCTGGGATGCTCTTTCGAGGTTTTGTGACGCATGTAATAAGTCCTGAGGATTCCACAGTATGGCCAGTGATGACGAAGACCTGCAGGTGGTGGGCCTACATCCAGTATGAAAAAGGACTGGCTCTGTAGAACTTCCTATGACGAGTAGATTCAGAGATTGATTGAGATAGCAGCAGCAGTGACGATGATGATGACTCAATGACGATTATCCAGTGACGATGATCCAGAGAAGATGACTTGTGCTAGAAGAACTGTGCTGAGAAATACCTTCCTAGTTAAGAGGGAGTGTTGATGTATATGTAACTTCGGAATGTATTTCGCATATATGTATATTGTATTCCTATAGAGATGGTTTTATTCCTCTATAAGGAAGTGTCGTCACTTATATTGTAAGTGTCATAACTTATACTTGATGGGTTATTAGACCACCTTATTTGGGGTCGGCCCTGTATAAGTCATGTGGGTCAAAGGGTTATTAGACCACCCTATTGGGGGTCGGCCCACTCAGCATTATGTTATGTGGTAAAGTTCGAGCCTACATGAGTTAGGTAAAAAGGCAAGTCAAGTCAAGTATAAATAGAGTGTGGGAGGCACTCTATTTGTTCACTCACATCTCACACATGCACTCAAGGAGGAGTGGCGCACTTATGGAGGAGGAGGATCTGCTGCTAGGTTATAATTATCTCTCTTGGTTGGTTGTATCATTGCTCTATCTATCTCTGAGGAAGTTATTGGGGTTTTTCACCTTTATGGTTTTCCCCAAGTAAATCTTTGTGTCTCTTGTGTGCTTGCATTATTGTCTCCATGATTGATATGCTGTATATATGCTGTACATGTTGTTCTCTCAGTTAAGATCCTAGATCAGATTGAAGTAAATTCAAAAAATTTAACAGCGGGGTCTTTGAATAAGAGCTTCATGAACATACTTGAACCTGATTCCACGTCGCGATGCGGTGAATCTCAATCTTCCATTTGTTATAATCACATGGTTGGTTTTATTTTGGTGAATGTATTTAATATGGTTTTTACCTTTTAGTTTTACATTTTACTATTGAAGAAATTACGTTGTTGCATTATCATTTTATTGTGGATTGCATGTCAGGTGTCGTTTTTTAGTTTGTTGGTTATTTTAGGTAAGTCCATTGTTATCCTTACGCTACTAGCCAACAATTCTGCTATTTTTGGGTTGAATTTCATTTGATTTTCTGTATCAATCAGATATTGCAAAGTTCTTTCACCATGTCGAGAAATACACGGTCTAAATCATCGTACAAAGACCCCCTGATCAAAGAATCAAATTTTGGTTTTCTCTCTGACACCAGTGAATGAGTTACTGAAACGCAGGAGATGGACTGGTCTAGGATATATGGCATTTTTTATAATGACGCCCTTTCCCATATTGAGAATGATAGACTGGTCTACGAGAAAATTAGGGCTTCCCAAATTCACGTTGTCGCCGCACGCACTACTGTCTTACCCTACACAGATGCATTAAAGTGGAAAATTGAGAATGCTGATGTCAAACCCGTTCTTTTAATGATAGTATAGGTTTTCAATTGACAAGTTTTCACCCAGAGGTTTTTGTTTGAGCTTTTTCTTGGAAACCCCATGCCCAAACCCTCTCTATCGAGTTCATACAATCGTCCAGAACCTGGTAAAATTTCGATCAAATGATTAAGTCGTGGATGCTCAAGCCTAATGCCTTTGTACCTAATTCAGATAACCTTTATCCTATCATCTGGTTTAAGGAACCCTTTTCTCTACTTGCAGCCATGCTCTGCTGGCTTTTTGGTCAACCCAATTGCTCCCACTTTAAAGTAGAGTGGGCACCCATAGCACATCATGTGTTACTTACATGTGAGTCTTTTCCGTGGGCCTCTATCTTATCAACGGAACTAAAAAACACCATCCATGAATATCAAAAGGCACCAGCTCATAAGAAGACACCCTTCTTCCTATCTGCATATGTTCTTGATGTTTTCTGCTCAGAGTTCCAGTACCCTAATTTGGCTTGGCATTGGACCCCTTCAGATCCACCTGTACACATCTACCATTCAACACTATGGGAAGGGAATTTTGCACCTATGATATATAACATCTGTGACTCTTTTGTGGGTACCATCTATTTCAATATATTCCAGAAGCAGCCACCTGCATTCTCAGAGGATGCCAAAGCTTTTATGAACACAATCGGTGACTGGTATGTAGGTGAGTACTTTTCATACATCATAATCTAGGGAAGTGAAACAGTTCATTTGTTTCCCAGAATAGTTCCAGACAGGATGGTAATATAGGCGGTTTCTTTTCAAACTGTCACTGATGGTATGCATAAGAGACTCATAGGACCCAAGAAGAAAAAATGGCCTAAGTTTGCTCTGAATATGGGTCAATTGGTCATCCCAACTTCAACTTGGGCTGCAATCCTGGGTGATCAGATAGCTTCTCTGAGATTAGGTGTTGCACCGAAAAGGAAACATGATCCTAAGAAGTTATTGGATGCACTCCTAAAGCAAGTTCACATGAAGATAGAATATACACATGAGTCAATCCTCGATGATTCCATATATCAGCGGGTAGACATATTTTCTCAAGTCTTGGCCAAAACAAAAGACTCTCAACAACAACATGATATTCTAAAGTATCAGAAACAATTAAAGGATAGAACCCTAAGTTACAGGGGCATGGAGTTGAATCTTGGTGAACAAGCAAGAAAGGACAGGGAAGAGAAAGAGGCTTATAAATCTAATGCTCCTCCTTTGGCCACGAGTCCTGATGGAGACAAAGGTAAAAATATTCAAGGGGAACCATTAAAAGATAAATCTAATGAAGAAGCTAAACTCATGTTGCAGACAGCTCGTGAATCCAAATAACAAATGGCACAGTTGTCATCAATGTTACAGACTCAGTTGTTAGAACCTCCAAGGCCTACAGACAAAATTCAGCCACCAGGTACACTGGATGATCAAGTCTCTACTCCAAACACTCCAGAAGATGATGACTTGGTCATAACCAAGGCTAGCCCAGGAAAAAGACAGAAGGTCATGCCTTCCTCATCACAAATTTCTACTGTAGATATAATTGACTGTGATGAAGAAATAGTTTCACCTCTTCCAGTACCTGTAGTTGAAGAAGTCTTTGGAGATCCTAAGATTGATATTGAATTGCTGGACAATATTGATATGGATCATTCTTTCCCTGAACAGTCAGTGTTGGAGTTTAATGTTGCCCTGGGTATCACATCATCAGTAATTGTGTTGTCATCTATTTAGCCAAGTTCTATTGTGCCTCTAGGAGGAACACTTCCATTGTCATTATCCCACTTGTTTAATACCCCCAACAACACCACTACTTCATTACCAGAACATTTAGTCCCTTTTTCCATTTCACCATCCATTACTGCAGAATCCCAGCCTTTGGTAATCCCTCCGCAATCATCCCTAGTTGATTTATTAATAACCTCCATCGATGCATCTTCCAACATTTCTCCTACACACTCACCGAGTATAGATCAGAGTCCACTTCCTTCCCCTGAAGTCAGTAGTCATGTTCAGGTTCCACTTTCTGAATTCTTTGTCTCACTTCCCTCCCCAGAAAAAGGTGTGTCAGCTCCCGAAGTCATTAGTACACCTCTAGCCACCACTCAAGTCACTCTACCTATCCCTACCTCTGCTGTCACACAAACACCTTCTTTGATTTCTACAGTTACTGTCACTTATGTTCCTACACAGTCCATTGCTAAGTATACAGACACAGATGTGGTTCCTCTTGGGAATATTTTCTATTGTCAAGATGACAAGGAAATTGTTAAAAAATCAGGAAGAGGGGTCAGGGCCAAGGTAGTTTGGAAGCACACGAACCAGATCAGGTGATATGGGATCCTAGAACTAATAACCCAAGAATTGAAGCAGTTGAAACAGTAGCAGCCTTAGGCACTTTTGACACTGCTAACTGAGATTCAGTCCAGGTCTTGGACAAAGACGTTGAACTTAGGGAGGAAGAAAATATAAAACTAAAGGAAGAGTTGGCTAAAACAAAGGATCAACATTCTGTTGATATGGCTGACCTCGGGAAAACTTGGGTAGACAAAGGACAAGACCTAGAATAGAAAAATGCTACTCTTCTTACTGAATTCAACCTTTTGCAGTCTCAACATTCTACTATTCTTGTAAAGATAGCCTATTTGGAAAAGCAGGTTGAAGATGCAACTGCAAGTGCAGCTTCCTCCAATGTTCTCAAGTTCACATCCTGTGACTTCAAAAATTTAGCCCTTGAAGTGAATCAGAGTCATCATGAAGAACTTTAGAAGTTATATATCGCCTTAAATGAGATTAGGGAAAATTTCATCAGTTTATCTAAGATGTCTTCTACTCTTAAAGAACAGAAGGCAAAGAGACTCCAAGCTTCTAAAGTTGAAGAAGAAATCAGTCAATGGAAATTGTATATCAAGAATGTTCCAGAGAACATCCCAATCCTTAATACTTTCCAAGTAAAGAAAGTTAAGGCATATTTGAACACCTGGTTTGATTTGAATGAATCGGCTGAGGAAATCATTAATAAATCACAGGACACCTGCACTAGAAGATGGTATGCAGTTGACAATATCATGGATGCCCTAGGGTTGCCACTCATGAATCCTATTTTGGAATCTCTGCCACCAAAATGCAGACTTGAAGAACTTGAGAGCAGATGTGAAGAATTTGCACAGAAGATTCAGGATTTGGAACAAGTTAGCATTCAAGATGTAGATCGCTTGGGTAAAGAACCGGTCATCATGGAAGGTAGGATTCATATGTACCTACGAATTTGGCACCATCTAGCGAAGCATGATATGGAAAACAGTGCATGCAATGCTCAATTATGCTTGGAATCTGTTATGTTCCCAAATGTAGATGAATTGTTATATATTTATGAAAAATGGCAGGATTTCCTGGATCTTTAATTAGATTTGATTTTGTAATCCCTATTTTGTATAACTTCTCCTTTTGGACTCCTATGTTAATTAGTATTTTAGGGGGAGTGCTTCTCTTAGTAAGGGGTTGGAAATTTTGGAATTGTAATTTAGCAGGAGATAAGACTGAAGATACTCTGTGGTCAAAGTCATTGTAATTTTGGTACAAGGCATCTTAATACAGTAATGTTATTTTCGGATCCATCTTTTGATTATCACTTAAATTTCTTTAAGGATTTCTGATTTTATGTTCCATATTGTCATCCGTTATGCACATGATCTCTTGTTCAATATATAATGAATACATAGATCTGTTGTATTGGTTTTTCTGTATAACTGATGTGTGTATGAAAATATTTGATTAAATTTCTTTGATTAAATACTTTCTTTATCGATTTCTGCAATTGATCACATATGTATATAATCAATCATTGTTGATTTTTCAATCAACAAAAGGATAACAGGTTATATCTTGATGGTCTTTAAGCTTGGATTATTTTGTTTAATTTTCATTAAGTAAATCATAATCTAAGTCAACAAATATCTCATCTAAAGGCATTTCTTTTAAAGGTGATAGATTGTTTGTTCTCTTACACCTCAAGGTTGATCTGCATAAATGCCAGGCTTTTCATTTTAGGATAGATCTAACTTAAGATTAGGTTCTTTTCCCAAATAGACTAAGTTAGAATTGCTAATATCTTTTCCATACCTTTGTTTCCCAAAATTAGGAAACTGATCTTATTGATCAAATCTTTTACTCATAGAGTTCCAACGGAGGCCAAATATCCATGGGTGATCACCACACCAAACAGCTCGAGGATAGAATTGCCCTTCCACAAGGTCTTTCGAAGCCTTTGGCTGGGTTTTCATCCCCTGTTGTGTGCCTTGGAACCCATTCCAGCACCTTGCACTTACCCTGCACCCCCGAGGCATCAACACTACCCTCATTAGGGTTTACTGTGAAGGAGGTTGAACCTATCTTGTGCTAGGGTTGAACTTCATGATTGGTACCATTCTTGTATTGGATTAACTTCTTTTGAGAAAACTTTGTTGGGTTTTCTCTCGTTAGGGTTTCCCAGCATAAATATTTGTGTCTCTTGTGGATGGTTATCTTTGAGTGATCCTTTTTTTATTTTGCACTACAAATTAATGATGTTATAATTGCGGGATGAAATTGAAAGAGCTGAAAATTATACTGCTAAGCTAAAAAATCAACATGGTATCAGAGCAGTATTGAATAGAAGCCATTGCTAGAGGCTGTGTATGCCATCTCCAAGGAAACAAGGAAACAATAATGAAAATTTAAACTACTAGGATTTGGGTATTTACAATGATTTCCCTTAGAAAATCCGATAATTATCCAACCAAGGGAATAACTACAAAACGTATACTTGATACCATGCTAAATTATTAACATATTAAAGGAGGTTCTGAATGATCAAAATAGGTGTCCCCCCTTACATGCTCTACCTTCAAAGCATAAGATGCCTAGTCATCAGCACTTTATATACCAGTGTAGGATCAGTGGCATTCTATGTCTTCCAAATGAATCTTTGGATTGTTGGAGAGGCTCTTTTTGAACACAAAATGTTGTTATGAATCCTATGTGAACAAGTTATTTTGCATACTTCACAATAAAGCCATAGTGCTAGGACGTTTGATATCGCACTATAGTAAAAGGCTACAAGGCCTAAAGCAAATTATTAGGTCTTAAATGCTACTTAGGGTGACTTCAACCTTGAGTTGATGATATTGGCTATGGGTTGCAAGTCCTCGAGTTGATGATATCATCCTCCCTCACTTCCTTGCTAACATTGTCAAAAATTTTGATGCCATGACATGTGGGTCATCTCTTCAAAAGTTATGTTTATTGAACATATTTCATATGTGTAATTGTCTTTATATTTCCTTTGTAATGGAAATATTGTCTTCAGTGATAATCCTTACAATGAAGATAAAAAAAGCAACCATGGTTGACGAGGAGGTGAATTTGTGGCATAGGATTCTATGGCTACACTCCTTGCATAACAAATGTTGAGGATCCCTAAAGAGCGGTGGTGAGCTCTATGTATGGGTTCCTAATGAGGGCAGCTAGACTAGGAGATTTACTTTAATTATAAAACCAGGGGATGTACAAACTTTAGAGGAACTTGCACTATATGTGCTCTTCTAAGATAGTCTTTGTCGAAGTTAGGTGTTTGTATCAATGTTCTTAAAGAGTTGCCTAATAAACATTAAATGAACTGTAAACAGGATTGTTAATCTATGGGAGAGAAATTCCTATGCTAAGAAATCAAATATTGAAAGCAGGAAATCTATGGATAAGAATTTGAATGCAGGAAATAGTCAATCTAATTTTAAGAATCAATTTGCTGAAAACAATAAAAATTATACTATGAAATTGAATGCTTGGAATTATAACAGATCTATTCTAAAGAAATTAAAGTTGACCTTTGATCTTACTATATATTGAATGCATAAAACTCAAATTCTGATCTAACATAATCTAAGGCTAAAGCTAAATTCGGAATGCCATTATCTAATGCTTCAATATTTAATCAAATCATGTAAACAATAAATACTGAAAAGAATCAATCTCTATAAGCAGTTCTAATAATGAAACAAATACATAGGCTGAAGATCTAGACTATTGCTTCAGAAATAAATGCGAGTACATAGAGAAATGGGTGTTTAATTATGCCTCAATGGAATGCTGCTACAGGACTACAAACACAACATTATCATACTACGGAATGTGTTGTAATGAACTACAGAATCAGAAGTGATCAACCACTACAAAATTTAAATCGTGTTATTTAGACACTATTTAGAATACTCGCATCTACAATATAAATTCAACCAATGCAAAACACATAATGAGAAATACCTGTACAGAAAGATCTCTTGACTTACGTGTTGTAGGGGCCCTCTCCAACCCGTACTCAGGAGTGAAAAGAACTTATAAACGCTGAATCAAAGATAACATCAAGCCTTTATTTAAAATAGAAACTTCATCATTTGAAAACCAGGTCTGTAACACAACTGTCTTGATAGTCTGAAACTTAAACAATAATTCTTCAAAATAGCAGAGAGAGGCCTCTCGCTACCCAAGAGGTCCATATTTATAAAATCCTAATGCTTAACCTAACAAAAATGTCTAACTGCCGATTCTCTTTTCAATAGGAGAGTTCATTCTCTATAGATTAGGAAAAATGTGCCGAGTTTGGTGATGTTCTTCCAGTTCTCCCCTTGATTCACGCGTTATCCTTGAGTACACCTACACCTGCTCATTCAACCTCATTTTACATGCAATTAGCTCAAAGCAATGCTTCTGAAAACATAACAGAAATAATCTTTTAAACACTTCATTAAATAATTAAGGTAAATCATTTTCCCACTAATGAGTGTATCTTTTGAACCTCTCTTTTGTTTTCTGGTGGGAAAAGAAACTATCAGATACCTGAAATGGGGACTCATCATCTCCCCCATGCTTGAAGGATTCACCCATCCTTGGGTGACATATTCTGCTCTTTGATGACATCTTTGATGTCCCATGCTGCCACCTTGGGGGTCCTTTCCTGTCTATGGTAGCCCATACTTTGATCTTCCTTGACCGATGCCCCCCTTTCTTCTTCCTCATTGACTTGTTCCTTAATGACCAGAGGGAGGAAGAATGGGGGGTTTAGCCTCATCCCTATCCACCTAAGATGATTCTTAATCAATGAATCTCTGTAGAGCTTGGATTTTACGAGAGCATTTTCTAGTCTGGTAGGAGAGTGAAGTTCTTTTATTTTCAGGTCATTTTCCACTCTACACCATCTATCATCAATAGACTCCTGAACCTCCTTATGTGTGCTCTGAAGAGTAAGATCGAAGTGAACCACAGCCCCCTATTGTTTCTCAAGGAGAAGTGGGATCAGTTCCTCATCCATGGTCAGATTTCTCTAGTCATAGACTATCCTCTTTGGGTGAGATGCTTCTGCCCTGATCCATAATGGGGTATTCCATTTTGCTGCCACATAAATGTGGTAGTCCTAAGCTCGTTCAATTTTGTTGTTCATCCAAGAACATAATGCCCTTAACTGAAAATTGCCCATGTAAGGATTTGGTGACCAGTTCGACGATCTAGGAGCTACAAAATTGTGTAGGAAAAACTCTGTAAGCTGGTCCTTCTCCGACTCTATGGCCTTGAGAGATGCATCCACAAATTCCATGGTTGTTTTGATTTCTATTGGGAGTCCCTGTGCAAACCTCAGGAGCTGGAATTTGCCCCACTTCTCTTGTAGGTAAACTACATATATTGTTGATGGTGGCCTATTCTCCAATAGTTTACTGTATATTTCCGTAGTAGTAGCCAAGACATGCTTCAGTTGAACAATTTTCTAGTCCTTCTTGGCTAGTTCCCCTTGTGCCTCAACCAACTTTTCTTGAAGTGCTGAATTTCTCTGTTCCGCCAGTCTTAGCTCCCCTACATGATGCATTCTTAGAATTTGTGTCTTCTGAGATCACAATGGGGGTGATGCTGTCTGGCTTCTTGTTCCAATTTTGAATGTCGCAAACTCCTTTCTGAGCTCTTCTAATTCTGCCTGTGCCTCAGCGAACTGATTGACAACCACAGGGTTTTCTTTATGCTCAAGAGGGTCCCCTTGGGGGTTGAATTTCTATTTTAATTCATTTTGTTCTTCTTCCTCCTCCTGTTCTAATGGGTGCCTAATGAGGGTAGCTAGACTAGGAGCTTTACTTTAATTATCAAACTAGGAGATGTACAAACTTTAGAGGCACTGGTACTATATGTGCTTTTCTAGGATAGTCTTTGTCGAAGTTAGTTGTTTGTATCAATGTTCTTAAAGAGCTGCCTGAGAAATATTAAATGAACTGTAAACAGGATTGTTAATCTATGGGAGAGAAATTCCTATGCTAAGAAATCAAATACTGAAAGTAGGAAATCTATGGATAAGAATTTGAATGCAGGAAACAATCAATCTAATTTTAAGAATCAATTTGCCGAAAACAATAAAAATTATACTATGAAATTGAATGCTTGAAATTATAACATATCTATTCTAAAGAAATGAAAGTTGACCTTTAATCTTACTGTAAATTGAATGCATAAAACTCAAAGTCTGATCTAACATAATCTAAGGCTAAAGCTAAATTCGGAATGCCATTATCTAATGCTACAATCTTTAATCAAATCATGTAACCAATAAATACTGAAAAGAATCAATCTCTATAAGCAATTCTAATAATGAAACAAATACATAGGCTGAATATCTAGACTGCTACTTCATAAATAAATGCGAGTACATAGATAAATGGGTGATTAATTATGCCTCAACAGAATGCTGCTACAGGACTACAGACATAGCATTATCATACTACGGAATGCGTTGTAATGAACTATGGAATCAGAAGTGATCAACCACTACAAAATTTAAATCGTGCTATTTAGACGCTCTTTAGAATACTCTCATCTGCAATATAAATTCAATCAATCCACAACACATAATGAGAAATACATGTACTGCAAGATCTCCTAACTTACGTGTTGGAGGGTTCCTCTCCATCCCGTACTTAGGAGTGAAAAGAAGTTATAAACAATGAATCATAGATAACATCAAGCCTTTATTTAAAATAGAAACTTCATCGTTTAAAAACCATGTCTGTAACACAACTGTCGTGATAGTCTGAAACATAAATAATAATTCTTAAAAATAGCAGAGAGAGGCCTCTCGCTATCCGAGAGGTCCATATTTATAAAATCATAATGCTTAACCTAACAAAAATGTCTAACTATTGATTCTCTTTTGAATAGGAGTTCGTTCTCTATAGATCAGGAAAAAGGTGATGAGTTTGGTGATGTTATTCCAGTTCTCCCCTTGATTCACGCGTTATCCTTGAGTACACCTACACCTACTCATTCAACCTCATTTTACATGCAATTAGATCATAGCAACGCTTCTCAAAACATAACAGAAATAATCTTTTAAACACTTCATTAAATAATCAAGGTAAATCATTTTCCCATTAACGAGTGTATCTTTTCAACCTCTCTTTTGTTTTCTGGTGGGAAAAGAAAGTATCAGATACCTTAAATGGGGACTAATCATCTCCCCCATGCTTGAAGGATTCACCCATCCTTAGGTGACATATTCTGCTCTCTGATGACGTCTCTAATGTCCCATGTTGCCACCTTGGGGGCCCCTGCCTGTCTGTGGTATCCCATACTTTGATCTTCCTTGACCCATGCCCCCTTTCTTCTTCCTCATTGACCTGTTCCTTAATGACCAGAGGGAGGAAGAATTGGGGGTTTAGCCTCATCCCTATCCACCTAAGCTGATTCTTAATCAATGACTCTCTGTAGAGATTAGCTTTTACGAGAGCATTTTCTAGTCTGGTAGGAGAGTGAAGTTCTTTTATTTTCAGGTCATTTGCCACTCTGCGCTATCTTTCACCAATATACTCCTCAACCTCCTTACGTGTGCTCTAAAGAGTAAGATCGAAGTGAAACACAACCCCCTGTTGTTTCTCAAGGAGAATTGGGATCGGTTCCTCATCCATGGTGAGATTTCTTTGGTCATAGATTATCCTTTCAGGGTGAGATGCTTCTGCCCTGATCCATAATGGGGTCTACCATTTTGCTGCCACATAAATGTGGTAGTCTTGAGCTCGTTCAATTTCGTTGTTCATCCAAGAACATAATGCCTTTAACTGGAAATCGCCCATGCAAGGATTTGGCAACTAGTTGGACGAGCTAGGAGCTACAAAATTATGTAGGAAAAACTCACTGACCTGGTCCTTCTCCGACTCTGTGGCTTTGAGAGATGCATCCACAAATTCCCTGGTTGTTTTGATTTCTATTGGAAGTCCCTATTCCAACCTATGGAGCTGGAATTTGCCCCACTTCTCTTGTAGGTAAACTACATATACTGTTCAAGCTGGCCTATTTTCCAATAGTTTACTCTATATTTCCGTGGTAGTAGCCAAGACATGCTTTAGCTGAACAATTTCTTGGTCCTTCTTGGCTAGTTCCCCTTGTACCTCAACCAAATTTTCTTGAAGTTCTGAATTTCTCTGTTCCGCCAGTCTTAGATCCCTTGCATGATACATTCTTAGAATTTGTGTCTTCTCAGATGAGAACAGGGATGACGTTGTCTGGCTTCTTGATCCAATTTTCGATGCCGCCAGCTCCTTTTTGAGCTCTTCTATTTCTGCACGTGCCTCAGGCAGCTAATTAACAACCCTAGGGTTTTCATTATGCTCAGGAGGGTCCCCCTGGGCGTTTACTTTCTATTTTGGTTCACTCCATTCTTCTTCCTCCTCTTGTTCTTCCTATTCATCCTGCTCCTCTTCTATAGTGGGATCCCTCTGATCTAGCCACTGATCATCGTCCCCATCCGACACATTTTGAACTATGGTACTAGGTTCCCTACTCTTTTCCTTGGTAACTCAGATTCGGGATGCTTGGGTGAATCTCTTACTTCTTCTTTTCGGCTCTTTATTACTGGCAAGAATCCCTGGGTTTGGCTTGCAGGAGTCCTCTCTTGAGTGCTTGATTTTCACCAAGGTCTCGGCCACATGGTCCAAGTCAATTTTCCTCTTCTCCCCTGATGTAGAGGCAGTTTTGTTCATTAAACCTGGTGGTATGCCAGCTGCGGGTGTCCCCTTTATCCTTTGAACATCTTCGGCAGATACCAACAAGAACTCTTCCCACGAAAGCTCTAGTATCTATGCCTTTAATTCCTCACAGACGATTAACTTGATCAGCCAATGATGGGCCAAGGCATCCTCCTTACCCTTAGCCACCTTCTTACTCATTTCTGCTAGAGATTGGAGTAGGTAATATGGGATACTAATGTTGTTGTTTGGTGGGCGATGAGTCCTATGTCTTAACAGCTCTAGAATCTGAAAATGAAATATGGGGACGTAGCTTAACCTACCAGAGCATGTGATGTACTTCTGAACGATTGCAGCCACGTCCTCCCATGGTGCTGTCATAGAGAGTCTTTTGACTCCATTTTAGTCTTCATCATAGACCTCTCCTTGTTCGAAGAATGTTGTTTTTGCTTCATTGTTTTCCTCCCTGTCATCCCTGCTCCAATGCAAACCTCTCTGTAGACCAGTGAATTTTGCAATTACATCCTCATCAATCTTGATACGTAACCCCTTCACTCGAGTGACGAATTGTTCATCCTTGATATGTTTAAATTTTTTACCAAACTCCAAAGCTACTCCTGTGTTGTACCCTTTTAGTCCTAGGATGAAGGGCATCCAACCTGCACTACGGATGGTGGTTAATATTCGTAGGTTCTGGTAGATGGCGTTATGCTCCTCCGGTTCACTTTTCTTGAATCCTTTCGTCATCTTAAAATCTCTTCTACAATTGACAAAAACTAATTTTGAATGTGTCTTTTACCTCGCTGGTGTGGATTGACTATAGGATCAAGGCCCGATTGCTTGATGCACGACACACTCACTTCTCATGGCTTGCTTCTGGGAAGTGCTGAGATGTTTCTTTTGCTTTGCAAAAACTGGCTTTTTCTTTGATGATCATGCAGCTTAACTTAAATTTCCTTCCACACTTATCCTTATTATTCTTCGATGTACTTGTTGATTGATCCATTTCTTTTCATAATCAAGCTCTTCATTTCGCTTTATGCTTGTACATGCGAGTATTGTGAAGTATGGCGGTTATATGCGGATTCATCATTTGTTCAAAATGACGGGTATGTGCAATCATGGTTTTGTAATCTGACCTTTCCAATCATGATTTTGTAATCTCAATCTTACCCTCCAACTTTATCGAAAACCTGTCCTTAGCTTAAAATATAACCGTTTTGGGGATAATGACTTGACCTTAAGAATAAAATGAAAATGTTCAGAGATTACCTTGCTATATTTGTTAGAGTACCTGAGATTATTGCTGATTTGTTGCGTGATGGATGCTGTAGTATATTTGGTGTAATCCATAGTAATCTTTGGTGTGTTAGTAGTTACGTGTGTTTTGCATTTCCTTTTTTCATGCCATTTTTTATTTGACTTTGATCATGCTTTGCATGAATTTGATTGTTTGTTGCTGATTTTGGATGAATGTCTGGCTCACTCTGGCTCGCATGAATCAATTGTAGGGTCACTTCAAGTAGGGTCATGCTCCTGTGATCATATGGCAGAGTTGATTGCAGAGTGTGCTTGGATTTTCCTGTAGTGGTAGATAATTTTGTGCCTCTCTTGAATGTATATCTGGCTTGCTTGATTGCTGAAAATGTTTGAGAATTTTCGGGCTCGCTTGAATTGTGTTTGATATTTATCCCTGCAATAGTAATGCTGGATCTTTTTTCTTCTTTTTTAAATTTTTATTTTTATTTTTTTCATTCATTTTTCAATTCTTTTTCATATTTTCTATCAACATCAGTTGTTGCTGGTAGAGTACTTGTGTAAAATATTCTTTTGATTGTGGTTTCTTGTAAAGTTTGAGTCGATGCCCATTCACTATCATGGAAAACTGTTGTTCATCTATTGTAATAATCTTGACTGCTCCATTTTCATAGATGTGCCCAATCATGTAAGGTCCTAGTCATCTGGTTGTTAATTTTCCTTTGAATGTGTGAAACCTGGAATCATAGAGTAGTGCCCAGTCACCTTCCTTGACCTTTTTATCTTTTAGGTGCTTGTCATGCCACCTCTTTCTTTGTTGTTGGATGATTTCAGTGTGGGCTAGTGCTTGTTGGCGGTGCTCATCTAGTTGATTCAATTTTAGCATGCGTTCTTGTTGTATTTCTGATAGTTCCATGTTTAACTCTTATGCAATTCTTAGTGTTTTTATTTCAAATTCAATTGGCAGCATGAATTTCTTTCCATATACTAACTCGTAAGGTGTGAATCCTGTTGTTGTCTTCGATGTGGCGTTATAGGCCCAAACTGCCTCACTTAATCTGTCGACCCAATCTCTTTTGTGGAGTTGGACTATCTTTGTTAGAATCCTCTCTAATTCTCTATTGGTCACTTCTGCTTGACCATTTCCTTGAGGGTGATATGAAGAGGACTGTCTATGTTTAACCTTATTCTTTTTCAGTAGGTCTTCTATTAAATTGGATGTAAATTGTGGTCCTTGATCAGAAACTAGTTCTCTTGGAACACCAAACCTATGGAATATTTGCTCAATGAAAAATTTTGCTACGTTGTTCTCATTTGCTGCAGCAAGTGCTACTACCTCAGTCCATTTTGTAAGGTAATCTATGCATACTAGAATGTAGCTCTTTTGATTTGATGGTGGGTTGATTGTAACGAGTGTATCTTTTAAAAGTTGGTATTTTCACCTCCTTTAGATTACAATATATATATATGAGACTTATATTGGAAGAAAATTTTATATTGAGAATAGATATATATTTTTTATTAATTAAGAGGATGATTAGATACTTTGTGCACAACTTATTACTCTATATAAAAAGATGTTTTTAATAAGTTGAGCTTCAATAATTAAGGAACTGAAAGTTCTCTATTTAACTAATTGGAGATAAGTTACTTCTTAAAATGGAGACCTCGACACATATTTCTTAGAAATGTATATTAGCTCATGGAAAGCTAAGTCCTTATCAATTCATTAACTATACGAATTTTTTGTTCAAAACAAAATTATTGTTCAAATGGTAATCAAGCTTAAAAGTGTTTTGAATAAGTTAAATATAGGAGATCTAAGTCTTATACTTTAATAAAAAGTTCTTCTTTATGTTGAATAGACTTTAGGAATAAATATACTTGATGAACAAATATATTATAAATTAATCCCTAAACTTATTATACGAAATTTCACGAGGTAAATACAAATCTATCTATGTATAAAGTTCTAGTACTTAATGTTAGTTTTTCAGAATTTAATACATTATGATCTAGGATCTTAATTGAAAGAACAACATGTACATCATATCAGGAATAAGAGACAAGAGACAAGAGACACAAAACATTTCATCGGGGAAAATGAAGAAGGTGAAAAACCCTACAACTTCCTCATAGATAGAATAAGCATCAATATAATGATCACCATGATCAAACCCAAGAGATAGATATCTACAGCAGCATGCTTCTCCTCCACCTGTGCGCATCCTCCTCTTCTCTCACTAATGCGAAGTGAGTGAACAATAGAATGTGTAAAATGAGAGAGACAAGCTCTCTATTTATACACTACATCACATGACCTTTACTCAACTAGGTCGGCCCTAACTTAACCACATAACAAAATGATGACTGGGACGACCCCCAATAGGATGGTCTAATAACCGTTTGACCCACATAACTCATACAGGGCCGGCCCCAACAAGGTGGTCTAATAACCCTTTGACCCACATAACTCATACAGGGTCGGCCCCAACAAGGTGGTCTAATAACCCATCAAGTATAAGTTACGACACTTACAATATAACTGGCGACACTTGCAAGTACACATGATGACACTTCCAATCGAAGGAATAATACATCTCTGTTGGGGATACAATAAAGTACAAATGTAATACATACAATATACAAATGAATATCTTCCGAAGTTACAAATACATCAACACTTAAAGTTAATTTACACTAATAGGTGTCTTAGGACAATACAAAGATCCTTAAGAAAAAAAACTAGGATGTATTTTGAGGGACTATACAAGTGGTATCAGAGCCGAGTTACAATACTACGACCTATGGACTCATAAACATGCAAGTACAATGTGTATTCTGTACAGTTTTTAAATGTAAGATGTTTTCTAGTAGAGATTTACCTTATCAGTAGTTGTTTATATTATTAGCATGAATGGTGTAGAAAGTATCAGTTAAACTAGTATATCATTAAATGTTGTTTTATATGCTGTAGTCAAGCAAGTAGAAAGGATTATATAGGAAGTAAAATTTCTTTAGAATCCCCATGTTCTATGACGGAATTTGGTTCCAAGTAAAATGATAGGATTTAAGCCTTTAGTAGAATAAACCTAAGGATAAATATTAATATGTTTACCTCCTATATGACCATAGAGTCATGAGGTATGTATGCATAAAAGTAATAGTTATATTCTGTACAAAAATTTAGAGACAAACTTCAAGAAACCCTAAGCGTTAGTATCACAAAACTATATAAAAAGGATATAGTGCGTCTACAAAACTAGTATGGTGTGAATATATATACTTAGAAGACATGACATCAGTTGATTATGAGAAGTATTTTAAAGGTCATGATTATTAATGACATGAAAAGGGTTCCAACATAAAAAAGAAAATTAGCATGACCCGTTGATTACATCATAGGTGCATTGGTTTGTTGAGGTATATGTAACTTCGGTATTTATTTCACCTATGTATTTCATCTATGTATATTGTACTCCTATAGAGATGTTATTATTTCTCTATACGGAAGTGTCGTCATTTATATTGACAAGTGTCGCAAGTGTCATAATTTTCCGATGGGTTATTAGACCACCATGTGTGGGGTAGCCCCTGATTAAGTTAACCATGGGTTATTAGACTAAATTAGACAAGTCGACCCTGTTGGTTTATTTGGAAGGTCAGGGTCTGTATAAATAGAGATTAGAAGATCTCTATTTGATCATCTCATTACTCACTCTTCCATCACTCAGAAAATGGCACACATGTGAGGAGGAGGATCAACTGCTAGGAGAAGACTATCTCATGTACTTTGGTTGTATCATTGCTCTCTCTATCTTTGAGGAAGTTGTGGGGTTTTTCACCTTTATGGTTTTCCCCAGTGAAACTCTGTGTGTCTATTGTCTCATATGATTGCTTGGTGTGATCGATATGCATTGTTATACTTGATATGTTGTACATGTTATTCTCTCAGTAAAGATCCTAGAGTATATGTGAATTTATGCTAAAAAACTAACATGGTGTTACAGCTTCCCTGAGAAGAAGACATTGTGCAGTGGCAGAAACTAGGGTTTCTTGTTTATTGGGTTTCTCTCCACATATTTTGGAAAAGAATTAAGGTACATTGACTCTACTCATCAAGGAGAATTTCTTGTCCAATCATAATTCAACTCTAGGCAATTTCAATTTTGGCCCTAAAATTTAGGGTTTCCACAAAAATAGGAATTTCTGAATTCTGAGGACATAACTGGAAGCTCCTTGGAAAACTAGAAGTTTAGAGCTTTGGATTGATATTTTTGGTTGGGTGAAGCTCCGGGAAACTCAAACCCTAATTCAGGCTCCTCCTTAGTGAATTTGGGAAGACTAATAGGCATTTCTGAAGGGTGAAACTTTGCAGATCTCAAATTCTGAATATACTTGGCTGATCATCTCATCAAGGTGCATCTTTATATCCTTTCAAAATTTTGAAATTCAAAGTTTGAATTTTTAGGGTTTCTCTAACAAACCCTAATCCGGGACCAGATCCAGTTTTCAACAAATCAAGTGGTAAGACCTAAATCTCTTCTATTTCCATTTGAAGTACTCTTTAAAGATGTCTCACCACACCAAGCTTGAGGATAAGCTTAAAGGGGATGATAACTTCCAAGCATGGAAGTATAGGATTAAGTTAATCCTGGAAGAAAATGAGTTGGACACGTATATAAGTGAAGAGGTCCCTATCCTAGAGGGAGAAGAGGCTAAGGCTCTTCACAAGAAGAAATTGGTCAAGGAAAAGAGGATTATTGCTAATTCTATCAAGGATCATCTCATCCCACATGTGTCATCTCTAAAGACATGCAAGGAGATGTTTGATTCTCTGAACAAGCTATTTGAAGGAAAGAACATAAATCAGAAGATGACTCTGCAAAATTAATTGAAAGGGGTAAATCTTAACAATGGAGAGACCATTCAATCCTATTTCTCCATGGTCTCTCAGATCAAGAAACAACTTGAAGTTGTAGATGAAGTGGTGGATAATGGTGAAGTTGTCATGACCACTTTGAATGGCCTACCTAGGTCATGGGATTCCTTCATTCAAGGAATATGTGCAAGAAGGAAGTTGATCTCTTTCAGTAGACTGTGGGAGGAATGTTCACAAGAAGAGGCTAGGCTTGTAGACCGAGAGGATAAGATGGGAAGTGAATATCAAGCTCTCACAGCTCACACCAAAAGAAACAAGCCCAAGGAGGAGCACTCTCATCACAAGAAACCTCTTAAAAAGGGTAAGAAGAATCTGAGATGCTTCATATGTCATGAGAAGGGACACTTTGCTGCAGATTGTCCCAAGAACAAAAGCGACAACAACTCCAACAACACCAACAAGAAGGGAAACAAGAAGAGATATCATGCTCATGCTGCTGAGGATGATGAGCCTCACAAGAAGAAGGCTAGAGTAGAAAGTGATGACTCATCTAGTGAAGATGAATATGTTCTAATCTCTGCTCTCACAGGTATTATCTCTCATGGATGTAATGATTGGCTTATTGACAGTGGGGCTTCCATACACATGACTGGGTTTAAAGAATCTTTTGTAAATCTATCTGAACATGAGTCACCCCATAAAGTTAAACTTGGGGATGACTATTAATATCCTATCAAGGGAAGTGGTGAAGCCTCCTACAACCTAGACTTTGGGAAGTCTTTGAAGATGAAAGATGTTCTATATGTACCTGGGCTAAAAAAGAACCTACTCTCCATATCTGCATTAGATGCAAAAGGCATGAGGGTTGCATTTGTAGATGGCCAAGTCCTAATGTGGCCAAAGGGTAAGACTATAGATGATGCAGTAGTGATTGGAGAGCAAGGAGGATTGCACAAATTAAAGGGACAACCCGAACATGCCATGGTACATGAAGCCATGGAGCCAAGTGAACTTTGGCATTGAAGGCTTGCACATGTGCACTATAGGGAACTGCCAATTGCGAGCAAAGGTGTAGAAGGTCTTCCTGAAATCAAGACAAAGCATGATGGTATTTACAAAGGATGTGCAAAAGAAAAGAACATTAAGAAGGGATTTCCAAGCTATGAAAGCAAAGCTAAAGGGATCTTGGAAATTATCCACTCCAATGTGTGCGGTCCGATGTCATCCAGTTCTGTGAGTGGGTATGTCTACTATGTCTCTTTCATTGATGATTTCTCTAGGAAGACTTGGATTTATTTCTTGAATAAAAAAGATGAAGTGTTTGATAAGTTCAAGGAATTCAAATCCTTGATGGAAAATCAAACTGATAAGAAGATCAAGACCTTCAAATTCGATAATGGCGGAGAATTCACTTCAGGTGATTTCAAGAAGCTATGCAATGATTCAGGGATTAAGAGGGAGTTGAATGCTCCCTACAATCCACAATAGAACGGAGTTGCAGAAAGGAAGAATAGGACAATCATGAAAATAACACGGGCAATGCTGCATGACCAGGATCTTCCTATGCATATATGGGCAGAAGAAGCTAGGACAACTATATATGTGCAGAACAGAACACCTCACAAGATATTGGACAACAAAACACCAGAAGAAGTATTCTCTGGTAAGAAACTTGAAGTCAACCTTTTCAAAACATTTGGTTCTCCAGTATACACTCATGTTCCAAAGGAAAAGAGGACAAAGCTAGATCCTTCAGGAAAGAAGGGAATCTTTGTGGGGTACAGTGAAAGCTCGAAGGCTTACAAAATATACTTTCCAGGGTTCAAGAAGATTGATGTCAGCAGGGATGTAAAATTTGATGAAAACTCAGTCTTCATCAAATTAAGAAAGACACCTGTTGAAGATCATGAAGAACCAAAGGAAAACAAATTTCAAGACACCACCATGACTGAATCAGTTCCAGAAGTAGATCATGAAGTTGAAGATCCAAAAATACCTGTAGACCCACCCCGAGAGAATAAATCTCATAAGAGGAAACCTGCATGGGCTAGAGAGCTCATTCAAGATTCAGAAAGATATGGCATTCCAAAAGAAGAACATAGAGCAAATAAGAGAACTAGATCACATACCAGCTATGTTGTTGTACTCTGTGATATTATGAACAAAGAACCTTCTAGTTATGAAGAGGCAGCTGAAAAGAAAGAATGGAAGGATGCCATGGTGGAGGAATACCAGTCGATCATGAAGAATGATGTTTGGGATGTAGTTCCAAGACCTGAAGGGAAGTCTATTGTGACTTCCAAGGGGATCTACAAAATCAAGCATGTTGTAGATGGCAGCATAGAAAAGTACAAAGCGAGATTTGTAGCTCGTGGCTTCTCCCAAAAAGAAGGGATTGATTATGAAGAAAAATTTTCTCCTATAGCCAGGTACACTTCCATCAGATCAGTACTTTCCCTGGCTGCAGTGATGAAATGGAAGATACACCAGATGGATGTCAAGACAATGTTCTTGAATGGTGTAGTCGAGGAGGAAGTGTATGTGGAGCAGCCACTTGGTTTTCATACACATGATAGAGAGTCATATGTGTGCAGATTGAAGAAAGCCTTGTGTGGCTTGAAGCAAGATCCTAGGACTTGGTATGGTAGGATAGACAGCTTTCTATACAGTTTGGGATTTACCAAGAGTAAAGCAGATTCCAAACTTTACTACAAGGTTGAGGAAGGCAATCCTATGATACTACTCTTGTATGTTGATGACCTGTTTGTAACAGGAGAGGATGGATTGATTGCCGATACCAAGAGTAAGCTTGTTGCTGAGTTCGAGATGAAGGACTTGGGTATGATGCACTAATTTTTAGGCATGGAGGTGAGGCATAGTGCAAATGGAATATTCCTTGGACAAGGGAAGTATGCAGTAGAGATTCTGAAGAGGTTCGGGATGATGGATAGCAATGCCATGGCCACACCTATGGCATCGAACCTGAAGCTTTTGTGTGATGCTTCATCTGATCCGGTTGATGTCACTGTGTATCGCCAGATGATTGGGTCCTTGATGTACCTGATGAAAATGAGACCACATTGAGCCAGTTCCTGACAGATCCTAGAGGTGTTCACCTAGTTGCTGTAAAGCGTATTCTGAGGTACCTAAAGGGTACAATTAATTATGGGCTCAAGTATGATGCAAATCAAAAATTTAACTTACAAGGTTATGTTGATTTAGATTGGGTAGGCAATGCTGTAGATAGGAAGACCACATCTAAGTGTTGCTTCAGTATGAGATTAGGTTTGATCTCTTGGTTTAGCAGGAAGCAGTCCTATGTAGCCCTGAGTACAGCTGAAGCAGAGTATGTTGCAGTTTGTTCATCTAGTTGTGAGGCAGTATGGCTCCAAAATCTACTGTCTGAGCTATTGATCTCCCATTGGAGGCTACTGGTATCTTTTGTGACAACCAGAGTTGTGTGAAGCTATTTGAGAACCCGGTGTTCCACGACAAATCGAAGCACGTTGAGATCAAATATCACTATATCAGGGATATGGTGCAGAGAGGAGCATTGAAGCTCCTGTATGTTGCGACGGATGAGTAGGTTGCAGATGTGTTGACGAAACCACTAGCCAAAGTGAAGTTCGAGTACTTCAGAGAGAGGCTTGGTGTTCTTCAGATTGACGACACTTCGAGGAAGAAGTGATGGACACATTTATAGGATCCATTCCAAGCATGGTGAGAGGAGGATCCTTCCCATGGCTGTGGATGTAAGCGTTGGATGACGAGCATCGAGACGATGCTCTAGTTACTGCTCTGTATATGCATCATGTTGGATGCTTGTTATGATCAGTTGGATCATGTATATGTATATGCATCATGTTGGATGCTTGTTATGATTGGTTGGATCATGTATATGTGTATGCATCATGTTGGATGCTTGGACCATCTATCTATATATGTATCAGGTGGATACGATTGTATGATCAGGTAGATCATGTATGTTGATATATATCAGGTGGATCATTTATATGTGTATGTATCAGGTGGATACATTGTATGATCAAGTGGATCATGTCTGATGATATGTATCAGGTAAATACTTGGTATGCATCAGGTGGATCCATTGTATGATTAGGATGATCATAGATGACGAGCTTCGGGATGTTGCTCCAGATGACATGCATCAAGACAATGCAATGATGATGATAAGGATGATCATGTACATCAGGATGATCTATGGTGAGTATCAGGTTGATACTCTATGGCCGTGGATAGGTTGTGCAAGGGTAGCATGTAACAAGTCCTAGAGATCTGGACATGATGAAAAAGGCATCAAATGATCTTTAGAGATCTTACTTGGCAAGACACTCTTTTAAGGTTTTGCTAGACCACATGTAATAAGTCCTAGACATCTGGACAGAATGAAAAAGGCCTCAGATGCTCTTTAGAGATCTTGCTTGGCAAGACACTCTTTTAAGGTTTTGTGGTAGGGGTCACATGTAATAATTCCTGGAGATATGGACAGGATGAAAAAGGCCTCAGATGCTCTTCAAAGATCTTGCTTGGCAAGACACTCTTTTAAGGTTTTGTGACAGTCACATGTAAAAGATCCTGCGAGATCCGATAGGTTGAGTTGCGTGCTCGTAAAATGCCTGGGATGCTCTTTCGAGGTTTTGTTGACACACGTAATCAATCCTGAGGATTCCATAGTATGTCCAGTGATGATGAAGACCTATAGGTGGTGGGACTACATCCAGTATGAAAAAGAACTGCCTCTATAGAACTTTCTATGACGAGTAGATCGGAGATTGATTGAGATAGCAGCAGCAGTGACGATGTCAATGATTCAAGGACAATGATTCGCTGATGATGATTCAGAGAAGAAGACTTTTACTCGTAGATTTGTGTTGAAAAATACCTTCCTAGTTAAGAGGGATTGTTGATGTATATGTAATGTAGGAATGTATTTCAACTATGTATTTCATCTATGTATATTGTAATCCTATAGATATGTTATTATTCCTCTATATGGAAGTGTCGTCATTTGTATTAACAAGTGTCGCAAGTGTCGTAACTTGCCGATGGGTTATTAGACCATCATGTGTGGGGTCGACCCTGATTAAGTTAACCATGTGTTATTAGATTGAGTTAGACACGTCGGCCTTGTTGGTATATTTAGCAGGATAGGGTCTGTATAAATAGAGATCGGGAGATCTCTATTTTATCATCTCATTACTCAGTCTTCCATCACTCGGAAAGTGGCACACATGTGAGGAGGAGGATCAGCTGCTAGGAGAAGACTATCTCTTGTACTTTGGTTGTACTTTGGTTGTATCATTTCTCTCTCTATCTCTGAGGAAGTTGTGGGGTTTTTCACCTTTATGGTTTTTGCCAGTGAAACTCTGTGTGTCTATTGTCTCATGTGATTGCTTGGTGTGAATGATATGCATTGTTATACTTGATATGTTTTACATGTTATTCTCTCAGTAAAGATCCTAGAGTATATGTGAATTTATGCTAAAAAATTAGCATGGTCATAATGTTTGAGATAATTATCACTGCATCATAAATCATAAGTACTAAAGAAGCATGAAAATAAGCTTCGAGGATCAAATATATGATAATTATGTTGTCGAAAATGTTTTCTTAGAAAAATAAATGTTTAAACTATTTTTTATTTTAGTGTTGAAAGTATAAAGAAAATTGTTATATTAGAGTATAAAGTTTAACAAGGACACATACAAGCCTAGTCATCCCTAGGTTTGCTAGAAAAGAAGTAATTATTTGGTTATCACAAGATGTTTATATACAATCTGGATAGGTACTTGCTATATGTTATGTTTTTGTTTACGATGAATAAGAGATTATGATGTAAATAAATTGTGGCAAGAGATTGTAAGTGAAGCATGAAGGTGCATATGGGTGCAAGAGACTTCACCAAGCCTTTTGAACGGGAGGTAATACATGAGGTACTTTCTAAAGATGAATTATGATTCAATGTCTATTTTGAACATATAGTATGATGTTATTTTACAGTTAGACTGATGATAGTTATTTGCATGAATGATTTAAAATCTGAATAGGAAACAAGGTGATAAAAATTTAAATCCTATTCTAATAAATGTTACATTCAATTGATGGAATATGCATAAAAAAAAATTGATTTGGAAAATCAAGAATTGTTGAAATAATTGATACATGTTTTTGAAAGTGACATGTTTGATTTAAGATGATGTTTAGTATATTTTATGCATAGGGTGTTAATCAAGTCTTGAAGGGATTCATATGATGGTTTGATGTTGAGTTGGGAGGACTCTGAAGCATCTTAATTAATCACCTTTGTTATGGTTTGATGTGTAGTCAGAGGAATCTTGAAGCATCCAGATTATTTACCTTTGTTATGGTTTGATGTTGAGTCGAAGGACTCTCGAGCATGAAGATTACTAGACTTATTATGTTTTTGGATTAATGTTGAGCTAATAGGCTCTCGAATATCAAAACATGACTAACAATGTGACAATTGTGATATCTTCATTTATTTTGAGTTTTAATTATATGTCGTGGTGATTGACATTACTTCGAGGTTATGGAAGGTAAGGGGTTAAGGGAGCTTCAATAAAACCTTGAATAAAGGAATATCTTGAATTTATGAAACCTGCAATAAAGAACAATGAAATTGAAATAATAAAAGAGCTATAAAACCTTTTGGGCTAATCATGAGGGACACCCTGGATTATAAAGCTCTTGGAAATTTTAAGGAAATTTCCCTACACTAAACAGAAAATATTTATTGAAAAGTTATCCAATAAATGAAAGAAACAATGAATAGTAAAAATATATGTCTAAACAAGACAATCGCGAAATTCACATAAAGAACCTTTCCCAAAAAGGACAGTTGCACAGAGAGAACCTTGCAAGGGGAAAGTGATTCCAAGTTCACTAGAGGGCTCAACCATGGATCTTTGAGCTCTCAGATTAGCAAATTGTATGATATTTACTTAGTCACATGTGTTCAGTGTCCTAAGGCAGTGTTCAATTTGAATTGCATCAGATATTATTTTCATAATTCTCATTTGTTTTGCATGAATCTCCCTCCCTCAGCTTCGAATTCTTCAGCATTATGGATCTCAAGTTGAATTCATTTAACTACTTCGAATGGAAGGCTAAAATGGACATCTTCTTGAAGTCGAAGAGTCTTTCCAGAGTGGTGAATGGCTTAGCAGTTGAGCCGATTGGTGTAGTAGAGAAATCCAAGTATTTATACAAGCTTAATGAAGCAGTAGGACTATTGCTACTCAACATTTCTGAATATTTTCCCTTTCATGTTATCGATTTGAAGACTCCAAAGGAGGTTTGGAACAAGCTTGAATCCCTCCTTGGCCATAAAGATGATTTGAAGGGGCATAAACTAGAAAATGATCTCATTTCCATGAGCCCAAGCAGTTTTGAAACTATCACTAAGTTTCTCAACAAATTCAATAACTTGATTTCACAGTTGAAGATGTATGGGATTGAGAAGGAAGAAAAAAAAACTCATTCTTGCCATCTCGTCGAAGCTAGGCCTTGATTATTCAATGTTTGTTTCGACCTTCGAGTTAGCAATATTGTCCATTCAAAAATGGAAATTCCCTTCGCTTGAATACTTCATCCAATCTCTTACACTTAAGGAGGAGAATCTAGTACACATGGGAGTGATAAAAACCAAGTTGGATTCATCTCTTGCAGCCACTGAGATGAGAAGAGCAAATGAAAAAGGGAAACAAAAAAATTGTGATATAAATTTGAATGATACAAAGCATAAGGAGGCTTCCATACAGTCAAATGGAGCCTCCAATCCTAAGAAGGACAAGCACACTCAGAAGGGAAAATCCAAATGCACATACTGTAATAGAGGATATCACCTTGAGAGCTCATGTATGAAGAATACCATAGATCCCATGGCTTCACTTCTTGAAAAAAATAATCTTCCAGTACCTCCATGTGTTAGAAAGAAAGAAAGTGAACCATCTGGATATGAGAAAAAAGAGAGATGTCATGCCCTCATGGTAGGTGCATCAACTCAATCCTCCTTCATCATATATTCTGGAGAATCTAGGCATATGTATTCCTCCAAGAATCTCTTCACTATATTCGAAGCTACTGTTTGACCATCCATTATGTTGGAGAATGATTCTGAGGTATCCTTTGAGGGGATGGGAAGAATCAAACTAGATCATGGATACTTCTCGGATGTACTCCATGTCCCCACTCTCACTGCTAATATTCTTTCAGTGTGTAAGATGACCCATACTGGAGAGACCAAGAGGGTGATCTTCTCTCCAAATGAGGTCAAAATCCACGACATGGTATCAGGTTCTACCGTTGCAAAAGGAGTTGCAAATCATAAGTCAAAACTGTATTACTTCTCCCACTTCTTACCTCTCTCAAAGCAATCTTCTCTCCACACTCATTCCAATGGAGAGAGTAGATTGTGGCATGAAATATTTGGCCATATTGATTATCAATACTTGCAAGACATGCATACTAAAGATATGGTTGAAGGGAAAATATTCAGTGAAGAAAGTTGAGAAAAAGAAGATTCAAAAGGTAGAGCAAATGCTAGATCCAGATCCACAAGAACCTGAAGATCTAGCAACTAAGTTTTGAACTCCTAATGCAAATTGGGCCACCACCACTGCTCCATCCACCATTGATCTTGTTGGTGATCCACCATCTTCAAGAATAACCACATCTGATCTACTCTCTCATACAGATCCATTTCTAGCTGAGAGATGATTTCTCATGATTGGATTATATCCAAAGACATTCTTTGAATCCTACCATGATCCAAGATGGATAACAACTATGGATGAAGAGTATGAGTCTCTTCAAAGAAATGAAACTTGGGAGCTTGTTTCTCTCCCACTTGGGAGGAAGCTTGTTCAATGCAAGTGGGTTTATAGAGCTAATGTGGACTTTGATGGGGTCACTAGCAAAAACAAGGCTTGAGTGGTTGAAAAGGGTTACTCCCAAGTCCATAGGAGTGACTACACAGAGACATTCACGCCTATTGCTAAGATGGATTCCATCCATCTTGTTCTTTCTCTTGCTGCATCCAATTACTGGGAAGTGCATCACATGGATGTCAAGAGTGCTTTCCTTCATGGATATCTAGAGGAGGAGATCTACATGAAGCAACCTGAGGGGTATGTTTAAGACTCTTCACTCGTTTGTAGATTGAGGAAGTCCTTCTATGGACTCAAGCAAGCTCCCCAAGCTTAGTATGCTAAAATGCACTCCTTTATTCTATCACAAATATTCTTGAGATGCAAATCTGATTTGAATGTCTACATGAGACATGAGGGTGACTCTCTACTACTGATTGTTGTATATGTTGATGATCTATTGATGACTGGGAGAAACAGTTCATGCATCAGATCTATAAAATCAGCCTTGCATAACTCCTTCTCCATGTCAGATCTTGGATTATTGAGATAGTTTCTTGGTCTTGAAGTCACTCAAAGTGATTCAGGAATAAAGGTTTCACAATCCAAGTATGTTTCAGATTTGCTTGACAGGTTCCACATGAGCAAATGCAAACTAGCAAAATTTCCTTTTATTTCAGGGATGATCCTTGAGGATGGTTCTTCCACACCTCTAGTGGATAGTACACTATATCGGCAGTTGATTGGGAGTCTATTGTTTCTTATACACACTTGAACTGATCTTTGCTATGCACTTAGTGCTATTTCCATATACATGCAAGAGCCTCATGAGCTCCACTGGAAGGTAGCAAAGAGGATCTTTCATTACTTGCAAGGGATAAAGACCTTTGGTCTTCACTATGCAGTTGGTTCTCCCATGAACCTTGTTGGCTACACTGACTCGGATTGGGATGGAGATAGCTCAGATCAAAAATCAACATCTAGTTTTATTTTCATGATTGGATCTTGACCTATCTGTTGGTTGAGCAAAAGGCAGACTACTTTAGCTCTTTCTTTAACAGAGGCCCAGTATAGAGGTGCAGTCAATATAGCCACACCGTGCATCTGTTTGTAGGGCATCTTATCAGATTTTGGGATTCGATTTAGTACTCCAATAGTCATCTATTGTGATAATCAGAGTCCTATCAGGATTTCCATAGATCTGGTTCTGAGACAAAGAACCAAACACCTTGAGATACACATGCATTACATCAGAGTATTAGTGCATGATTGTAGCTAGGGTTTTACCCCTAGCTTGTGCAAATGAGCACCTACTAAGGAGAATGGACTCCTTAGTAGCAGTTCAGTAAATGTAAATAATTAAGCTAAAACAAAGATATAAACTAATCTAAAACATGCATGAAACATAAACAACAATTTGTAAACAAGGGTTTTTGTATTGATATTACCTCCAATGTGGAGGTTGATGAAGCTCCTTGCAATGTCCAAGAGGGTTGCTCCAAGCTCCAATGTGCTCCTTCTCTTTCTCCAATGGTGGGGATGGGCCAAAAGTGGCTCTCAAGGTGAAAGTAGTTCAATGGTGAACTAGGGTTTCGAGAGAGATTTTGGCAGAGTAAGGGTATACTTGATTGTGGATATGGAATAAAGGATCTCCATCACCTATTTATAGTTTTTTGGTGGTGGAGTGCTGACCCATGGTTTTGGGCAGCTGTATAGGGTTTTTTCCTCCTTTTCCTCATTATTTTATATTTTTTATTCCCTTTTTAGGGGATTTTTGCTATTTTTGAGGAATTTTGGATATTTTTGGAGGAAAAAGGGGTTTTTTAGCCTTTTTTAGGCTATTTTGAGGGTTTTGTGGCCTTTTGGAGGCATTTTAGGCCTTTTGGAGGCTTTTAAATGGGATTTTTGGGGATTTTAAGGGAAATATGGTAGGTAAATGGACAAATGAGCCATATAATGTGGTAGATGAGGTAGTGAACACTTTTTGGGTGTTAATAGATTGCCCCCTGATGTGCGAGGGCAGGAGCTCATCGTATGGCCGATGGACATCATAAGTCATGAATGGTTTTCCTGGGGTGTGGAGAGAAGAGGAAGAAACAAACTGAAGCCCGGAACAACGATCCCGAACAACTGCAAGAACTAAAAGTACATAACCTGAATAATGGATGAGGAATCATCTGATCATATGGACGAGGCGGGCATTCTCATGCTCGTATCAGGATATAACATAACAAATAACAATGGGGTCCAAAAAATGGGGACCTAAAATATACATAACCTCAAAAATTGAATGAGGAAGAATCTCAATATATGGACGAGGCGGGCATACCCATGCTCGTATCAAGATACATAAACCGAACTGTGAGGCCCGAAAAATGGGGACCTGTAAGATACATAGATAACCACTGTGTACATCATAGGTGTCCAGAGGAGACACAAATATGGGACATACTGCTGGGCTGACCATGTGTAAGCTGAAAAACTGGTGCACCGGAATATCAATAGTGCTGCTGAATGTGGTACCAAGGGAACTGATGATCAGCTGGATCAGAGTGACAAGGGTCACACTCTCAATGGTACACTGAACTGGAACTGAAACGGGTACTCAAGGAAGCATATAACTGGATGGCTTCTGAATACAAATGCCAACGCAGCCCGGACATCCACGGGAAAATACAACTGGGCGTTCCGAAGTGACTCACCAATGTGCTAGAGTCGGGGGAAATCCGGGGTCTTCGACTCAAAACTGATGGGATATAATCCTACGCGATCCTCAACGATGCGATCAAGGTGCTGAAGTCGAGCATGTGAGGAACAACCACTCGGAGAGGCAATAAGGACTCCTCTCAGAATGATCCATAGGCACTTACCACAGATGGTGATAAGTCCAAGGCATAGGGACCTCTGGGCCTATCCTCTAGAATAGAGGAGCTGTCGTCGACAGAGGGAGACCTGCAACTATCAAGGAAATGATGTTTCCTTGACAGAAGCGCGAGGTGTAGAACCGAAATGTGATAGTACTGAGGGCAGGACTGACAAACTGGGGGTGACAACTGGGCAAGTAGAGTGGGTGGACTCAAACTTCCTTTGTTGAGATTATGATAATGGGAATGATCTGGTAGCATATGAAACTGACTGAGGGGAAAAGGATCATAGCTGTATTGGATAGGGGAGGGTGACTGGTCTGAGGGAGACTCAAGCGGTGATAAAATGGCAGGAGACTGCAGAATACTTTGAACAAAGGCGACCTGATTGGGGATGCTGCCGAGATGATCGATCGTAGTGCTAGGAGACACGGGTGGAGACTTCTTCATGGGTTAAGGAACTAGAAGAAGTTTGTGTAAAATGATACTGTCGTGTGGATTTTACGAGCCCAAGACAGTTCATGCTCATGGTTGCTTTCAATTTTAAGGAGTCTGAAAGCGATAAGAAGACTCTGAAATGATGGAATGGTACTGTCGTGTGGATTTTACGAGCCCGGGACAGTTCATGCTCATGGTTGCTTTCAATTTTAGAGAGTCTGAAAGCAAATAAGAAGACTCCAGGGGGTTGCTTTTTCGTAGATTTAGTCTCCAAGGCCCAAAGAAGCATAAAAGGATGCAGTGAAGAACTCTTCTAACCGGTGTGACTAGAGTATTCCTTTTTCGTAATTAGTCTACCAGGTCCGGAAAAGGGTTAAACTTATACCAGATAGACGCCCTTTCAGGTACTTTAATGAGCATGAAAGGAAGCAAGATTGCTCGGCAATCTTTTCATTCTTTTAGGAGTCAGAAAAGAGCTTAACGGAAACTCCCTAAGTGCCTTTTTCGTAAAGGACTTGTCCGGCCCGAAAAAGGGATAAAATTATACCGAACAAAAGGAATGGCCAGGCAAGGAGGAAGTGTTCAATCAAGGATCAGTAATGGTGGTCAAGAACGAGGGTAGGGGGGAACACTAGTGGGCCTCCTTGCGGGGTAGATGAAATGGTGGCAAAATAACAAAACATTTGCAGTATGACAGGACTGAATGGCTCATGTAAAAATGTGGAAAAATCTGATAGCGGCCAATGTGGCGCGCAAACCGAGGCAACAAGGTGTTGGGACACAATGTGGAAATTGTACCAAGTGAGAGCGAGAAATGATCTCAAGCATCATCACAAGCTCGGAAAAATGGATCCGGTGATATAAAGGGTGTCAAAAACGGGTAATGGCCGATGTGGCACGCACACCGAGGCGACGAAGGCATTTTGGAAAAATACCCAAAAAATCGAGGGGTGAGAGCGAGAAATGATCTCAAGCATCATCACCAGCTCGGAAAAATGAATCTGATGATATAAAACATGTGAAAAATGGAGAACAACCGATGTGGCACGCAAATCGAGGTGACTAGTGGCGTCTGAAAAATGGGCAAAAAATGATGGGTAAAAAATAATGCAACGAGGTGACCATCATGACGGCCTCGTCGTGCTGATTCCAGTGGTGGAAACGGTTCAAAAAATGGACTCCGTATGGGGTCAGAATGGCCAAAACAAGAAAAAGTCAACTGACTATAAATAGTGGTGGGTCCAACATGACATGTGTCATTTGTACTTGGTTGACTTTGACTTGTGATCATAGTGGACCAGATCTTAGGTGGCATTTCTGGACGATCCGACCGGCCGATTTCAGATCCGGGAGATACAGGTATTCCGTCAAACTCATACCTGCATGTTTTTTAGGGTCGGGGGTTGGGTAGTGGGTCCCAGGGCTGATTTGTACGGTCCACGTGGGGTGGGCCGCGAGTTAGGGGGTCGAAGCCACGGTTGGCGACCGTGAGTTTTGGGGTGAACCAAGCAGTTGGCGACTGCCTGTTTCTTGGATGGAGACGGGGTCTAGTACCGCGAGTTCCAAGGAGGAACACGCGGTCCCGAACCGCGGGGTTAGGGCTGACAGTCGCGGTTAAGGACCGGGACTATAGTACTGACAACCACGGTTGGTAACCGCGGCAGGAAGCCCGAAAGCCACGGTTTTGGGCCGAGCTATTAGGGTCTTCCAGGTGAGGGAAAAGGACTTATTTATGGGACATGAGTCTAATAAGTTGACTTTGTGTGATTGACAGGATGCCGCAGGCTCTATGGAGAGAGCGGGAGATTCCCGACGAGATCATGGCCGTCATCCGAGGGGAGCGCCATGTGCGATCTATGTTGGGACTGTGCGGACTATTGAAGTTCGCATAGATACCCATGATACGTTCAGCAGCATTGCTGCTGAACCGGCTGATCAGCTTCTGGGAGCCGGATATACAGGCTTTCCGGGTACAGGGTGAGAGGGTGGACCTCACCCTGATCGATGTATATTTTCTGACGGGGTTGCCCTGTCTAGGCAGGGTAGCAGACACACAGCCGCGGGTTGCCGCGGACGTCGACATGGAGGACATGTTGGAGAGATACTGCGGTCCTGAGGCGAGGGTGCATAGGAATGCACTCCTGGTGAAGGACCTACAGGAGCCGGCCGTGCAGGCTATGGCAGCATGTGTGGTGCGGGTATTGGGTTCCCAGTCACCTGAAAAGGTGTCTGGGGGCCAGATGCAGATGATAGAGCGCGTACTGGACGAGGTGTACTACGCGTGGGGCCAGATGTTCCTGACCTGCGTTCAGCGGCAGCTGACGTCAGCGAAGGAAGCTGGCAAGGGCTTTTGTTTTGGTTCCTTCTTGTGTGCCTTCTTTATGGAGAGGGTACCCACACTGCGGCCACGGGTGCCGATCAGGGCAGGAGGTATGAGGGAGCCGCGGATGGTGCGGTGGGGCGAGATGATGCGCCGCCGTGGTGGCGGCGACGTGGGCAGATATTTCACGCAGGAGTTGTACCTGCAGTGGCTCCAGATACCACTGACACTGGATGACTTCCCGTATCGGTACATGGACTTCACGGGAGATCCGGAGGCGCCACGAGCGCCAGGACAGGCATGGGGTCCCGACGGTACGTATGTGTTTTTGCTTGCATGTTATGTATGTTAAGTTTTATTTATATGATAGTAGATTGATATACTGTGACTGACATATGGGTGATCTTGCAGATGTGGGCCCGAGGCCGCCTCCAGGACATGTGGCACGGAGGGGTATTGTGGCTGTCCCAGCTCTGCCTGGGCGAGGTGAGGTCCGTCGTCGTGATGCGGAGGGGACACTGGAGACGGTGCGGGCACTACTGGATCAGTTGTTGATAGGGGTGACCGACGAGGGATGGCGGGATGTCGATCCTAATGTAGTTCAGGATTGCATGATGGCACCCTGGGAGTTCAGATCCATCGCGATCCGGGTGGCGATCTTGGTGGACCGGGCACGGGCACAGGAGCCCGTAGGAGATGAGGACTTGCCGGAGGAGGAGCGAGGGGAGGACTCAGAGGCAGCCGATGCAGGCAGCGATGCAGGATACGACTCCCATTAGGGAGTGCAGGGGACTCCCCCCGAGTTTTGTAGCTACGGCATGTATGTTGATGAGGTTTTTAGGGATGTATAGCCATTTTTTGTATAGCTGAGGACAGGGGTACTCAGGACATGTATAGCACTGAACATGTATATTTTTTGATATATATATATGCACGTGGATGCACCTTTTTGTATGATGTTGTTTTATTTGTACGCATGTGGATGCGCTTTGTTATATGTTTATATTGCACGTGGATGCAAGTAGGTTGGGATGTTAGGCACATGGATGCCCCTTGTGTATTTTATGTGATGTGACATGATATATGTATGTTTAGGCACGTGGATGCCCCTATGGATATGAATGTGGTGTATGTACATGGATGCAAATGTGGATGTGATGCAATCTTTTTGGGTTTTTATATATTTTTATGAGATGCTATGGGATTGTGGTGCATGATGTTACATGGTGTGATTGATATGCCAATCTTGGATGTTGTTGGCCATTTGGTCTGCGACAGTATTTTGGGCTCTGGGGACATGTGTGAATGTGATGGATTCAAACTGTCGGCTGAGTTGTTTTGCGCGCTGGAATTTTCTAAAAAGGCGGGGATCACGCACCTGGTAGCAGTTGTTGAGCTGGGAGACAAGTAGCTGGGAGTCAAGGAACACATGAAGGTGACATATGCCCATTTGGAGGGCGGCAGTCAAGAGACCGGTCACAGCGTCATACTCTACCTGGTTATTGGTAGCAGCGCCTATACATATACCGTCAAGGTGAATCATCTCGTTGGAAGGGGAGTACAAGACCCATGCTGCAGAAGCCAGGTTGGGAGACCAGCGGCTTGCGCCATCAGCGAAGCCAGTGTAACAAGGTGGAAGATGGTCCATCTGTAATCATGCAGAAATGATGAATGTAAGATGATGGTAAAAATGTGAAAAACAAAAAGATAGCAAACTGTACAATGCGGACCAACGAGGTCGCGGTGTCATTCATGGGTAAAAACGCTTAAGATACAAACCATTACGGGGGTTGCGCAACGGATGGCCTTCAGAGTCAGCTAAGATGTATGCACCCTTGCCGAGGCAGGTCTGTACAATGTAAGGGCCTTGCCACATGGATTCAAACTTCCCTTTACCGGTTTTGTCGTGGGCTTGGTCATATGCGAGGACAAGGTCCCCTTCGTGGAAAGTTCGAGGGTGAACATGTTTATCATAAACGGCTTTGGAGCGGTTTTTGGCAGCTTCGATGTTCTGAAGAGTGGCACGACGGTCTTCATCGGCTTGTTCGAGTGTCAGCAAACGCTGATCGAGGGGGGTAGTGTCGGGGAGAATCTCAACGGCGATCTGTAAGGCAGGAATCTGACACTCGATGGGGAGGACGGACTCGACACCGTGAACTAGATGAAATGGTGTAAAACCAGTGGCGGTCTTGGTGGAAGTACGGTAAGCCCATAAGGCAGGGAACAGCATGTGGTGCCAATTGGACTTATGCTTGTCAACCGTTCGCTGGAGGATGGTTTTGAGGATTTTGTTAATGGCCTCTACTTGGCTGTTCCCTTGAGGGTAGTAAGCAGAGGAAAATTGGTGTTCAAATTTGAGGAGGGTGGATAACTCACGCCAGATGGCATCTTCGAAGTGTGAGCCATGGTCAGAGACTAATTGCTTAGGAACCCCGAATCGAGCGATGACATGGTTGAAAAAGAAGCGGGCAGCAGTGTCGGCGGTACAATTGAAGGTAGGCATGGCTTCCGCCCATTTGGTGAAGTAATCAACAGCGACAATAATATATTTGTGGCCGTTGGCAGACTGGGGTCTACATTCCATGAAGTCTATGGCCCACTTACAAAAGGGACCAACGGTGACGACTGGGTGTAACGGAGCAGGAGGTGTCCGGGCCTTTGGGGCAAAAATTTGGCAATTATGGCAATGTTTGACCGCAGTGATGCAGTCAGTGAAAAGTGTGGGCCAGAAGTATCCAGCGCGGACGACCTTTTGGGCAGTGGCCATCCCTGAGAAATGGCCTTCGCAGGCACCGCTATGATAGTCATTAAGGACGTGTTCAGCTTCCTCGTGTGTAAGGCAACGACGAAGAATTGTGTCAACCCCGCGCCGGTAAAGGACATCGCCTAAGAGGAGATATCGAGAGGCCTGGTGACGGATGCGACGACGTCCATTACGGGTAACTTTGGGTCTGAACTTCTGCGTGCGCAGGTATAACAAGATATCACCATACCATGGGTCATCGGACGAGATAGTGAACAGGTGATTGTCGGGTAACTCATCGGAGATTGGTTTGGCCGGGAGAAGGGAAGGGAGATCAGTAATGAGCTGGGAAAGCGCGAGGGCTTTAGTGCTCTTAGGTGTTTTGAAGGTAAGGTCATATTCCTGGAGGATAATGACCCATTTAGCAACACGACCTTGCAGGAGCCGCCGGTTTAGAAGATATACCATGGGGATGGAGTCAGCGACGACTGTGGTATGACTCATTAAGATATAGTGTCGCAATTTTTGGACGGAAAAGACCACTGCTAGGGAAAGTCTCTCCTCATATGGGTAACGTAGGGGTGGACCAGACAAGGTCTGGCTGACGTAGTAAATGACATGCTCCTGGTGAGAAGCGTCTTCCTGAACCAAGACTCCAGATACGACATGCTCGGATGCCGAAACGTAAAGGATGAAGTCTTGTGTGAAATCCGGAGGGCAAATCAGAGGAGCTTGTGTGAGAGCCTTCTTGAGGGATTCGAATGCAGCTTCTGCTTGCTCATCCCAGACGAAGGGTATGTGGGTACGGAGCAGGCGCAAGAAACCGTGAACGGTAGTGGCGTAATCAGGAACGAAGCATCGAACGAAGTTGGATCGCCCCTGCAGACTTTGGAGCTGCCGGAGCGTGCGAGGAGAGGGAAGGTCTAAGATAGCTTGGACTTTTAAAGGATCAATAGTAATTCCTTTCTGGGAAACAATGAAACCCAACAATCGGCCTGCCGGAACGCAAAAGACACACTTGTGTGGGTTCAAGCGGATTTGGTATTTGCGACAACGCAGAAAAACTTGTCGAAGGTCGTTAAGGTGGTCTGATCGTTTCCGGGAACGAGCTGTAAGGTCATCAAGGTAGACTAACAGGATATGGACCAAGTCGTGAAAGCAATAGGTCATGGCCCGCTGGGAAGTGGCACCAGCATTTTTGAGGCCGAAAGGCATGACGCGATAGGAAAAGGTGCCCCATGGGGTAGTAAAGGCAGTTTTGTACTGGTCTTCCTTATGGATCTGAATCTGATTATATCCAGAAAAACCATCCATGAAGGAGAGGACCTCATGCCCCGCACACGCATCTATGAGCTGGTCGATAAACGGCGTAGGGAAGTTGTCCTTGGGACAAGCACGGTTTAAGTCACGGAAGTCAGTGCATACTCGGATGGTGCCTTGTTTTTTGTTAACGGGAACGGGGTTTGAAACCCAGGTGGTATAGGCAATAGGATAAATGAACCCTGCCTTGCGCAGCTTCTCAATCTCGGCTTTAACAGCTGGGAGTTTTGAGGGATGAATGGGTCGCTGCTTCTGACGGACGGGGGGTACATCAGGCCATGTGTCAATGTGGTGTTCGATAATGGCGGGGTCAAGACCGGGCATTTCGGTATAGGACCAGGCAAAGACATCACGGAATTCTCTGAAAAGTTTTATGTAGTCCTCAATCTCTTGTTTACTGCAGAATGCTCCTAAAGTGATGAGTTCAGGGGCACGTCCTGGGGCAACGATATCAACTTGGATGACAGGTGAGATGTTGGCCATGTTACCTTCCTCGAAGGCGTAGGGAGCAGGAATAGGGTCCTTGAACCAGTCGACCTTAGTGGGAAGGAAGTCTTTGGATTCAACCGCAAATTGGGTAGCGGTGCTAGAGGAAGATGCTTCTGGGAGGAAATACGAACGATGGTGCATGTCATCCCAGGGATACTCCGGGGCAGTGAGTGCCTCAAGAATCTCCTCATCAGTACGGAAAGTCTGGGTCGTCAAATCAGTTGACGTAGGAATGGGAGTGGAAGAGATCATGTAAATGGTGTTGACCTCCCCGGATGGGGGTGAGATCGGGGGGTGAATCTCCTCTATAGTGGTAGGTGCCGTCTCAAGATCCAGATTGTTCATCTCATAGAGAGCTGCTCTGTAATCTGGGAGATCGGGACAATGATGTGAATAGTGCCCGTAAACACCGCATATAGCACAGGGGTGATTGGTACGCAGGGATTTATCTTTGGGCTTGAGGGTGGGGTTTAGTTCGACAATCGGGATGTTGGGGTCGTCGTCTAGCATCTGCATGTGCTTCTGTAATGCTGGTAACTGTGGACATTGATGAGTCGCATGGACTAACTCGTCGCATAATGAGAATTTGGGAGGAGCACGAAATACTGGGGGGTTTTTTACTGTCTTGGGAGGTGGTACAGCAGTGTAAGGTTGTGGCCCTCTGCCCCCAGTGTGTTTGGGAGTAGGAGGAGGAGTCATGGAGGACGAAGGGGTAGAGACACCGGGAGGTGGCTGAGTGGTAGTAGCCATGGGTTGCACCGGTTGGAGGACGACGTCTGGTGTCGGCGGGCGAACGGGAGGCGAAAGATACCATACAGGTAATCCCAAGGTTAACCCAGGGAGGCTAAGGGTAGCCATAACCGGGGCGCTTACTACGCCTGATGGAGGGACTAAGAAGGGGATCGTATGGATAGGTGTAACACTAATGTGGCTAGGTACCAATGGTGGTTTAGGCAACAAGGGTGATTGATTATTAGGTGGTTGGTTATCATGGGATAAGGTACATAAGTCAGACACTTCGGGCGTAGATGACGGGGGAGGAATGGATTGAAAGGTGGAGGTCATCGATGCGTTTGAGTAGACTCCAGGCCCCGTAGAGGAAACAAACGAGGTGGTGGCACGAGAAACAGGTTGTTCAACCATGGGGAGAACATTTTCAGGTGCCGCAGGAGCACTGGGATCATAGTAGGTGAGCTGGTCAATCTTAACCACGCGTCCCTCATGGGGGAACATCATGGTGCGAAAGACGAAAGAGGCAACTGCCCGCATGGCATACATGTAGCTGCGGCCAAGTAAAAGGTTATAATCCAATTGGGCATTGATTACTTCAATGTCAATAAGTACAGTTTTGCCACCTAACTGGATGGGGACATTGGCTAGGAGGCCTTGGGGCTGAGCCGAACGACCGTCGTAGGCGCGTAATGCAGTGGTGGACTGCTGGAGAGTGGGGGATCCCAACTTCTGCCATACGAATGTAGACATAACGCATGTGGAGGCACCTTCATCGATGATGCATCGATGGATGACAAGATTCCGAATGGAAACAGAAACTTGGAATGCCAAGGAGGAAGGCAAGCGTGGCTCAGATTGGTCCAAATCAAATGCCATTAAATTCGAATCATTTGGGTCAATCCCCCCAATGGCGGAGAGTAAAGTCTTGCGCTGGGAAGGGCAGTTCTTCAAGACTTCTAACGCAGACATGGTTGCGGGAGATTGGGCTAGGTCGTCTACAATGTTGTAGTTGGACGCAGCGCGCGCATTGGGGTTATTGTTGATACGGCGAAGTGGGAAACGAGGGGCTTTGGGAGCGCCATCTAGTGGAGGTGGAGGAATACGTAACGCTTGATCGGTGGGATGAGCATTAGTAGGTTTATCAGTGGGAGGTACGTCAGTGGTGGAGCCATACTGGTTCCGACGAGTCTAAAGGTTGACATCAGCGGATGACATCATCAACAAGTGGTGAGTTCCCGAGTCAAACATGGGTTGATCGGGAGCAGCGTACGTGATTTGTTGTTGGGGTTGTGCGTTGGCTTGAGGGGGAGCCAACGGCTGAGTGTTCACGACGCCTTGTGCTGGTAAGGGGTTTTGCAATACCAAAGGTGGCTGCTGAGGTTGAGGGGGGTTAGGTGGCGCCTGAGGAGCCGCATGCCCTTGGCGGTGGGCATCGTCAACCCAGAGCTGGCGAGCTCGCTCTAAGTGTGGGAAAGCATGCGTGTAGTGTCCATAGACCCCGCAAATAGAAAAAGGGTGATTCGTTCACAAATTGGGGTTTTTAGCCTGCTTGGGTGGGCGATCAGGGTTTTGATTAGCGGGGGCCGCATTGTTGTTGTCGGGGGGATTAGCTGGTTGACCAGCTTGGTCTGCAGGTTGGTTGTTCCCACGATTACGGCCCTTGCCGCGGTTCTGTTGGCCCTGGTTGCGTTGGTTGTTCTGGTTTTGCTGCGGGTTTTGTTGGGCGTAAACTTTCCCTTGAGCAGCAGGTGGGTTTTGAGGTTGTGCAGGTGTGGGAGCAGGCTACGGTGGATGGTATGTAGGTTGAGGCTGAGAAGGTGCAGCAACTTGAGGGGGTTGCTGATATGGCTACGGAGCAGGTTGTGGGTTTGCCGTAGGGGCTGCCTGTGGCGGATAATAAGCAGGTTGGGCCTGTGAAGGCGCAGGAGCTGGGGCAGCCTGCTGGTGGTAGTAGGGCTGAGGTGCGACCGGGGGAGCGTAAGCAGGAGGTGCATGACCGAAACACTAAGGAGGACATGAGGGTCCATGATGATGGTGATGTGTCATGGGAGCATATGAGTGGGTTGCTCCAGACTGTGAGGAATCCCACGAAAGGTCAGGGCCAGGGGTAGGACGTGCTATGGAAAATGGTTGAGGATGCGAAGAAACACGGCCAATGATGCCATCTGTAGCGTGGGATGCCCCTGGCGCATCATGCTGGGAGGACTTGCTACGAGGGGCGTTAGGTATAATGGTATAAAGGTAACCCGACTGGGCGTAAATGAGGTCGAACTGTTGGGCCTTAAGGATGGCCTCTTCTTCAGACTGGGGTCTTTCTGATGCCACATCCTTAGCAATAACAGGGAGAAGGGATTTGAGGAACCAATCTAGGAAGATACGGTCGTCTAGTTTGATCTTGCATAAGCTACGGCGTCGACGCCACTCATGGATATGGTCCGTGATATGGGTAGCCGTGTTTTTTCTGCAGGATAGGAGGATCTCAACACCCGCGTCATAGTGGATAGGCAACTGGAAGAACTGCAGGAAGGTCGAGGCAAGGGAAGCAAAGGTGGCATGGGTCCCATGTGGTTGCTCGATATACCACTTGGCTACAGAGCCAGTGAAGGTGCGCTGTAAGAGACGGAGGCGAACATAGTCGTCCACTATGGAGTTAGAGGAACACCATAGGTGGAAAGACATGATATGGTTTTGTGGGTCCTCACCGGCCTTGCCCTCGAACTTAGGGATGTCAGAGGGGAGCTTGGTAGGCATATGAGGCCACGTAGGGTCATGTCGAATAGGATCGTTGGTCAATCTGGCCAGGTCAGGTAGGTTGAGGCTAGCCATGAATGGCAAACTGGAAGAAGGATGTGATACAGTAGTGGGTTGGACTAAGTTGGGGCCAATGCCCCCAAGTGGAGGGACAGGATTTGTGATGGTGCCCCCAAGTGGGGGAACGGAGGTAGTATAGGAGGGGCCTGCACCACCATGGGTAGTGTGAGCCACTGATGTAGTGGGGATAGGGATTCCCGCTGTGGGAATCGGTACCGTGAGAGGAACGGTAGATGGGGGCCCCATGGAGGGCATACCCAAAACAAGTGTAGTAACTGGTGTAGTGGTGGATGTGCCACCAATAGTCCCTATAACAAAAGGAGTGGAAGTCGTGCCAACGATGGGGCTAGTAGGGGCAGTGTAAATAGGGTTCTCAGACTCTTCGTCTGAATCGGAGGTAAAGTAAGGAGCGTCAATATCTGGTGACGGAGTCCTATGTCACTGACGAGTGGAGTCAAGTGACAAGGCTCTAGATCTGTGATGAGTGGTATCAACGGATGATGATCGGAATCTATGACGTGTGGTGTCAAGAGAACCGTGCTGTGGGGGCTCGCCCCTGAGGAGCCGAGAATGTCTCGGGGACTCAATGGTGACAGATGGTGTCAAATCTCTGTGGGTTGAGGTGAGTAGAAAAACAGCTCAAAAACCCTAATGCAACCGAGTGTGCAGAAGGAGAGCTAAAAGCCAAGGCACTCAGGCCAACAACGAACTCAAAACACCCACTGCAATAGCTGTGCTACAATAGGTGGAGTATCAACAAAGATGGTCAGAATACCAACAAGCAGCAGGTTTCCTAAAAATAAAAAATGGTGGACTCACTAGACCAAAGGGAGGTAAAGGAGCATGCAAACACCTAACTAAAAGTATTCTAACTCAACTAAACATATCCTTTGCAAGGTGATGAAATCCAAGTCAAACAATATGAGTAAAAAAGCCAAGTGGCTATGATATCCCCCTACCGGGAGGGACACCGGGTAGTCAATCCTAGAAGAATGGCAACTAAGATACCCCGTTCATGACACGTCCAGAAAGGTGAATCTTCCGTTTAGTCCGTTGACCGCAATACCCCTATACAGGGATATCCCGCGAACCACGAAAGGTAGCCCTTCGGTTACTGAATGGAGTGCGGTATTCCACTCAGGCCTCCGGAACCAGTCTCCCAACTTCAACCCTCCTAAGGGAGAGGCCCTCTGATAAACTGGTCGTGACCGTGCCAAAAAGTACTAGGGGATTTTGGTTCCCTATTTGGACAACAACTATGTCTCAAGTGAAAGTAACCGAGGGGTGTTATTGGAAGCCTATCCCCCCGATTTTACCTAACTACAATGATTCTTTTGTGTTCCCCAAGTGGGGTGAGAATGTTGGTTCAGTTAGGTACTTTTTAAGGCTCACTTGAATTATGTGACAGAGTGTGTGCTCGTGAGGTGATGAACCCAAAATAGAAGTGCCACAAGGGGGGGAACTTCTAACTATCAATAATGCTGGAATTGAAACTTTAACTTGCAAAATTTTCTGAATTAAAAATACTTGAAATTTTAAAAAGATTCTGTAAAGGGAACAGAAATTATGTTGCAGAAAGGCTGTAAGGAAGTGGGGCTGCAGGTAGGACAGGGGGCTGTTCAGATGCAGAAAATATTGCAGCAAAAGGGGCTGGGCTCAAAACAGGAAAAATGCAGAAATCAGACCGCGGGTCTGTGGCGAATCAGAACAGGCAGACCGCGGGTTTGAGGGAAATAGACGCGGTCAGGTCACAGTTTTCGGGCCAACAAACGCAGTCGGGATGTAGCAAACAGGGAAAAAGACGCAGTCGGGTCGCGGAAAAAAGGGTAATAGACGCAGTCGGGACGCCGGAAAGGGGCTGAAAGCTGCAGTCAGGACGCGGGAAAATGGCCGACAGGCGCAGTCAGATCGCAGCAAACAGGCTGATTAGCCGCGATCGGATCGCAGGTAACAGACTTGAATCCGCCGGCAGGGCGTCGAAAACCGTCTGAGAGCCGCGATCGGGTTGCAGGTAAAGGCCTGAGAGACGCGGTCGGGACGCGACTACAGAGGGAAAAAACGCGGTGTGCGGCGGCCGAAAGGGACATCCGAAAGGAAAATTTTTTTAAAACGAAACCAGAAATTCAAAATCTAGTGGAGTCGCCAAAACTGTAGCTAGGGTTTTACCCCTAGCTTGTGCAAATGAGCACCTACTAAGGAGAATGGACTCCTTAGTAGCAGTTCAGTAAATGTAAATAATTAAGCTAAAACAAAGATATAAACTAATCTAAAACATGCATGAAACATAAACAACAATTTGTAAACAAGGGTTTTTGTATTGATATTACCTCCAATGTGGAGGTTGATGAAGCTCCTTGCAATGTCCAAGAGGGTTGCTCCAAGCTCCAATGTACTCCTTCTCTTTCTCCAATGGTGGGGATGGGCCAAAAGTGGCTCTCAAGGTGAAAGTAGTTCAATGGTGAACTAGGGTTTCGAGAGAGATTTTTGCAGAGTAAGGGTATACTTGATTGTGGATATGGAATAAAGGATCTCCATCACCTATTTATAGTTTTTTGGTGGTGGAGTGCTGACCCATGGTTTTGGGAAACACATGGTTTTGGGCAGCTGTATAGGGTTTTTTCCTCCTTTTCCTCATTATTTTATATTTTTTATTCCCTTTTTAGGGGATTTTTGCTATTTTTGAGGAATTTTGGATATTTTTTGAGGAAAAAGGGGTTTTTTAGCCTTTTTTAGGCTATTTTGAGGGTTTTGTGGCCTTTTGGAGGCATTTTAGGCCTTTTGGAGGCTTTTAAATGGGATTTTTTGGGATTTTAAGGGAAATATGGTAGGAAAATGGACAAATGAGCCATATAATGTGGTAGATGAGGTAGTGAACACTTTTTGGGTGTTAACAATGATCAGACCATCTCACTGCTTTACCTTCTGACAGAAGAGCAGATTGCAGACATCTTCACCAAGACCTTCATGGTGAAGAGGTTCACTTACCTTAGATCTCTTCTTGGGGTGAGTGATGATATGCTAGATTAACATCCTTTAGTCTATTTTGAGGGAGGGATTTTTTCCCACTGGGTTTTCCCTCTTTCCTCTTTTATTATTTAAATTGTTGTACAGGGTGACCTTTGGTATCAATCACCAGGGCCCCACTTTACCATTTCAGTTACTACCTCATAGTATATCTTGCAGGCGGGTGTTGGAATATTCTCACCATCATTTTTATATTCTGCATGCCTGCATGCAATTCTGCATGCATCCAGTCATCTGCATGCAATTGCATGCATCGAGTCATCATATTGATGGTCTCACTAGCACCTAGAGCCTATTTTCAGCTCCCCAGAGCCCATCTTCAGCACCCAATAGACCTCCTACCTACTTGATGCACCTTGTTTTCCTAACCTGGCTCACATGTGCGCCTTATCTCACCGATCAGAAGTTTAACAGTTAGTTAGAGCATTTATTATCTAGTTTGTCCATTTATTGCTCAGTCTAACTACCTGTAGCTCCCAGTTGTCTATTTTGGAGTGCCACTTGACGTTCCTACAACCTCATGCACCCACCTTGGAGTCTCCATCCCCTGATTTGTGCTTACATGGTTCAGTTAGACTCATTTGACTTACTATTGACCATTTATGACTGCCACTACAGATTGGATGATGTCTCCAATGTTATCTAAGCTACACGCCGAGGATGATTCGAATGAACTCTTGGTTAATTCGATTTCTCTTTATAGTTGTTGTATTCTATTCAGTTATTATTCATTATTCAGAGTGCCAACTTACAGCTGATGTATGATACAACAATTTTTCTCCATTTTTTATGTAATGACTGTTAATTGATTCAACATTTCTTCTTCTTCTTTCTGCACTACATGAGCGAATTCTAGTGAGGTCTACTACTATTGAGTGATCCTATTCACAAAATATCACATAGGGCACATAAGAGGTGTGGGACCCATATTTGGAAATATTCCTCACTACACTTGGCATGATTCTCTCACCAATTCGAGTTCATGATGAAGGGTAACATACTTGGGGGAGTTTAAGAGATATTATTCATGGCATGAGTCATGTAAGGTTGAATTGGAGTGGAATAATAACTCCCATGGAAGAGGCATCTTAGAAGAATTTTGACACTTGGAGCTAGATTCCCTAACTCCTATGACAACAATGATGAAAATTATATGACATCGATGGCACAAGAGCTCCCCAAGGTGAAACACTTGATCTTATGTAACCTTTCTTTAGTATCTCCTCTAACTGCATCTATAATTTCTTTAACTCTGGGGAACTCGTTCTATAAGGATCTAGATGAAGGTACTATTCTCAGCACCAATTCGATAGAAAAAAAAAATGTTCCTCTTCGGAGGCATTATTGGCGATTCTTGAAATATATATGAAAACTTTTGTAGGACTAGACAATCCTATAGTTTTAGCCATTTTCCTTCTTTTGAATCTTCTGCATGAATTGCATATAACTGGCACCCCTTTGTGAGACATTTTTTTAATTGTAGAGTTGTGACCTACCTCAAGGATATGGGTCTAGGTATACCTTTACATGTCACTCGTCTTCCTTCTTCATTTAAACAAGTATAATTTTTATTATGACAATCTAGTATGGCATGGTGTACATCTTACCAATCCAGGCCAATCAATATATCATATGACCCAAGGGTATCATGTTTTAGTTGGCAGAGGTTTTCAATCCATTCATTTCTAAAAGAAACCCTTTTACAACTTCTTTGATTTTCCTCTTGGCTCTAGTAGCTAACTGTACTAGACCTGCTGCTTCAATATTAATTTTCATTAAATGACATTTCTCAACTAGATTAGGTGCAATTTAACTATTCCTAGCTCCATAATCAATCAAAATAGATATGGTTTTATTAGAAATATTACCTTCTACCTCAATCATTCAAGACTAGTGGTGATCTTGCCTCCCATCCAGGGTTGCATAGATCCTCTAAACACTTCCACCAACATATCCAACAGTTGAAGCTTCTTGTATCTTGTGAAGTTTATTTCTCTTACGCGAGAACTGATTGGAAAAGTGTTTTTTCTTGCATTTACAACACTCTACAAGTGGTATTTTTCCTGAATGCTCTTCCCTTGGATGTACTTGCTGATAAGAATTACTCTTTCTAAATTTTTAAGGATCGAATCCTTTATTTCTCTACTCTTGTTTATTCTTCTTCATCTCCTTCCAATTCTTTTGATATGTGTCCTTACTCTTATTATGTTCATATAGGTGATTTTCCTTCCAAATGACATCTTTAAGGTTCTTTGTTCTATGATACTAGATTTTATCTCTATAATATTATGGCATACCACTTAGGAACCTTTGAATGTTTACCGTCTCATCTTTGATAAAGTCTGCATACTTCAAAAGTTCCAAAACATCATTCTCATAGACCTGCATAGTCATGCTTCCCAATTTGATCTCAAAGAATTCCTCCATATTTTTGTCATTGTAATGTTCATAGGTGTATTATTTCTAAAAGTACTTCTTAAAATTCCTCGAAGAGATTCTATATTTGTCGATTCCCTTCATCTTAAATATTTGATCCCACTAGATAGATGCTTTACCTTGCAGATGGTACATAGCTACTCTTTCCTCCATATTTATTGTATACTTATGCAATTGGAAGAAATACCTGAGTCTTAACAACCATGCTTCTGAATCTTCTCTTTTCTTTAAATCTCGATCGAAATTTTGGGGCTTAATTCTTCTGAGCTCTCCTACTAGGTCATCCCAGGAAGTCCTCCTTTTCTTATATCTCACCAGGAATATTTATGTACTACTCTCTATACTTCTTTATGAATACCCCTCCTTCCTCTCTAAGTGATGACGTATCCTTGAAGATGATCTAGACCTCACATAATCTCTTCTATGCCTCTTGTGAGATGATCTTTGGATGGTATTCAAGGATTTTATATCATTCATGATATGCTCTTGAATGTGAATTATCCTTTCATTATCCTCCCTAAATTCCTCACTGAATCCTCCAAACTTAATGGTTCACTACTCCTCTTATCTCTACTTGAACTTCTTCCCTCAAAAAACTCCTTTTTGGGACTACAAGGTCTTTGTCCTTCCTCAAAATCCATCTCCCATTTCTAATTTCCAACCGCTAAACTTGTACTTGTTGAATCTCTAGTCTTCACATGTTTGATTAAAATCTTGGTTTAGTGGCCACACTACTAGCTCAATCATTCATTGGGAACTACAATGTGTTCATTATAAACCATTTTTTAGCATACTACACATAGGCATGAGGTCAATATTAGTTAGAACTACTTCTTCTTCTTAGTTATGAAGTAACAAGCCAACTTCTCGAAGTTACGATCTTCCTAACTGAATAAGGGGAGCTAGAACTTAATCCAGGATTTCTCCTTACCAGCTAGACTTTAAGTCCATAGCTATCCCACACTAGCAATGCTTTTAAATAACTCACATGTGAAACAATACTAAGGTGCACGCATCCCAATTATCTAATGCAAATGCATGTTTATAGAGTGACTAGTAACTTCGGAGGAGGCCCAACAACCGTAGTGTTGAAGCCTTCAGCTCTGATACCACTTTATAGTGTCCCTGGCCCCAAACTAAGGACAAAGGCACTAGAGGTATTGGAAAAAAAATTAAGTAAATATTACACCGTGGAATAAAGTGGCCTAAGGTTTGGCCAACAAGCCATTTCTCCTGAACTTAGACTTATGAAGTGCATGAAAATTAAACATGACATGTGCACACTTATTAAACATATCAACATTATATTTTTTAATATGGATGCACAATATTTAGAATATTTAGTGCAATCACTAACATGTAATTAACTCAATTGCTTGATAGTAAGCATCAGTTTGTAAAGGTAGAATGGACATGAGTAGTAAGTATTGCAATTAATATTTGTTCGCGTAATAATTGTATTTCATATGAGGTTTAATATAAATTCCATGATATGATTGAAGATAGTAGTAGTTAAACAGTAGGTAAGAATATCATCAGAACGAAACCACATCTACACAATTAAAGAAAAGACAAAGGCACAGGCTTCCAACTACAACGTCCAGAATCTATCCCGTGGTTGTCCCCTAAAACCAACTTTTACTAGGATAGTTTAGATTGCAAGGTTTCCTTCCCTCCAACCATCAATCATTATTACAAATCAAATGCACCATAACATAATGAGATCTGAAACAAAATTATTAGATCTGTAATTTCAGAATCAGGTCTGCAACAAGAGTGCTCTTAATTAGAAGAAAGGGTGCATTCCCTTAAGCGTCGAAAACATTGTCGACCAAAATAGTCATTAAATGGTCATCCGGAAATATTTTCCACAAGAACAAAGGGTGTTCCTTACTATCAAAGATGCTCCATGTGTAATGGAATTGGTCTCATGAACCAAAAATGAAAAAAAATGGTAAAACTAGAACCCATGGTTGTGCCCCTCTCATCACTGTGAGAGTTACATTCATAAACTATCAAGGAGGAGAGAATAAATAGAATATATTAGAGTTTCATGGTAATAAAATTGATCAAGATCCATCCACCCTACATACAAATCCTGGCACATAATCCATAAACAAATACATAATTCATTTCATCCTCCATGGCACATAATCATGGTAAAATAACATAACTAAGTATATGAAAACATACTTATTGTTAAATTTTGAGCATTAATTCACAATACTCTAGGATCTTCACTGAGAGAATAACACGTACAGTATATCAATGCATAACAATAACAATAAGCATCACAAGCATCACAAGAATCAAAATCATGAGAGACAAGAGACACAAAGTTTATGTGGGGAAAACCCTAAGGTGAAAAACCCCACAACTTCCTCAGAGATAGAGAGAGCAATGGCTCAACCAAAGTACAACCAAAATACACTGAGATAGTCTCCTAGTAGCAGATGATCCTCTTCCTCACTAGTGTGCCACTTTCTGAGTGAGAGAAGTGTGAGTTTCCGAATGATGAAAATAAAGATCTCTCGATCTCTATTTATACTAACCTGTTTGCCCAGTTACACTATGGGGCCGACTTGTCTATCTAGATACATCCACAATATAATATATATTTCAGGGCTGACCCCACACATGGTGGTCTAATAACCCATCGGCAAGTACACACACTTGCAACACTTGTCAATCCACATGACGACACTTCCTTATAGAGGAATAAAACATCTCTAATAAGGGTACAATAAATATATATGAAATACATAGATGAACTACATTCTGAGTTACATATACATCAACACTTCGTCTTAACTAGGAAGGTATTTCTCGACACAGATCTGTTAGACAAGTCTTATTCTCGAGATCATCATCATCGATGCATCGTCATCATCATCATCACTGTTGTTTCTATCTCAACCAATCTCTGACTCTACACGTCATAGGAAGTTCTACAGAGCCAGTCCTTTTTCATACTGGATGTAGGCCCACCGCCTGCAGGTCTTCATCATCACTGGCCATACTTTGGAATCCTCAGGACTTATTACGTGCATCACAAAACCTTGAAAGAGCATCCCAGGCTATTACGAGCACACGGCTCTACCTATAGGATCTCCAAGGGCCATATTATATGTGACCTCACCACAAAACCTCGCAAGAGCATCCCAGGTTGTTACGAACACACAGCTCTACCTATAGGGTCTCCCAGGGACAGATTATATGTGGTCACCACAAAACCTCGCAAGAGCATCCCAGGTTGTTACGAGCACATAGCTATACCTACAGGATCTCCCAGGGACAAATTATATGTGGTCATGGCAAAACCTTGCAAGAGCATCCCATGACTTATTACGGGAACACAACCCAACCTATCGGATCTCCTAGGGACATATTATATGCCATAGGACAAAACCTCAAAAGAGCATCTGCCAGATATCCCAGGGCCAGATTATATGCCATAGGAAAAACCTCGAAAGACTATCTGCGGATCTCCCAGGGCCAAATTATATGTCCTCCTAGACCAAAACCTTGAAAGAGCATTTGCCAAATATCCCAAGCCCAAATTATATGCCATAGGCAAAACCTCAAAAGATTATCTGCAAATCTCCCAAGGCCAAATTATATGCTCATCTGCACAACCTGATCCACGACCATAGAGTATCAACATGATACTCACCATACATCATCCTGATGTACACATGCTCATCCTGATCATCATCACTGCAACATCCTGCTGCATATCATCTGGAGCAACATCCAGAAGCTCGTCATCCATGATCATCCTGATCATACAATGCATCTACCTGATGCATACCAAGTATCTACCTAATACATATCATCATACATGATCCACCTGATCATACATGATACATATCAACATACATGATCTACTTGATCATACAATGTATCCACCTGATACATATACATATACATGGTCCAAGCATCCAACATGATGCATATACAAAATACATACAAATGATCCAACCGATCATATACAGCATCCAACATGACTCGTACATACATATAAATGATCCAACTGATCATATCCAGCATCCAACCTGATGCGTACATACATATAAATGATCCAACTGATCATATCCAACATCCAACATGATGCGTACATACATATAAATGATCCAACTGATCATATCTAGCATCTAACATGACGCGTACATACATATAAATGATCCAACTGTTCATACAAAACAGAAACTAGAACATCATCCTGATGCTCATCATCTAGCACTTACATCCATAGCCATATGAAGGATCCTCCTTCCAACATGCTTGGAATGGCTTCAAAAAATGTGTCCATCACTTCTTCCTCGAAGTGTCCTCAATCTGAAGAACACCAAACCTCTCCCTGAAGTACTCGAACTTCACCCTGGCTAGTGGCTTCGTCAGCACATCTACAATCTGCTCGTCCGTCGCAACATACAGGCGCTTCACAGCTCCTATCTGCACCATATCCCTGATATAGTGATATTTGATCTCTATGTGTTAGAACCTGTCATGAAACACTGGGTTATCAAACAACTTCACACAACTCTGGTTATCACAAAAGATACTAGTAGCATCCAACGGGAGATCAAATAACTCAGACAATAGCTTCCATAGTCATACTGCCTCACAACTAGCTGAACATGCTACAACATACTCTTCCTTGGCTGTACTCAGTTATACGTAGGATTGCTTCCTGCTAAACCAAGAGATCACACTTGATCCCATACTGAAGCAGCACCCAGATGTGCTCTTCCTATTTGCAGCACTGCCTACCCAATCTAAATCAACATAACCCTGCACGTTAAACTTTTGATTTGCTTCATACTTGAGCCCATAATTCATTGTACCCTTTAGGTACCTCAAAACATGCTTTACAACAACTAGGTGAACACTCCTCGGATCTGTCAGGAACTGACTCAATGTGTTCACAACAAAGCAAATATCAGGTCTTGTGTTCGTCAGGTACATCAAGGACCCAATCATCTAACGATACATAGAGACATCAACTGGCTCAGATGAAGCATCACATAGAAGCTTCAAATTCGATGCCATAGGTGTGGCCATGGCCTTGCAATCCATCATCCCGAACCTCTTCAGGATATCTACAGTATACATCCCTTATCCAAGGAAGATCCCATCTGTACTCTGCCACACCTCCATACCTAGGAAATAATGCATCATTCCCAAATCTTTCATATCGAACTCGGCAGCAAGCTTCCTCTTAGTATCTACAATCAATCTGTCATCTTTTATTACAAATAAGTCATCCACATACAAGAGTAGAATAACAGGATTCCCTTCCTCAACCTTGTAGTAAAGGTTGCAATCTGCTTTACTCTTGGTAAAGCCCAAGCTAGATAGGAAACTGTCCATCCTACCATACCAAGTTCCGGGAGCTTGCTTCAAGCCATACAAGGCCTTCTTCAATCTGCACACATATGACTCCCTGTCATGTATTTCAAAACCGAGTGGCTGCTCCACATATACTTCCTCTTCAACTACACCATTCAAGAAAGCAGTCTTGACATCCATCTTGTGTATTTTCCATTTCATTGTTGTAGCCAGGGTTCTGATGGAAGTATACCTAGCTACAGGTGCAAAAGTTTCTTCATAATCTATTCCCTCTTTCTGAGAGAAGCCACGAGCTACGAATCTTCCTTTGTATTTCTCTACACTGCGATCTGCAGCGTGCTTGATTTTGTAGATCCATTTGGAAGTCACAACAGACTTCTCTTTAGGTCTTGGGACAACATCCCAAACATCATTCTTCATTATTGATTGGTATTCCTCGACCATAGAATCCTTCCATTCTTTCTTTTCCGCTGCTTCTTCATAACTGCAAGGTTCTTTATTCATAATGTCACAGAGTAAAGCAACATAGCTGGTATGTGATCGGGTTCTCTTCTTTGCTCTGTGTTCTTCTTCTGGAATGCCAAATCTTTATGCATCTTGAATGAGCTCTCTAGCCCATGCAGGTTTCCTCTTGTGAGAGTTATCCTCAGGGGGTGGATCTACAGGTTCTTGCGGATCTTCAAACTCACGAACAACTTCTGGAATTGCTTTAGTCATGGTAGTGTCTTGAAATCTAGTTTCCTTAGGTTCTTCATAAACTTCTATATGTGCCTTCTTTGATTTGATGAATCCTGAGTTTTCATTAAATGTTACATCCCTACTGACATCAATCTTCTTGAACCCTGGAAAGTATATTCTGTAAGCCTTTGAGCTTTCACTGTAACCCACAAAGATACCCTTCTTTCCTGAAGGATCTAGTTTGGTCCTCTTTTCCTTTGGGACATGAGTGTATACTGGACAACCAAATATTATGAGATGGCTGACTTCAGGTTTCTTACCAGAAAAGACCTCTTCTGGTGTCTTGTGTAAAATTAGTCACAGCAGATCTAATGAACAAGTAAATCAATCACAAGAGATGAACATAGAAAATATGGTGTAAAACTGTGCACAACATGCAGCAGTGCTCAATATCCCAGTAAGGGTGAATAATTACAATACAATACTGTCACAATGACTAAGCAATTCGAATTGCCTAAGGAGGTCATTCGAATCACTGAATGGAGTAGCTTGAATCCAACTAGGAGTCATCATCAATTGGTGGTGGTCATCAATGCACAAGAACCAATCATCCAGGTGTCAATCTGAGTCTAACTGAGTGTAACAAGTGTAACTGAAGTGTGTAGCACTGATTAAGGGAAGGAGGCTCAGTGGAGGGCGCATGGGAGGATAAATGAAGTCAGAACAAGTCTTCTAGTCAATCTGGAGGTCCAACGGAAGTGAAACAGTCAGTCGGGAGTGAAACTAGCCTCAAATTAGGGAGAATCGGAGCTAACTGAGTGTAACTGAAGTGGAACTGCAGTGGTAGGTGAAGAAGTGCACCCTTCTCTGGCAGTAGGTGAGAAGTGGGCGCCTTCCTGACTAGGAGGGATAAAAATCTGAAGTAAGTGGCTCCTGGGTGCTACAATAAGGTGGCTAAGGTGCTGGAGGCATCAACCTGGTGACTGGGATGCATGCAAACCCTAGAATTTGCATGCAAACCCTAATTGCATGCAAGATCCTGAAAAAGATGATGTGGATATCCGAACATCTTGTTGTCCAATATCTTGTGGGGTGTTCTGTTCTGCACATATACAGATGTTCTAGCTGCTTCTGCCCATAGATGCATAGGTAGATCCTGGTCATGCAGCATTGCCCTTGGTGCTTCCATGATTGTTCTGTTCTTCCTTTCTGCAACTCCATTCTATTGAGGATTATAAGGAGTAGTCAACTCCCTCTTAATCCCTGAATCACTGCAAAGCTTCTTGAAGTCACCTCAGGTGAATTCTCCACCATTGTCAGATCTGAATGTTTTGATCTTCTTGTTAGTTTGATTCTCCATCAAGGTTTTGAATTCCTTGAACTTATCAAACACCTCATCTTTGTTCTTCAAGAACTATACCCAATTCTTCCTGGAGAAGTCATCAATAAATAAGACATAGTAAACATACCCACTCATAGAACTGGATGACATAGGACCACATACATCCGAGTGGATGATTTCTAGGATATCCTTTTCCTTGCTTTCACTGCTTGGGAAAGCCTTCTTAATGTTCTTACCTTTTGCACATCCTTTGCAAACACCTTCATGTTTGGTCTTGATTTCAGGAAGACCCTCTACAACCTTGCTTGCAATTGGAAGTTCCCTATAGTGCATATGAGCAAGTCTTCTATGCCAAAGTTCACTTGGCTCCATGGATTCATGTACCATGGCATGTTCAGGTTGACCCTTCAATTTATACAAACCTCCCTCTTGCTCTCCAATCACTACTGCATCATTGATTGTTTTACCCTTTGGCCACATTAGGACTTGGCCATCCACAAATGCAACCCTCGTACCTTTTGCATCTAATGCAGAGATGGAGAGTAAGTTCTTCCTGAGCCCAGGTACATAAAGGACTTCTTTCATCTTCAAAAATTTTCCAAAATCTAGGTTATAGGAGGCTTCACCAATTCCTTTGATTGGGTATTGAAAATCATCTCCAAGTTTCACCTTATGAGGTGATTCATGTTCAGATAGGTTTACAAAAGATTCCTTGAACCCAATCATGTGTTTAGAAGCCCCACTATCAATCAACCAATCATTATAACCATGGGAGATTGTACCTATGAGAGCAGAGATTAGAACATATTCTTCTTCACTTGATGAGTCATCATCACTATCATCACTTTTTGCCCTAGCCTTTTTCTTTGGAGGTTCATCATCCTCGGCAACATGAGCATGGAACTTTCGTTTGCTGCCCTTCTTCTTCTTGTTGGAGTTGTTGTTATTATCCCTTTTGCTCTTGGGACAATCTGAGGCAAAGTGACCCTTCTCATTGCATGTGAAGCATCTTAGATCCTTCTTATTCTTTTGATAGGACCTCTTGTAGCGAGAGTGCTCCTTCTTGGGCTTGCTTCTTTTGGTGTGATCTGCAAGAGCTTGATCTTCACCTCCCATCTTTTCCTCACGAGCTACAAGTCTATCTTCTTCTTGAGAGCATTCCTCCCACAGTTTACTGAAAGAGATCAATTTCTTTATTGCATAGATTCCTTGAATAAAGGAGTCCCATGACCTAGGTAGGCCATTCAGAGTGGTCATAACAACTTCACCATTGTCCACTACTTCATCCACAGCTTCAAGTTGTTCCTTGATCTGAGAGACCTTGGAGAAGTAAGATTGAATGGTTTCTCCATTCAACATCTTGACCCCTTTCAATTGATTCTACAGATTCATCTTCTGATTTATGTTCTTCCCTTCAAATAGCTTGGTCAAAGAGTCAAAACATCTCCTTGGGTGTCTTTAGAGAAGACACATGGGGTATGAGATGGTCTTTGATAGAATCAGAAATGATTCTCTTTGCCTTGACCAAGTTCTTCTTATGCAATACCTTAGCCTCTTCATCCTCTGGGATAGGGATGTCTTCTTTTATATATGATTCCAACTCATTCTCTTCCAGGATTAACCCAATCCTATACTTCCAAGCCCGGAAGTTATCAGCCCCTTCAAGCTTATCCTCAATCTTGGTGTGGTGAGACATCTTTAAAGAGTACTTCAAATGGAAATAAAAAAGATTTAGGTCTTACCACTTGCATTGCTGATTACTAGATCTGGTCCCGGATTAGGGTTTGTCGAAAAAACCCTAAAAATTCAAAATGTGAATTTAAACTTTTTGAAAGGATAGAAAGATGTGTTTTGATAAGCTGATCAGCCTGGTGTATTCACAATTTGAGATCAGCAAAGCTTTACCCTTCAGATTTGTCTTTTTGTCCTCCCGGGTTCACTAGGGAGAGCCCTGAATTAGGGTTTGAGTTTCCTGGAGATATACCCATCCAAAAATCTCGATCCAAATCTCTAAACTTCGATTGTTACAAGGAGCTTCCAGTTGTGTCTTCTAATTCCATAAATTCCTATTTTTGTGGAAACCCTAATTTTTAAGGCCAAATCTGAAAATGCTCAAAATTGAATTATGATTGGATAGATAGATTCTCCTTGATGCATAGAGTCAATCTACTATACTTCTTTTCCAAAATATGTTGAAAGAAACCCAATAAACAAGAAACTCAAGTTTCCGTCACTGCAAAATGTCTTCTTCTCAGGTTAGCTCTGATACCATGTTAAATTTTGAGAATTAATTCACAATACTCTAGGATCTTCACTAAGAGAATAACATATACAGTATATCAATGCATAACAATCACAATAAGCATGACAAGCATCAAAAGAATCAAAAGCATGAGAGACAAGAGACACAGATTTTCCGTGGGGAAAACCCTAAGGTGAAAAACCCAACAACTTCCTCAGAGATAGAGAGAGCAATGGCTCAACCAAAATACACTGAGATAGTCTCCTAGTAGTAGATAATCCTCCTCCTCACTAGTGCGCCACTTTCTGAGTGAGATAAGTGTGAGTTTCCGAATGATGAAAATAGAGATCTCCCGATCTCTATTTATACTAACATGTTTGCCCAGTTACACTATGGGGCTGACTTGTCTATCTAGATACATCCACAATATAATATATATTTTAGGGCTGACCCCACACATGGTAGTCTAATAACCCATCGGCAAGTACACACACTTGCGACACTTGTCAATCCACATGATGACACTTCCTTATAGAGGAATAACGCATCTCTAATAAGGGTACAATAAATATATATGAAATACATAGATGAAATACTTTCCGGAGTTACATATACATCAAGACTTATCTTTAATGGCAATTGGGTGCATCATGACAACTTTCCTCCTGGTCGTAGACACATTCAACCCTTCCTCGCTTGAACAAGATACCCCTGAGCTGAGACCTCAGATCCATAAGTAGAGGCACACATAGTCTAACAAATATCATAACTACCTCTTCCGAGAACCACAATGCTTCCCAGTAATACTTTCTTGTTTGTCTCCACTTCCTATGGGGTCACTATCCCATTTATTGGATTCCTGTGCAAGAACCTAGACTAGTAGAGTGATATGGAAGCAAAGGGTGATCATAATCCACCAAACTAACTCTCCAAAATTGATAATATACTAATTCTCTCAAGGATATTGCAACAAACACTCAGTCTCAATACAATCCCCACATATTCTCAAGACCATCAACACTCACAACATAGTGAGATAGCACAAGGCAAGTGATCCAAAGTTCAAGATTAGCTTCAACAAGGAGAGGGAATATGAATTTATAGTGCAAGGAGGCCAAATATAACCCAAGGGTATCAACTTGAAAAAGATAAAGTGGTAAGGTTAAGCTTCATCATGGATACTTAAATCAAATTAGTAGAGTGGTGACTTAGTTAAGAGATTCCCTTTCCCATATTAGCATCATGAGGAGAAGTTACCAAAAATCAAGGAATGGAGTCATGAAGAGCACAAGGAGGTGCACTAATGCATAAGGGGGTTACAAAACATGGATGAGGGTGCATTAGGTTAGAGAGAGGATCCAATGGGTTCATAAATGACTTGTAAGCACAAAAATTGGGATAATCTCCATGAATAGAGGATTGAGGCACACTTATAGAGGTGGAGGATAAATTCTAGCTTGTGGAAGCTAAAATATAGCTTACAAATCCTAGAATCTAGGGATAGGGCTCATAAATAAAAAAGACACATAAATAGGAGGGAATCTCTCCCAAGGAGGGTGCCCTATGAAAGAGGGTCCCAATAACATATGCACAAGGTGCAATAGTATATCTGTATTCCATAAAAAAAAATAGGGTCCGTTGTACAATGTTTGGGTGACCAAGACTACTAATGTCATGAAGGTGAAAAACGAACTAGGATGGGGAAATCCTATCGAACAAAAAGTTATAAGGTGTTAGGGGTGTTCCTCATTCCCCATCATAGTGTGAGATCCATGATCTCCCATACTCTTTTAGTTTTTTTGCTAAGCCATTTATTTGATTAATCAATAGCAATAACATTCAAACATAGAAATAATGCCAATAATAACATTAATATTTATAATAGTGCCATAGTCTAAATTCATATTATCAAACAAAGATCATAAGTTCATAATCACATTTACATGCAAAAGAACATAATTCCATAGTCACATGAAATATCATATGTTTGGGGATTAACAACTGTGGTATTACATTATTGCTACATGGAGGAGCTGCGATTATCCATGATGAAAAGATCCATGACCTCTAGTGCCAAGTTATCTCCATTAGGCATGAGGTGAAGCCCATCATCAAATTGTTTCTCCAACCTCACGATTTCTATATGGACTGCAACCATCCTGTGTATCTTATGAGCGTGACCTGAAAAGAATAAAATCATTGTTGATGGTTATGTTTCTCTCTGTTGATAGTTGGTGCAAATGATTGTATTCCATCATCAAACTATGCCTGCAATTCTAAGAGGAATCTCAACTCATGAAGATTGAACATGAGGTGAAGGCTGCAATATTGTACCAAGTAATGTTCTTGTAATACGTGTGCTAATAATTTCTCGTGAGGCTCAGGATATTTGTTGATTTGTAAAATGGTTTTGCTGCAAGTGATATGATCGTTGGTAACCCTAATTTATGAGCTATGATTTGGTGTGGGGGAGGCTCAACCTCCACCATATGTAAATATACAACCTCAATTTATTGAGGTTGTTGCAACCTCCATCATTGAAGCTGCTACGACCTCAACCACTGTGAGTTGCGACCTTGAGTTGCGTCCTCTCAACGGAGCTGCGAACTCGTTCAACAGAGCATGGAATTTTGTTGGAGGTAAATTGTATCTGCATTTTTTTGAAGTGATCTGCATGTTGAAGACTGTTGGAGAAGCTAAGGAAAACCCTAAATTTATTGATAAATCGAGTAGCTGCACTGCTGCTACCTCCAATCTATAGCTAGTTTTGAGTGGTATTATATTATTGTATTTAAGAAAAATTTGTCCATGTGTTCATCTTCGTTGAAGATTTGACCTAGAGTATAGGGTGAGTGTGATTGTATGTAAGCTATAAAAGAAAATGTAATAGCACTACAAAATTAATAGTGCTACAAAATCAAATGTATTTTTTATGTAATAGCTCGGCATTGTAGAATTAAATAGAATTGTAGAATTAAATAGTTCTACAAAATTAGGTTCATAGTATTGCAGAACGTGTAAGAAGCATTTTGTAAATAATGGAGCATGAATTTAGACCTGCACCTTCATATATTTTCTTCCAAAACTCTATCCTAGGTTGCAGGCTCAAAGATTCAAGTGGCAGAAGATGCACTCATTGGCATAAATAGTTGGTGTTTTCTTCAATGGAAAGGATAGTTATCCATAATGGTTAAGGAAAATCAAAGCTACGTTCATCTGCAATTAATTGTCGGACAAAATTTGTGAAGGAAAAACCATTCACATAGATGAAACCACAATCTTGAGTTTTGATCCAAAACCTCCAACATCAGAGAAAGAAATTGCCATTTCGAAGACCAGAGACAAGAAATATTTAGTAATGATTAGTGCTACAGTCAGTGAAGAGGTGAGCCAACACATACTTCCTGCAAAATCCTATTTTGAAGCACTAAATATATTAAAATACTTCTATGACTCACATTCTGAAATGGAAGTGATTCAGTTAAGGTTAAAGCTAATCAGTTTGGATGTAACAAATAATGATCCTATATTAGTTGTGTCTCAGATCATAGAAATCATGCACAAGATTCAGGCCTCTGGTATGAAACCATACCTTCAACTTGCATCATTTTTCAAATCCCTCTATCCTACTCACTCCAGCTATCTTAAGTCTCTTTAGGCAAGTGGAAAGTTCAAATACCTCACCTTTGACACCTTGGTGGAGAAGATTGCAAACAAAGAGAAAGCCTTTGGAAAGAATACAAGTGAACATTATAGAGAATCTCTTTTCTTTGCTTAGAAAACAAAGAACCATTCCAAATACCATTCTAAGGGAGAAAGAAGCAAGAGCGATAGAGGAAGAAGAATTTTCAGAGGCAGTGGGGGTAGAAACAACTCAAGAAAAAGATCATATTTGAAGTGAAAACATTATGTGAAGATTGGACATGAAGCAGATCTATGTTCGGATTCTTGGGACTCCATCAAAGAAAGAAATAAACAGAACAAAAAATACATAAATAAGATCTAAGAGGCTGGTAAAGCCCCTGATTCTATTCATTGTATTGTTGCACATTGCAATCTTGGAATTAATTAAATAACTTCTCTTTCATCCTACAATGATTGTTGGATGCTTTATATCGATGCATCATCTCATATGATTTTTAGGAAATATTTTTTTGAAGAACTAAATGACATTGTAGATGGAATAATGTACGTTGCATACAAATCTAGCCTAAAACGAAAGGGAATTGGCTCAATTAGGGTGAAGCTACATGGATTCTTTGATTTTGTTTTAAAGAATGTTATCCATCTTCCAGAGTTGCAGAGAAGCTTGTTGTCCTTAGTGCAGATTCGACAAGAAGGCCATTCCATCCACATGTTCAATGTAATTTTAGAGAGAAGGAAGTCCTCTCAGAACAAGGTCATCATGACTCGTTATGAAGATGGAAATTTCTTAAAGTTGAGGGGCTGTTTTGCAAGAGTTCAAAATGTTTCCTACCCCTCTTGGCATGAAGAAGGTAATATGTAATCCAGTTTGTGATAGCATACTAGATTTGGTCATCTAAATTATGTTGATGTATATGTAACTTCGGAATGTATTTCACATATATGTATATTGTATTCCTATAGAGATGTTATTATTCCTCTATACGGGAGTGTCGTCATTTATATTGTAAGTGTCGTAACTTATACTTGATGGGTTATTAGACCACCTTGTTTGGGGTCGGCCTTGTATAAGTCATGTGGGTCAAAGGGTTATTAGACCAACCTATTGGGGGTCGGCCATGTGGGTCAAAGGGTTATTAGACCACCCTGTTGGGGGTCGGCCCAGTTAGCATTATGTTATGTGGTTAAGTTCGAGCCTACATGAGTTAGGTAAAAAGGCAAGTCAAGTCAAGTATAAATAGAGTGCGGGAGGCACTCTATTTACTCACTCACTTCTCACTCATGCACTCAAGGAGGAGTGGCGCACTTATGGAGGAGGAGGATCTGCTACTAGGTTATGTCTATCTCTCATGGTTGGTTGTATCATTGCTCTATCTATCTCTGAGGAAGTTATTGGGGTTTTCACCTTTATGGTTTTCCCCAAGTAAATCTTTGTGTCTCTTGTGTGCTTGCATTATTGTCTCCATGATTGATATGCTGTAGATATGCTGTACATGTTGTTCTCTCAGTTAAGATCCTAGATCAGATTGAAGTAAATTCTGAAAATTTAACATGGTATCAGAGCTAGCCTGAAAGAAGGCATGATATGGCATGTATGACACTTGTTGCACTTACGATGCTAGGGCTTGATATAGAAAAAACCAGTCATCGTAGAACTTTCGCTATAAATCCGTTTTGGCGAAGTTTTCAGATCTGAAATTGTTACAGGATGAAGATTAAATATCCAGGTACCTTGTGTCCAAAGGACAACCTCTAATGTGTTGTACTTTGCGATTTATGATTTGTGCAATATAGGGTTTCTGCCTCTTCCAGATCTGAGTCAAAATATGGTGACCTTGGGAAAAAGGTCATAACTTGGGATAGGAAGATCCAAATGAAATTTCGTAAAAAGTGATAGGTAGTACACAGACTATACTATCTTAGAAAATGTTTGCAGAGGCCGAAGTTGAACCAGTGACACGTGGAACGCCGTACAAGTTTGCTCTCCTGTATTATCCCATAAACAGGTCACATTGCGACACTTGGTATAACTCTCTCTCAGAGAATCCAATTGAGGTCAGACCTATCAGGATGGAAAGATAACAGGCCGAGCTATCTCAGGAAAATTGTTCAAAGGCCGAAGTTGAAACAGTGACATGTGGCACGCCGTACAAGTTCGCACTCTTGTATTATACCAAAACAGGTCATGTTGCGACATTTGGCATAACTCTCTCTCAGAGAATCCAATTGAGGTCAGACCTGTCAGGATGGAAAGCTAACAGGTCAGGCTATCTCAGGAAAATGTTTTAGACCCTGTGGATCAAAAAATTTGGAGTTACACCAGAAACAATCAGGTACATATTTCTGTCAAAACAGAATTATTTTTTGGTACCTTCATTCATGGCTTCCGGAATTTAGGGCTTTGGAGAAAGTTGGAATTTTTGTAATCCGAGACCACGGCTGGATGCTACTCATAAAAATAGAAATTTAGAGACCAAGATCAGAATTTTTGGTTGGGCATAAGGCTGGGCTTGATTAGACCCTAGTTCGGGACTTTGATCAGAAAAGTGGAAAATTAGGGCTTCTGTAAAAATGGGAATTTTTGAAATCTGTGACCACGGCTGGAAGCTCCTCAGAAAAATAGAAGCTTAGAGATTTGGATCAAACATTTTGATTGGGAAGAAGAGTGGGCTTCATCAAACCCCATTTCAGGGTCATGTCCAGTGAATCCGGAAGTTTCAAAGGCAAAATTGAGGAGTGAAACTTTGCAGTTTTCAAATTTTGAATATACCAGCTTGATCAGCTCATCAAGACACATATTTCTATCCTGTCAGAAGGTTGAAATTCAAAGTTTGAATTTTTGGGGTTTCTCTGACAAACCCATATCTAGCTCGAAGTCCAGTTCTTGCAAATCAAGTGGATTGGGTTAATCCTAGAAGAAGATGGATTGGTCACCTGCATAAGTGAAGGAGTTCCTGTTTCAGAGGGAGATAAGGCTAAGGCTTTACATAAGGAGATTACAAGCGATCTCGACAGGTATGACTCATCGAGGTATGTTTCGATATTTTTCCATGATTAAGTTTATGGTATGTTTGTCTTCATGTTATTACGGTTAGTACAATCTTGATTTTAGATTTGTGGTATCACCTTAACAAAATTATGAATGCATGATAGAAGATATTCATTGGTTAGGGTGTTGACACTTATGATTGTACTAATGCATTATGGTGTTGTATGAGGTTTATGTTTTCTACTAACATGAAAGGTACACCAAGAAAGACAAATCATGTTCTGGTCCAAGAACATATGATCATGATAACATGAGGACAAAGATTCATCCATTGTCATGGATCTCATAGAAGATCCATTTACGAGGTATGTATAACTTGGTTTTGTAATGGCTAACCTATGAGATATACAGGTTACTAGCACAAGTCATTGAAGAAGAACAAGAAGACATCTTGTGAGTATGTTAGACATAACTAACTAGCATGCTAATCCAGGTATGTTTTTCCTATATCAAGATAGAATCCTACCTTGGGTTAGGATCTTATATTGTTGTTGATAATGATTATTCATGAAGTCATAGGTTTGAATAATCATGATTGTATGCATATTATGTTTCTTACCATAATTGATGATATGACTAACCAGAAAAATCATGATGGTATAGGTTTGAATAATCACAGGTTTTATGCATTTTATATCTCTTATCTTGATTGATGATTCAACGAACCTGAAGAGTCATAGGTTTGAGTAATTACAGGTTTAGACATGTTATGTTTATTATGATTTGACTAACCATAAGAATCCTACATAAACCTTGAATGCTAATGCTTATTATTTATGTTTGAAATGATCATGACTATACATGCTTGAGATTATTGTGTTTTAATAGTATACTAATGAATGTATGATTTTATATGAGATCATAAGGATAACACATTCATGATACTAATAAGCATGCATAGGGACCAAGGATGAATTTGAGATTCAAGAACAGGTAATCCAGGAAGCAAAGATCAAGAGGGAGTACACTCCAGTGGTTTATGCAAGGATGCATATATTCAGAGGGAGTTGACCATCTCTCTACATCCCACAACAAAAAGGTGTAGAAGAAGCTACTTCAAATTAGGACTCCAGCAGCTCCTGCAAGGAAGCGAAGACTCAGAGGGAGTCCACCCAACGAACAAACAAAGATAAGTATTTGAATTGTCATTTCTTAAATAATACTGTTCAATAATGTATATACTGATGTTCCTAGAATTAGGTTGTGTATTATGCATATTAGATTAATTGCATTGATGAACAGTATACTCCTAATATGCATGGGTAAGTGGCCTATGGCACTGTACAACATTCCATTGCTACTTATCTAGAATGAAACCTCTTTGCTGACACGTTGGGAGTTGTGCACACTCTTAACAATGTTCTGGTAGAGATTGGAAGGCATCTAGAAAGTTACAGAATATGGATAAATGTTGTATTGAAGCATTGGCTAAGATAATTGCATGACTGTATGGCATATTTCTTTATGTGTAAGAATTTGTTCTGAAAACTATGAGATGTTTTCTAATCATGCAATTTAACTTGTTGTGTAGGAAAGATCGTATGCCATCTCCTACAAAAGAAGAACTACAACATTTGTTCCAGCAGCAAAGATATCTATTGAAGATATTGAAGATATTGAAGTTCCCAGGATCTGGGATGAAGAAATGAAATGCCATGATCCGTCGATCATGAAGAATGATGTTTGGGATGTAATCCCAAGACATGAAGGAAAGTTTGCTATGACTTCCAAATGGAACTATCAGATCAAGCATGTTGCAGATGGCAGCAATGAGAAATATAAAAGTGATGAAATAGAAGATACACCAGATGGATTCAAGACAGCTTCCTTGAATGGTGTAGTTAAAGAAGAAGTGTATGTGGAGCAGCCACTTGGTTCTGAGACACATGATAGGAAATCATATATGTGCAGAACTTGGTATGGTGAAAATAGATTGATTGCCGACACGCAGCGGAAGCTTGCTGCCAAGTTCGAGATGAAGAACTTGGGGATGATGCACTATTTGCTTTTTGGCATGGAGGTGTGGCAGAGTGCAGATAGAATCTTCCTTGGACAAGGGAAGTATGTAGTAGAGATCCTGAAGAGGTTCGGGATGATGGACTGCAAGGATATGGCCACACCTATGGCATCGAATCTGAAGCTTCTATGTGATGCTTCATCTGAGCCGGTTGATGTCTCTTTGTATTGTCAGATGATTGGGTCCTTGATGTACCTGACGAACATGAGACCAGACATTTGCTTTGCTGTGAACACATTGAGCTAGTTCCTGACGGATCCGAGGAGTGTTCACCTGGTTGCTGTAAAGCATGTTCTGAGGTACCTGAAGGGTACAGTGGATTATGGGCTCAGGTATGAGGTGAATCAAAAGTTTAACCTGCAGGGTTATGTTGATTCAGATTGGGCTGGCAGTGCTGCAGATAGGAAGAGCACATCTGGGTGCTGCTTCAGTATGGGATCAGGTGTGATCTCTTGGTTTAGCAGGAAGCAGTCCTGCGTAGCACTGAGTACAGCTGAGGCAGAGTATGTTGCATCCTGTTCAGCTAGTTGTGAGGTAGTATGGCTACGGAAGCTACTGTCTGAGTTATTTGATCTCCTGTTGGATGCTATTGGTATCTTCTGTGATAACCAGAGTTGTGTGAAGCTGTCCAAGAACCCAGTGTTTCATGACAGGTCGAAACACATAGAGATCAAATATCACTATATCAGGGATATGGTGCAGAGAGGAGCTGTGAAGCTCCTATATGTTGCGACAGACGAGCAGATTACAGATGTGCTGACGAAGTCGCTAGCCAGAGTGAAGTTCGAGTACATCAGAGAGAGGCCTGGCATTCTTCAGATCAAGGACACTTCGAGGAAAGAAGTGATGGACACATTTGCTGAAGCCATTCCAAGCATGTTGGAAGGGGGATCCTTCACATGGCTGTGGATGTAAGCGCTGGATGATGAGCATCAGGATGATGTTCTGGTTTCTTCTTAGATATGATCAGTTGGATCATTTATATGTATGTACGCATCATGTTGGATGTTGGATACATTGTGTGGATCATGTATCTTTGAATGATCAGGTAGATCATGGATGTTATTGGATACATTGTGTGGATCATGTATCTTTGTATGATCAGGTAGATCATAGATGCTGATGGATACATTGTGTGGATCATGTATCTTTATATGATCAGGTAGATCATGTATGTTGATGGGTACATTGTGTGGATCATGTATCTTTGTATGATCAGGTAGATCATGTATGATTGATGGATACATTGTGTGGATCATGTATCTATGTGTGCATCAGATGGATGCATTGTATGATCAGGATGATCGTGGATGACGAGCTTCTCCAGATGACATGCAGCAGGATGTTGCAGTGATGATGATGAGTATCAGATGATACTTTGTGGCCGTGCATCAGGTTGTGCAGGAAAGCATGTAATTTGTGCCCTGGGAGATTTGTAGATGGTCTTTCGAGGTTTTGCCTATGGCATGTAATTCGGTGCCCTGGGACATCTGGAAAATGCTCTTGCAAGGTTTTGCTTGGGAGGACATGTAATTTGTGCCCTGGGAGATCTGCAGATAGTCTTTCGAGGTTTTGCCTATGGCATGTAATTCGGTGCCCTGGGATATCTGGCAGATGCTCTTGCGAGGTTTTGTCCTATGGCATGTAATTTGCTCCTGGGAGATCTGGACAGGATGAAAAAGGCCTCAGATGCTTCAGCCAGGTTTTGCCATGACCACATGTAATTTGCTCCTGGGAGATCTGGACAGGATGAAAAAGGCCTCAGATGCTTCAGCCAGGTTTTGTGGTGGACCACATGTAATGTGCTCCTGGGAGATCCGACAGGTAGAGCTGTGTGCTCATAATAGCCTGGGATGCTTCAGCCAGGTTTTGTGGTGAGATCACATGTAATGTGCTCCTGGGAGATCCGACAGGTAGAGCCACGTGCTCGTAACAGCCTGGGATGCTTCAGCCAGGTTTTGTGATGGGTCACATGTAATGTGCTCCTGGGAGATCCTATAGGTAGAGCTGTGTGCTCGTAATAGCCTGGGATGATGCAGCCAGGTTTTGTGATGCACGTAATAAGTCCTAAGGATTCCAGAGTATGGCTAGTGATGATGAAGACCTGCAAGTGGTGGGCCTACATCCAGTATGAAAAAGGACTGGCTCTGTAGAACTTCCTATGACGAGTAGATTCAGAGATTGATTGAGATAGCAGCAGCAGTGACGATGATGATGACTCGATGACGATTATCCAGTGACGATGATCCAGAGAAGATGACTTGTGCTAGAAGAACTATGCTGAGAAATGCCTTCCTAGTTAAGAGGGAGTGTTGATGTATATGTAACTTCGGAATGTATTTCACATATATGTATATTGTATTCCTATAGAGATGTTATTATTCCTCTATACGGGAGTGTCGTCATTTATATTGTAAGTGTCGTAACTTATACTTGATGGGTTATTAGACCACCTTGTTTGGGGTCGGCCTTGTATAAGTCATGTGGGTCAAAGGGTTATTAGACCAACCTATTGGGGGTCGGCCATGTGGGTCAAAGGGTTATTAGACCACCCTGTTGGAGGTCAGCCCAGTTAGCATTATGTTATGTGGTTAAGTTCGAGCCTACATGAGTTAGGTAAAAAGGCAAGTCAAGTCAAGTATAAATAGAGTGCGGGAGGCACTCTATTTACTCACTCACTTCTCACTCATGCACTCAAGGAGGAGTGGCGCACTTATGGAGGAGGAGGATCTGCTACTAGGTTATGTCTATCTCTCATGGTTGGTTGTATCATTGCTCTATCTATCTCTGAGGAAGTTATTGGGGTTTTCACCTTTATGGTTTTCCCCAAGTAAATCTTTGTGTCTCTTGTGTGCTTGCATTATTGTCTCCATGATTGATATGCTGTAGATATGCTGTACATGTTGTTCTCTCAGTTAAGATCCTAGATCAGATTGAAGTAAATTCTAAAAATTTAACAAATTACAATAGTCTCCATTTGTTAAGAAAGAATGGTGTATTTGGTTTTTTCACCATTCCTAAGCAAAAGAACAAATGCTATGCATGAATACTAGAAAAATATAGTAAGAAGCCATTTCAAGAGTCTAAATTTAGAGCATGTAGAAAGTTAGAGTTGGTTCACTATGACTTATGTAGCCCCATGCCAATTCCTTTTGCAAATGGTAATAAGTACATCATGAAATTTTGTTGATGATTATACTAGAAAGTGTTGGGTATACTTGTTGATGACAAAATTTGAAGCATTTCAAACTTTCAAGAATGTTCATGCATGGATAGAAAATCAAGCACAAGCTCATATTGGTACATTTCGGTCCGATAATGGTAAAGAATAAACATCTAATTCCATTGAAGACTATATTTTTAAACATGGGATTACACATCAAACTTTAGTTCCCTACAATCCCCAATAAAACGGTGTAGCAGAAAGGATGAATAGTACCTTAATGAATATGGCATGCTCAATGATGTTTTTCAAGAATGTGAAACTGATGTTTTAGGTTGATGCAGTAGTATGTGCATCATATTTAAGAAATAGAATTCCATCTCATGCTATTGAACACAAGAATCCACATGAAATGGGGTTTGGCTACCTTCCTTCAATTAGGCATCTCAGTATTTTTGGTCCCACCTTCTATGCTTTGATACCAAAGAAGCAAAGAAACAAGATTGGTGCTAGAATTCGAAGATTCATTTTCTTGGGGTACTCAGAAACTTCCAAGGCATATCGTCTTTATGATGAGCTAAACAAGAAGTTTGTTGTTTCCATATATGTCCTTTTTCTTGAAACTGATAAAAATGACTATTCTATTGAAAGAAAGCTTGATTGTCTGGAGAGATTTTCCCATCTAAATACATATTATGAATTTGATAATGAAATTCCATATCTTCAAGGAGGGATCCCTATATTGGATCAATCTATGAAATTTCTTTTTGAAGCACCAACACCCCCTCATGAAGAAACTCATGAAGAAGAATTTCCTGCCACTTCACCTGAACAAGAGACTCAACTAGATGACATGATTGAGAGGATTGGAAGACTAAAGCTTGGAGAGAATGAAGCATAAATAGATGAACAACCTAGGCCATCAAGCAAGATCCTAAAATGGGCCATAAAGACACTTGAAAGTTTCCATCTAGATGAAGTGGGAAATACGGGAACAAGAATCTCAACTAGAAAAGAAGATGGAGGAGAATCGAGATGCAGATAACTCGGGTGATGACATGCATGTCTCATTTGATTATGAATTGAATTTATCGGCAAACTTTGAACCAACTTCCTTTGAATAGGTTGCTACTCGTGATGAGTGGAAATAAGCCATGCATAATGAGTATGATGCATTAATGAAGAATGGAACTGGAAACTGGGTGACCTCTAGTTGAAACCAAACCAACTGGCAATAAGTGGGTGTACAATAACAAATACAAATCAAATGGCTCACTTGATAAGCAAAATAGGAAGATTCATGGCAAAAGGCTATGCACACAAAGGAGGACATGACTATGAAGAAACGTTCTCCCCCAGAACAAAATGGGATACCATCTAGACCTTACTCTCTTTGGCTACACATAATGGGTGGAAATTCCACCAAATGGATGTAAAATATGCATTCTTGAATGGATACTTGAAAGAAAATGTCTTCATGTATCAACTAGAAGGCTTTATTGTGAAGGGACACGAATGCAAGGTATTCAAACTTGTCAAGTCCTTGTATGGCCCGAAACAAGCACCTTGAGCATTGTCTCAAAATCTAACCGAGCATCTTCTGAAGCTAAATTTCAAACATTATAATCTTGATGATGCAACATTGTTTGCAAAGAAAGTTGGAAGATCTGTTGTGTTTCTTGTGGTGTATGTAGACGACCTTTTGATGAGAAAGAACAATCAAAGTTATATAGAATCCATAAAGAAAGATCTAAAGAAAGGTTTTGAACTAATTGATCTAGGACACCTTCATTATTACTTAGGTATTGAAGTGACTCAACATCCTAAGTACATGTTCATCTCTCAAAAGAAGTATGTTGGATAATGCTCGAACACATTCTGCATGATCGAATGTGACCCTCTCTCAAATCCAATGGAATAAAATTTGAAGCTCACATCAAGTGAAGGAAAATAATTTGAGGATCCAACCAAGTACTGACAGCTTCTAGGAAGCCTTATTTACCTTACCACCACTAGACCATATATTTCGCATGTTGTTGGAATCCTTTCAAGGTTCATGCACAAACCTTGCGAAGGACACTAGTTTGTTGCAGAAAGAGTCCTACGATACCTGAAAGGGACTCAAGACTTTGAGCTCAAGTACTCTAAGGTGGATGAATTCAAACTCATTGGATGCTCTGATTCAAACTTCGATGGAGACAAAGAGATAGGAGTTCCCACTTCTGGATACACAATGAGTCTTGGATCAATAGTTGTCTCCTACAGATCATACAAATAAACAGTTATAGCATATTCGACAAAAAAGGAAGAATATGTGGATGTTTCAAAATCAAGGAAATATATTGTGTGGCTCATTAAGATACTTGAATATTTGCAAGAGAAATAGGAAAACTCCACTCCACTTTTGACTGACAACACTTCTGCAATGAAGTTGTCAAAGAATCCCAGATTCCATGATCGAACCAAGCACATCAACAGAAAGTACCATTTGATTCGACATCATGTAGAGGCAAAGACAGTTCATTTATGACATTGTTCCATGAACGAGCAAATTGTAGACATCTTCACCATAGCACTTGGACAATAAAAGTTTGAAAAGTTTAGAACTGTGCTCGGACTCACAAACACCCCTTTGGATTAAGAGGGGGAACATTGGAAATATAACCCTTCGGAATTATGATTTAAACCATATTGTAAATATTATAGTCAGTTGAATAAAAGGAAGATGGGGAGTCATAGGGACTCCAACGGATCTCTTGGAATATGATTCCCAAGACACACTTGTCCATTTTATAAATAAACATCTTGATCAATGAAGAATTATCAATATGAGAGTTATTCTACAAATGTTGGGTCATAGAATTTCTAAGGATTTTATATAGCTTATGGCCAAATTTGGTGATTTTTAGTGTAAAAATAAAAATATCGCATAGAATTTGGGAGAATCAATTTAGAAAAAAATGGAAGTTGATGAATTGTTTTTTGAAAAAAAAACATCTAAAATTAGCCCATTAGCTAAATTTTGCCCCAAATTTTTTTTTTGACTACAACATGAAAATGAAGAGAGTAAAATTTTAGGATATTCCTATACTCCATCATAGTCCCATCAGTATTTTGATCATTTACATTTTCAGTGATGCATGCACTTTTAGTGTTTGCATGCATTCTAGGGTTTGCATGCATCCCAGTCATCAGTCCAACAACTATCCCTTAGTTAGCCAGCCCCCAGGAGCTTGTCACTATTCAATTTTCGCCCTCTAGTTGCTTAATGCACCCTTCTTCCTTTATTTTAGGAATCAACTCGCCCTTCTTCACCTACCAGTCCAGTTGTCTTCAATTTATACTCAGTTACACTCAGTTACACTCAGTTACAGTCAGTTACACTTAGTTACACTCAGTTACACCTACCAGAGTTAGTTTGACTGATGGTTGACAGTTACTTGAGCATTGATGACTCCACCGATGATGATGAAGACTTCCAGTAGTGCTCCGATGATCATGAGGACACCTAGTTGTGCTCTGATGACACTCTATTGATCTTATGATCACTCTGAGAGGCTAATTTGAATTGCCACCTTAGGCATTCGAATCCTCTCTACCATTGTACTATTTATTTGTCCATATTGTGATTAATTAACTAGTGTGTGTGAAGTATTTTTGCTTCTATCCGAGTTCTAGTGTATTATTATTCTGTTGCTCATTATACTACATTGATCACTCTTCTTCTGTTTTCCTGGTTAATCATAATTACTCTTGTGGGGTATACATCATCTCTTAGATCTGCTGTGAGTATTTTCACATGGTATTAGAGCCATGGCAGGGACAAGATTTATTTTCTACAGGTGTTCTATATGAAGAGAGAGCAATCTTTTCTCACCAATATATTTCAGCAGCGGCATGCAAAACATAGTGTTTGTTTGTGTGTGATTTGCAGGTTTCTTACTTCCTCCATGTGCATTTGCTAATCCAAAGATGGAGACTTCTTCTTCACAAAATATTCTTACTCCATTCAACTATGATGAATGGAAACCAAAGATGATTGCATTCTTGAAGAGACAATGTCTTTTTGATATGTGCATTGGTAATACAAGAGTTTTTTATTCCGATGAAGAGGAGAATGATTGGCTCAATGATTGTGATGGAGCTTTTGGAGCAATATGTCTTGCTATGTCTCCTTGTATGCGCTACCTCAGTAAGACTGCTGAAAATCCAAGTGATATATGGGTCCAACTTGATAGAGAATTTGGAAAGCACGAAGAAGAGGATCATGCTAGCCTTTTGGAGAACAAGCCCACTGAGATCTCCTTATGTGTTCTTTCCGATCATGTGTTGGCCTCAACAATTGTTCAAGATGAAGAAGAAACTGTAGATTCAAAACTCACTCTCTCAAAGTCTTCTATTTCGAATTCTGATCAAGATAAACTAGCTCATACTCTAGATTCCAAAGAGGTTCTTGAATCCTCTCTTTGACATGAGTTTGCCGGTATGCAGAATAATGATCTACTTGAAGTTTTAGAGGTAAAATATGATTTTGGAGGTGAAGAATTCGTCCTCCTTGATTGCATGCCTCCTATAAAATTTTGTTCTATCATTTGCACAGTTTCTCAGAGTTTTACTGAAGATAAAGAGCACTACCATTCGCTTGAGTTCAATTCTCATGCAATTTTTGCTGATTTTGGTTTTGATCTCACCCATGTTGGTTCAAAGAAGATCTCAGGAAACCATTTCTCAAATATTGGAGCTGCTTTAACTTCCACTGATAAGAAGTTCAAGTTTCAAGATCTATTTGATCCGATTGAAGCTATTCCTACCTCACTTGGTTCGAATCACAGGTTCTAGGATCATCCTCATATTTTCAGATTTGTTCTCACCATTTTTGGTATGAAGAGCAAGTTCATAAAGTCTCCACATTCGCTTGCATCCACTGATGGAGAATTCAAGCACATGTTTTTGGAGCATGATCCATTTACTCCCAAGAGTAAGATACCTCCAGACATATCTACTTGATTTTGGAGCAGTTAAATCTTTTGGTGTGCTACAGTCTATTTTGAGGGGGGGGTATTTTTCCCATGAGGTTTTCTCCATTTCCTCGGTTTATTGATTGTTATTAGTTTGGATTATTATTGTATTGGGGTGACCTTTGGTCTTAGTAACCAGGTCCCTACATTATTATTTTTTTTACAACATAGTCTAGCTTGAGGGGGGTTGTTCGGATATCCACATCATCATTTTCAAGACCTTGCATGCAATTAGGGTTTTCATGCATCCCAGTCACCAGGTTGATGCCTCCAGCACCTTATCCACTTCATTCTAGCACTCGGGAGCTCCTTCCATCAGTGTTTTAGCCCTCCTAGTTAGGAAGGCGCCCACTTCTCACCTACTGCTAGAGAAGGGCACACTTCTTCACCTACCATTGCAGTTCCACTTTAGTTACACTTAGTGTTAAAATTTATAATGCTAAGAAAAAAAATAGCAACATTACATTCCATTTCACAATAATAGCATATACAGGATCACTGAAGAAACAACAAGCACAACATAAACACAAGAGACACAAATTTATCCTGGGAAACCCTCATGGGGCAGAAAACCCAGTAAAGCTTCCTCGATATAGATGACCAGCAATATACAAAGATGCAAACCAAAGACACGATCTCCTCCTCCACCATAGCAGACCTCTCCTCCACAAGTGCGCCTCTCTCAAGTCAGTGAGTGTGTCAAATGAGGAACATACCTCCTCTATTTATACACTACACTGACATGTATTTTACACAAGTACATGTAGGCTCGTATTTAACCATTAGGTTAAATACCCTATTATAACTGACTGGGCCGACCCCCACATGGTGGGTCTAATAACCCTTGTTACCACAACCAATTCGGAGGAATAAACATCTCCGGATTCATAGTATAATCACATCGGAGGGATGGAACATCTCCGGAATAAATAATATACAAATATAATATTCTTAGAAGTTACAATATTCAACACTCCCCCTTAACGAGAAGGATATTATAAAAACATCCGCAGGAGCAACGAGTCATACATCATACATGATACATCTATATATCATCGGAATCTTTCTTTAGTTCATCATCATCAGTAACTCAACTAGTTACTGGAACATCGACATCACTCGATCATCAGCATCGTCATCATCAGCATCGTCATCACACGATCATCAGCATCGCCATCACACGATCATCAACATCGACATCACACGATCGACATCGTCATCACACGATCATCAGCATCGTCATCACACGATCATCAGCATTGTCATCACATGATCATCAGCATCGCCATCACATGATCAGCATCGTCATCACACAATCATCAGCATCGTGATCACACGATCATATTACAGGATGATCAATCCTACTCTCTTTAGGACATAGGTCCATGGATGATACAATCCAGATCAAGTTCTAGGATGATCAATCCTTATCTCTTTAAGACAAGTCTCATGTCTAGGGACGATCTAATCCCAACCACAGTGGCAGTCCTTTTTCATACTGGATGTGACACATCTACAGATCCAGCCCTGTTTCATGCTGGACGTATCACATCTACAGAGCCAGCCCTGTTTCATGCTGGATGTATCACATCTATAGAGCCAGCCCTATTTCATGTTGGATGTATCACATCTACAGAGCCAGCCCTATTTCATGTTGGATGTATCACATCTACAAAGCCAGCCCTGTTTCATGCTGGATGTATCACATCTACAGAGCCAGCCCTGTTTCATGCTGGATGTATCACATCTACAAAGCCAGCCTTGTTTCATGCTGGATGTATCACATCTACAGAGCCAACCCTGTTTCATGCTGGATGTATCACATCTACAGAGCCAGCCCTGTTTCATGCTAGATGTATCACATCTACAGAGCCAGCCCTGTTTCATGCTGGATGTATCACATCTACAGAGCCAGCCCTATTTCATGTTGGATGTATCACATCTACAGAGCCAACCCTATTTCATGCTCGATGTAACCTAGAACAATTCTAGGATTTGTCATGTACATTTTGAACCGAGGTCCAGGGACGATCCAATCCTATCATGTACCTTTTGAATCGAAGTCCAGGGACGATCCAGTCCTATCATGTACCTTTTGAACCGAAGTCCAGGGACGATCCAGTCCTATCATGTACCTTTTGAACCGAAGTCCAGGGACAATCCAGTCCTATCATGTACCTTTTGAACCGAAGTCCACGGACGATCCAGTCCTGTTAACACCCAAAAAGTGCTCACTAGCTCATTTACCACATTATATGGCTCATTTGTCCATTTTCCTACCATATTTCCATTAAAATCCTAAAAAATCCCATTAAAAAGCCTCCAAAAGGCTTAAAATGCCTCCAAAAGGCCACAAAACCATCAAAATAGTCTAAAAAAGGCTAAAAAACCCCCTTTTCCTCCAAAAATAGCAAAAATCCCCTAAAAAGGGAATAAAAATATAAAATAATGAGGAAAAGGAGGAAAAAACCCTATACAGCTGCCCAAAACCATGTGTTTCCTAAAACCATGGGTCAGCACTCCACCACCAAAAAACTATAAATAGGTGATGGAGATCCCTTATTCCATATCCACAATCACAAGCACCCTTACTCTGCCAAAATCTCTCTCGAAACCCTAGTTCACCTTTGAACTATTTTCACCTTGAGAGCCACCTTTGGCCCATTCCCAACATTGGAGAAGGAGAAGGAGCATTCTTGAAGCTTGGAGCATCCTCTTGGACACTGCAAAGGGCTTCACCAACCTTGACACTCAAGGTAACATCAATACAAAGACATTCTTTCATTTTGGTGTTTATGCTTCATGCTTGTATTAGAAATAATTTAATGTTTTGTTTATTGCATAATTAGTTTAATATACTGAACTGCTACTAAGGAGTCCATTCTCCTTAGTAGGTGCTCATTGGCACAAGATAGGGGTAAAACCCTAGCTACAGTTTTGGCGACTCCCCTAGTTTTCGAATTTCTGGTTTCCGTTTTTAAATTTTTTCTTCCGGCTGTCCCTTTCGGCCGCTGCATACCGCGTCGTTTTCCTCTACAGTCGCGTCCCGACCGTGCCTTTCAGGCCTTTACCCGCGATCCGACCGTGGCTCTCAGACTGCTTCCGACGCTCTGCCGGCGGATTCAAGTCTGTTACCTGCGATCCGACCGTGGCTAATCAGCCTTTTTGCCGCGATCTGACTGCGCCTGTCGGCCTTTTTCCTGCGTCGCGACTGCGGCTTTCTGCCTATTTCGCGCGTCCCGACTGCGCCTGTTAGCCCTTTTGCCGTGACCCGACTGTGTCTTTTTCCATTTTTCCTGCGTCCCGACTGCCACTGTTGGCCCGATAGCCGCGACCCGACTGTGCCTTTTCCCCTGTTTCCTGCGTCCCGACTGCAACTATTGGCCCAATAGCCGCGACCTGACCGCCGCTGTTTCATTCAAACCCGCGGTCGGCCTGTTCTGACCCGCCACAGACCCGCGGTCTGATTTCTGCTCTTTTCCTGTTTTGAGCCCAGCCCCTCTTGCTGCAATATTTTCTGCATTTGAACAGCCCTCTGTCCCACCTGCAGCCCACTTCCTTACAGCCTTTCTGCAACATAATTTCTGTTCCTTTTACAGAATCTTTTTAAAATTTCAGTATTTTTATTTCAGAAAATTTTGCAAATTAAAAGAATCAATTTCAGCATTATTGATAGATTGGAAGTTGCCCTCCCTTGTGGCACTTCTGTTTTTGGGTTCAACACCTCACGAGCACACACTCTGTCACATTAAATCAAGTGAGCCTTAAAAAGTACCTAACTAAACCAACATTCTAACCCCACTTGGGGAACACAAAAGAATCATTGTAGTTAGGTAGGATCAGGGGGATAGGCTTCCAATAACACCCCTTGGTTATTTCACTTGAGACATAGTTGTTGTCCAAATAGGGAACCAAAATCCCCTAGTACTTTTTGGCACGGTCACGACCAGTTTATCAGAGGGCCTCTCCCTTAGGAGGGTTGAAGTCGGGAGACTGGTTCCGGAGGCCTGAGTGGAATACCGCACTCCATTCAGTAACCGAAGGGATACCTTTCGCGGTTCGCGGGATATCCCTGTATAGGGGTATTGCGGTCAACGAACTAAACGGCAGATTCACCTTTCTGGACGTGTCATGAACGGGGTATCTTAGTTGCCATTCTTCTAGGATTGACTACCCGGTATCCCTCCCGGTAGGGGGATATCATAGCCACTTGGCTTTCCTACTCATATTGTCTGACTTGGATTTCATCACCTTGCAGAGGATATGTTTAGTTAAGTCAGAATACTTTTAGCTAGGTGTTTGCATGCTCCTTTACCTCCCTTTGGTCTAGTGAGTCCACCATTTTTCTTTTTTAGGAAACCTGCTGCTTGTTGGTATTCTGACCATCTTTGTTGTTACTCCACCTATTGTAGCACAGCTGTTGCAGTGGGTGTTTTGAGTTGGTTGTTGGCCTGAGTGCCTTGCTTTTTAGCTCTCCTTCTGCACACTCGGTTGCATTAGGATTTTTGAGCTGTTTTCATACTCACCTCAACCCACAGAGACTTAGACACCATCTGTCACCATTGAGTCCCCGAGACATTCTCGGCGCCTCAGGGGCGAGCCCCCACAGCACGGTTCTCTCGACACCACTCGTCATAGATTCCGATCATTGTCCGTTGATACCACTCATCACAGATCTAGAGCCTTGTCACTTGACTCCACCCGTCAGCGACGTAGGACTCCGTCACCAGATAGTGACGCACCTTACTTTACCTCTGATTCTGACGAAGAGTCTGAGAACCCTATTTATACTGCCCCTACTAGCCCCATGGCTGGTACGAGTTCCACTCCATTTGTCATAGGAACCATTGGTGGCACATCCACCACTACACCAGTTACTACACCTGTTTTTGGTATGCCCTCCATGGGGCAACCCTCTACCGTTCCCCTCACGGTACCTATTCCCACAGCAGGAATACCTATCCCCACTACATCAGTGGCTCACACTACCCATGGTGGTGCTGGACCATCCTCCACTACCTCAGTTCCCCCACTTGGGGGCACCACCCTTAATTTTGTCCCTCCACTTGGGGGCACTGGCCCCAACTTGGTCCATAGCACTACTGTGTCACAGCCTTCTTCCAGTTTGCCATTCATGGCTAGCCTCAACCTACCTGACCTGGCCAGATTGACCAACGATCCTATTCGACACGACCCTATGTGGCCTCATATGCCTACCAAACTACCCTCTGACATCCCTAAATTCGAGGGTAAGGCCGGTGAGGACCCACAGAACCACATCATGTCTTTCCACCTATGGTGTTCCTCTAACTCCATAGTGGACGACTCTGTTCACCTCCGTCTCTTACAGCGCACCTTTACTGGCTCTGCAGCCAAGTGGTATATTGAGCAGCCTCATGGGACCCACGCCACCTTTTCTTCCCTGGCCTCGACCTTCCTGCAGTTCTTCCAGTTGCCAGTCCGCTATGACGCGGGCGTTGAGATCCTTCTATCTTGTAGACAAAACACGGCTACCCATATCACGGACCACATCCATGAGTGGCGTAGACGCCGTAGCTTATGCAAGATTAAACTAGATGACCGTATCTTCCTCGATTGGTTCCTCAAGTCCCTGCTTCCCGTCATCGCGAAGGATGTAGCTTCAGAAAGACCCCAGTCTGAAGAAGAGGCCATCCTTAAGGCACAGCAGTTCGACCTCATTTACGCCCAGTCGGGTTACCTTTATACCATTATACCTGACGCCCCTCGCGGCGAGTCCTCCCATCATGATGCGCCGGGGGCATCCCACGCTGCAGATGGTATCATTGGCCGTGTTTCTTCGCACCCCCAACCATTTTCTATAGCACGACCTACCCCTGGCCCCGACCTGTCGAGGGCTACCTCCCAGTCTGGAGCAACCAACTCATATGCTCCCATGACACATCACCATTCCCATGGACCTTCATGTCCACCTCAGTGCTTCGGGTATGCGACTCCTGCTTACGCTCCTCCAGTCGCCCCTCAGCCTTACTACCATCAGCAGACTGCCCCGGCTCCCGCGCCTTCCCAAGCCCCCCCAGCTTATTATCCACCCCAGGCAGCCCCTGCGGCACATCCACAACCTGCTCCGCAGTCCTATCAGCAACCCCCTCAAGTTGCTGCACCTGCTCAGCCTCAACCTACATATCATCCTCCGTAGCCTGCCCCTGCACCTGCGCAACCTCAAAATCCACCTGCTGCCCAAGGGCAAGTTTACGCCCAACATAACCCGCAGCCAAACCAGAATAACCAACGTAACCAGGGCCAACAGAACCGCGGCAAAGGCCGTAATCGGGGAAATAACCAACCTGCAGACCAAGCTGGTCAACCGGCTAATCCCCCCGACAACAATAATGCGGCCCCCGCTAATCAAAACCCTGATCGCCCGCCCAAGCAGGCCAAAAACCCCAATCTGCGAACGAACCACCCTTGTTCTATTTGTGGGGTCTATGGACATTACACCCATGCTTTCCCACACTTGGAGTGAGCTCGGCAGCTTTGGGTTGACGAGGCCCATCGCCAAGGGCATGCGGCTCCCCAAGCACCGCCCAACCCCCCCCAACCTCAGCAACCCCCTTTGGTGCTGCAAAACCCCTTACCGACCCAAGGCGTGGTGAACACTCAGCCGTTGGCCCCTCAAGCTAACGTGCAACCCCAACAACAACAGATCACCTACGCTGCCCCTGATCAACCCATGTTTGACTCAGGTACCCACCACTTATTGATGATGTCATCAGCTGACGTCAACCTCCAGACCCGTCGGAACCAATATGGCTCCACCTATGAAGCCACTCCCACGGATAAAACTACTAACGCCCACCCCACCGATCAGGCGTTACGTATCCCTCCGCCTCCCACAGACGGCGCTGCGAAAGCACCTCGTTTCCCACTGCGCCGAATCAACAATAACCCTAACGCGCGCGCTGCGTCAAACTACAACATCGTAGACGACCTAGCCCAATCTCCCGCAGCCATGTCTGCGTTGGAAGTCTTGAAGAACTGCCCTTCCCAGCGCAAGACTTTACTTTCCGCCATCGGGGGGATTGACCCAACTGATTCACATTTGATGGCGTTTGATTTAGACCAGTCTGAACCACGCCTACCTTCTAGCTTAGCCTTCCAAGTTACAGTCTCCGTTAGGAATCTTGTTATCCATCGGTGCATCATTGATGAGGGTGCTTCCACATGCGTTATGTCTACATTTGTATGGCAGAAGCTAGGATCCCCTCCTCTCCAGCAGTCCACCACTGCATTACGTGCCTACGACGGTCGTTCGGCCCAGCCCCAAGGCCTTCTACCCAACGTTCCAGTCCAGTTAGGTGGTAAAACAGTCCTTATTGACATAGAGGTAATCAATGCCCAATTGGATTACAACCTTCTACTTGGCCGCAGCTACATGTACGCCATGCGGGCGGTTGCCTCTTCTGTCTTTCGCACCATGATGTTCCCCCATGAAGGACGCGTGGTTAAGATTGACCAGCTCACCTACTATGATCCCAGTGCTCCAGCGGCACCGGAAAATGTTCTCCCCATGGTTGAACAACCTGTTTCTCCTGCCTCCACCTCATTTGTTTCTTCTACGGGGCCTGGAGTCTACTCAGACGCGCCGATGACCTCCACCTTTCAATCCATTCCTCCGCCATCATCTACGCCCGAAATGTCTGACTTATGTACCTTGTCCCATGACATCCTACCACCTAACAATCAACCATCCTTGTTGCCTAAACCACCATTGGTACCTAGTCACATTGGTGTTACACCGATCCATACGATCCCCTTCCTAGTTCCTCCAGCAGGAGTAGTAAGCGCCCCGGTCATGGCTACCCTTAGCCTCCCTGGGTTAACATTGGGATTACCTGTATGGTACCTTTCGCCTCCCGTTCGCCCGCCGACACCAGATGTCGTCCTCCAGCCGGTGCAACCCATGGCTACTACCACCCACCCACCTCCCGGGGTCCCTACCCCTTCGTCCTCCACGACACTTCCTCCTCCTCTTCAACCCACTGGGGGCAGAAGTCCACAACCTTACACTGCTGTCCCACCTCCCAAGACAGTCAAGAACCCTCCAGTGTTTCGTGCTCCTCCCAAATGCTCGCTGTGTGACGAGTTGGGCCATGCGACCCACCAATGCCCACAGTTACCTGCATTACAGAAGCACATGCAAATGCTCGATGATGACCCCAACATCCCAACTGTCGAACTCAACCCTACTCCTAAGCCTAAAGATAAGTCCCTACGTACCAACCACTCATGCGCCATCTGCGGTATTTACGGGCACTATTCACATCATTGTCCCGATCTCCCGGATTATAGAGCGGCTCTTTACGAGATGAACAATCTAGACCTTGAGACGGCACCACCTACCATTGAGGAGATCTACCCCCCGGTCTCTCCCCCTTCTGAAGAGGTTAATATCATCTACATGATCTCTTCAACCAACACTTCCACTACCCCCTCGTCAACCGATTTGACGACGCAGACTTTCCGTACTGATGAGGAGATTCTTGAGGCCCTAACTGCCCCGGATTATCCTTGGGATGATATGCACCACCGTTCCTATTTCATCCCAGAAGCGTCTTCCTCTAGCACCGCTACCCAATACGCGGTCGAATCCAAAGACTTCCTCCCCACCAAGGTGGACTGGTTCAAGGACCCTATTCCTGCACCTGATGCCTTCGAGGAGGGCAACATGGCCAACATCTCACCTGTCATCCAAGTTGATATTGCTGCTCCAGGTCGTGCCCCTGAACTCATTACTTTAGGAGCATTCTGCAGTAAACAAGAGATTGAGGACTACACACACCTTTTCAAAGAATTCCGTGATGTCTTTGCCTGGTCTTATACCGAAATGCCTGGTCTTGATCCCGCAATTATAGAGCACCACATTGACACATGGCCTGATGTAACCCCCGTTCGTCAAAAACAACATCCTCTTTCTCCATCAAAGTTCCCAGGATATGCCCCTGAACTCATCACTTTAGGAGTCTCCTGCAGCGAGCGGGAGATTGAGGATTATATACAACTCTTCCAAGAGTTCCGTGATGTCTTTGCTTGGCCCTCTAACGGAATGCCCGGTTTCGACACCGCCATTCTCAACCATCACATAGACAGACGGCCAGAGGAACTCCATGTTCTTACTCAAACCAACTCTAAAGGCCTCCCTTTATGCAACCCCCATGACGGGTTGCATCCTACGGACTCTCTACCTATTGCATAACTTGCGACCTCATTGGTCTGCGTTGTACAGTACTTTCTTTTTTGTTTTGTTTTTGTTTTTCCACACCGTTTCCCCCACTGGAACCAGCACGACGCGACCGTCATGATGGTCACCTCGTTGCATTTTTTTTTACCCTGTCATTTTTTACCCATTTTTCAGACGCCACTAGTCGCCTCGGTTTGCGTGCCACATCGGCCGTTCTCCGTTTTTCACATGTTTTATATCATCGGATTCATTTTTTCGAGCTGGTGATGATGCTTGAGATCATTTCTCGCTCTCACCTCCAGATTTTCCGGGCATTTTTCAAAATGCCCCCGTCACCTCGGTTTGCGTGCCACATCGGCCGTTAGCCGTTTTTGACATCCTTTATATCGCCGGATTCATTTTTCCAAGCTCGTGATGATGCTTGAGATCATTTCTCGCTCTCACTTGGTACAATTTCAACATTGTGTCCTGACACCTCGTTTCCTCGGTTTGTGTGCCACATCGGCCGCCATCGGATTGTTCCACATTTTTACATGAGCCATTCACTCCTGTCATACTGCAAATGTTTCATTATTTTGCCACCATTTCATCTACCCCGCAAGGAGGTCCATCAGTGTTCCCACCTACCCTCGTTCTTGGTCATCATTACTAAACCTTGATTGAACACTTCCTCCTTGCCTGGCCATTCCTTTTGTTCGGTATAATTTTATCCCTTTTTCGGGCCGGACAAGTCCTTTACGAAAAAGGCACTTAGGGAGTTTCCGTTAAGCTCTTTTCTGACTCCTAAAAGAATGAAAAGATCGCCGAGCAATCTTGCTTCCTTTCATGCTCGTTAAAGTACCTGAAAGGGCGTCTATCTGGTATAAGTTTAACCCTTTTCCGGACCTGGTAGACTAATTACGAAAAAGGAATACTCTAGTCACACCGGCTAGAAGAGTTCTTCATTGCATCCTTTTATGCTTCTTTGGGCCTTGGAGACTAAATCTACGAAAAAGAAACCCCCTGGAGTCTTCTTACTTGCTTTCAGACTCTCTAAAATTGAAAGCAACCATGAGCATGCACTGTCCTGGGCTCGTTAAATCCACACGACAGTACCATTCCATAACTTCAGAGTCTTCTTATCGCTTTCAGACTCCTTAAAATTGAAAGCAACCACGAGCATGAACTGTCCTGGGCTCGTAAAATCCACACGACAGTACCATTTTACACACACTTCTTCTAGTTCCTTAACCCATGAAGAAGTTTTCCCCCGTGCCTCTTGGCACTTTGATCTATCATCTCGGCAGCACCCCCAATCAGGTCGCCTTTGTTCAGAGTATTCTGCAGTCTCCTGCCATTTTATACCAGTTTGAGTCTCCCTCAGACCAGTCACTCTCCCTGAGCCATTACAGCTATGATCCCTTTCCCCTTAGTCAGTTTCATATGCTGCCAGATCATTTCCATTATCATACTCTGAACAAAGGAAGTTTGAGTCCACCCACTCTACTTGCCCAGTTGTCCCACCACAGTTTATCAGTCCTGCCATCAGCACTACCACATTTCGGTCTTGTACCTCGCGCTCCTGTCAAGGAAACATCATTGCCTTGCTAGGGGCAGGTCTCCCTCTGTCGACGACAGCTCCTCTATTCCAGAGGATAGGCCCAGAGGTCCCTACGCCTTGGACTTATCACCATCTGTGGTAAGTGCCTACGGATCATTCTGAGAGGAGACATCATTGCCTCTCCGAGTGGTTGTTCCTCACATGCTCGACTTCAGCACCTTGATCGCATCGTTGAGGATCGCGTAGGATTATATCCCATCAGTTTTTAGTCGAAGACCCCGGATTTCCCCCGACTCTAGCACATTGGTGAGTCACTTCGGAACGCCCAGTTGTATGTTCCTGTGGATGTCCGGGCTGCGTTGGCGTTTGTATTCGGAAGCCATCCAGTTTCATGCTTCCTTGAGTACCCAGTTTCAGTTCCAGATCAGTTCCAGTTCAGTGTACCATGGAGAGTATGACCCCAGTCACTATGATCCAGCAGCTCATCAGTTCCTTTGGTACCACACTCAGTAGCACTGTTGATTGTTCCGGTGCACCAGTTCTGCAGTTCACACATGATCCGCTCAGCAGTATGTCCCGGATTTGTGTCCCCTCTGGACTCTTATGATGTACACAGTGGTCATGTATCTTACAGGTCCCCTTTTTTGGGCCTCACAGTTATATTTATGTATCTTGATACGAGCATGGGTATGCCCGCCTCGTCCATATATTGAGATTATTCCTCAGTCAGTATTTGAGGTCATGTATATTTCAGGTCCCCATTTCTTGGACCCCATTGTTGTTATTATGTTATATCCTGATACGAGCATGGGAATGCCCGCCTCGTCCATATGATCAGATGATTCCTCATCCTATATTGAGGTTATGTCCTTTTAGTTCTTGCAGTTGTTCGGGATCGTTGTTCCGGGCTCCAGTTTGTTTCTTCTCTTCTCTCCACATCCCAGGAAAACCATTCATGACTTATGATGTCCATCAGCCATACGATGAGCTCCTGCCCTCGCACATCAGGGGGCAATCTGTTAACACCCAAAAAGTGCTCACTAGCTCATTTACCACATTATATGGCTCATTTGTCCATTTTCCTACCATATTTCCATTAAAATCCTAAAAAATCCCATTAAAAAGCCTCCAAAAGGCTTAAAATGCCTCCAAAAGGCCACAAAACCATCAAAATAGCCTAAAAAAGGCTAAAAAACCCCCTTTTCCTCCAAAAATAGAAAAAATCCCCTAAAAAGGGAATAAAAATATAAAATAATGAGGAAAAGGAGGAAAAAACCCTATACAGCTGCCCAAAACCATGTGTTTCCTAAAACCATGGGTCAGCACTCCACCACCAAAAAACTATAAATAGGTGATGGAGATCCCTTATTCCATATCCACAATCACAAGCACCCTTACTCTGCCAAAATCTCTCTCGAAACCCTAGTTCACCTTTGAACTATTTTCACCTTGAGAGCCACCTTTGGCCCATTCCCAACATTGGAGAAGGAGAAGGAGCATTCTTGAAGCTTGGAGCATCCTCTTGGACACTGCAAAGGGCTTCACCAACCTTGACACTCAAGGTAACATCAATACAAAGACATTCTTTCATTTTGGTGTTTATGCTTCATGCTTGTATTAGAAATAATTTAATGTTTTGTTTATTGCATAATTAGTTTAATATACTGAACTGCTACTAAGGAGTCCATTCTCCTTAGTAGGTGCTCATTGGCACAAGCTAGGGGTAAAACCCTAGCTACAAGTCCTATCATGTACCTTTTGAACCGAAGTCTAGGGACGATCCAATCCTATCATGTACCTTTTCAACCGAAGTCCAGGGACGATCCAGTCCTATCATGTACCTTTTGAACTAAAGTTCAGGGACGATCCAGTCCTATCATGTACCTTTTGAACCGAAGTTCAGGGACGATCCAGTCCTATAATTCAATTCTCAGAGACCTCATGTCTACGGCTCAATTCAAAGGACCATAGTCCGAGGACGATCCAATCCCCTTACCTGTTCATTCAGGATTTAGTTCTCAGAGACATCATGTCTACGGTTCAATTCAAAGGACTAAAGTCTGAGGACGATCCAATCCCCTTACCTGTTCATTCAGGATTTTGTTCTTGGAGACATCATGTCTACGGCTCAATTCAAAGGACTAAAGTCTGAGGACGATCCAATCCCCTCAAGTCCACCAAGGACTTCATTCTCGAAGACATATGTCTACAGCTCTCTTTAGGACTGAAGTCCAGGGATGATCCAATCCCCTCAATTCCACCAAGGACTTCATTCTCGAAGACATACATCTACGGCTCTCTTTAGGACTGAAGTCCAAGGATGATCCAATCCCCTCAAGTCCACCAAGGACTTCATTCTCGAAGACATACGTCTACGGCTCTCTTTAGGACTGAAGTCCAGGGATGATCCAATCCCCTCAAGTCCACCAAGGGCTTCATTCTCGAAGACATACGTCTATGGCTCTCGTTAGGACTGAAGTCCAGGGATGATCCAATCCCCTCAAGTCCACCAAGGACTTCATTCTCGAAGACATACGTCTACGACTCTCTTTAGGACTGAAGTCCAGGGATGATCCAAACCCCTCAAGTGTCAATCATGGGTACAAGTATCTTCATCCATACAAGTACATCAAGACATCATGTATCCTCATCATCAAAACATGTATATCAAAACATGTATCCTCATCAACAAAACATGTATATCAAAACATGTATCCTCATCAACAAAACATGTATATCAAAACATGTATCAACAAAATATGTATATCAAAACATTTATCAACAAAACATGTATATCAAAACATGTATCAACGAAATATGTATATCAAAACATGTATCCTCATCAATAGAATCAAATACATATATCATTAAAGGCATGTATACATCTATCATCAAAAGCATGTATTCTCACTAATACATCTATCATCAAAAGCATGTATACATCTATCATCAAAAGCATGTATTCTCACTAATACATCTATCATCAAAAGTAAAAAAAATATAAGGGTCCTAAAAAAATAATTCTAAGTAACTAAGTGCAGTAAAAGGTAACCTCATCATTGATGAGACAGACTTGTTATTAGATACTATGCTACTCCCCCTTTCGAGGAGAGTTCTTTTGAACTATACCAAGCTTGTCTCGAAAGTATTCAAACTTCACTCGAGACAGAGGTTTAGTCAAGATATCAGCAATCTGATCCTCACTGCTTATATATACGAGCTTGATAGCTCCTCTTTGCACCATATCTCGTATATAGAAGTATCGGATCTCTATGTGTTTTGACTTATCGTGGAACACAGGATTTTCAGTCATCTTAAAGCAGCTTGATTGTCACACATAATCACAATGGGATCCATTTCTAAGTCAAACACTCCATATAATAGCTTCTGAAGCCACACTGCTTCACAGCTGGCAGAGAAGACAACCATATATTCTTCTTCAGCAGTACTGAGAGCCACACTAGATCGTTTCTTGCTGAATCATGAGATCATGGTAGATTCAAGACTATAACATCCACCTGAATGTACTCTTTCTGTCTGAGACACTTCCTGCCCAATCAAAATCTGAGTAACCATGTAAACGGAGTTCATGACCTCCAAGAGAATATAGACCAAAAATATAAAGTACCTTTTAGGTACCTCACTACATGCTTTGTAGCTATTAAGTGAACCTTTTCTAGGTTCTACTAAATACTGACTTAGGGTATTTATAGCAAAGCATATATCTGGCCTAGAATTTGTTAAATCCATCAATGACCCAATGATTTGTCTACATAGGGTCAGGTCCACTAAATACGATGAGTTATTAACTAATAACTTCAAGTTGGAGTCCATGGGAGTGGCCATGGCTTTATACTCCAACATATCAAATCTTTTTAGAAACTTCAGAGCATACTTACCTTGATTTAAAAGATTCATTTTGGATCTTGCCATACTTATAAACCTAAGAAGTAGTGCATTAATCCAAGATCTTTTATTTTCATTTCTGCAGCCATTTTCATGGCCTGTTTCTCATTCCTTTTCAGAAAGAGATCATCGTCATACAATAATGGTATGATAGTTTCATCATCCACAACCTTAAGGTAAAAGTTAGGAACAACTTTACTTCTGGTAAAGCCCAAGCTTTGTCATGAAGCTGTCAATTGTCCATTATTCACACTCTGCATTGAATGATCTTCTACATATCTATCTATGCCATCTCTCGTCAGATGGGTCTACTAATATGAGCCTCAAAATCATTCAAACTCTATGGTGAGTTCCTTCTTGCATCCATGTCATATGTGTATAGAAGCCATATTCAACCTTGTAGCAAAGGTTGAGATCCACATCACCCATGATGATCATTAAGCTCATCAATTGACTACCGATCCTGGGTACCCATACAGAACCTGATTCACACTTCTTCTTTAATTACATCATTAAGAGAATGGTCTTATCTAGTCCCTTGGAGAAAAACATCTCATCATGATTCTCTTCCTCTTTCTAAGAGAATCTCTTAACCACAAGCTTTCTATAGTGTGTTTGATTTGTAAATATTTTGTTGAACATCCATCGCTTGTTCAGAGTTCATCATTCATCATGATCTTTCCTACAAATCAAAATTAAGTACATGATTAGTAATGCTTCATAATCATCAAATCATGATAACCTATTATGCATACAGATATCATTTACTATTTCTAATAACAACTCAAATACTTATCTTTTATGTTTGTGTGGTTGCCTCCCGCTTGATCTTCTGTATGTCTTCTGAACTTCTATTCATTCTGTACCACTGTGCATGCTCAAGTGTACACTAGTGTCATCCTCATGATCTCATACACAAACATACATTCATTAGTATATTCTCAATATTATCAAAAACATTCTAATTCTAAATAATCTTGAATATGTACAGTCATGATCATTAGTATTCAGGGTTTCAAGGAAGTCTTCTTTTACTCATGCATATTCTTGTTTGATCTAGTTAGTTAAATCATCAACCAAGATAAGAGACATAATATGCATAAATCCTTGATTACTAACCAATCATACCAAGTATACTTACATAAGGGATCCTAACACAAGGTAAGATTCTAACATGACATAGGAAAACATACCTGGATTAGTATACCTGCTTAGTTATGTACAACATACCTCGTGAGTCTTTGTCTTCATGTTGTCATGGTCATGGAACTTGATTTGTCTTTTGTGATGTACCTGTATCTTGTTAGCAGACAACATCAACCTCACACAACACCATAATGCATTAGTACAATCATATAGCCCTAATCAATGAATGTCTTCGATCATTCACATGCATTCATACTGTTACTAGGGTGATAAGACAATTCTAACATTAATCAAGATTGTACTAATAAATAATATGAAGACAAACACATCATGAACTTAATCAAGAATCAGATTTCAAGACATACTTGAACCTCCTTAAGTCATACCTGTCGAGACTTCTTGTAGTCTTCTTATGTAAGGCCTTAGCCTCAACTCCCCCTGAAACTTGATCTGGAGCTTGATTAGGGTTTGCTAGAGAAACCCTAAAAATTCAATCTTTGACTTTCACACTTCCGAATGAATGGAAGGATGTGTCTTGCTGAGCTGATCAAACTAGCATACTTCAATTCCAAAATTTGACCCCTCAAAATTGCCTTTGAAACTTCTGGATCTTCTGGACAAGATCCCGAACTAGGGTTTGATGAAGCCCACCCTTCTGCTCAATCAAAAGGTTTGATCCAAGGCTCTAAACTCTTATTTTTTTGAGGAGCTTCCAGTCGTGGTTACAGACTTCAAAAATTCCAACTTTTGTTGAAGCCCTAATTTTCCATCTTTCCGATCAAAATCCCTAGCTAGGGTTTGATCAAGCCCGGTCTTCTACCCAACCAAAAAATTCGATCTTGGTCTCTAAATTTCAATTTTCCTGAGTAGCATTCAGCCGTGGATTCCGATTCCAAAAATTCTAACTTTCTCCGAAACCCTAAATTCCGGAAGCCATGAATAAAGGTGCTCCAAAAATAATTTTGTTTTGACAGAAATATGTACCTGATTGTTTCTGCTATAACTCTGAATTTTTCACTCCACAGGGTCTGAAACATTTTTCTGCAGTATCCTGACCTGTCATCTTTCTATCCTAACAGGTCTGACCTCAATTGGATTTCCTGAGAGAGATTTATGCCAAATGTCGTAATGTCACCTGTTTTGGGATAATACATGAGAGCGAACTTGTACGGCATGCCACGTGTCACTGTTTGAACTTCAGCCTCTGAAAACTTTTCCTGAGATAGCTCACCCTATTATATTTCCATCCTGATAGGTATGACCTCAATTGGACTCTCTAAGAGAGAGTTATGCCAAGTGTCGCAACGTGACCTGTTTATGGGATAAAACAGGAGAGCGAACTTGTACGACATGCCACGTGTCACTTGTTCAGCTTCGGCATCTGAAAAAGTTTCCTGAGATATTACAGTCTGTTTACTACCTGTCACTTTTTATCAAAATTTCATTTGGAGCTTCCTAGCCCAAGTTATGACCTTTTTTCCTAGGTAACCTGATTTTGACTGAGATCTGGGAGAGGCAGAAACCCTAACTTGTACTAATCATAACTTACAAAGTACAACGAATCTGAGGCTTCCCTTTGGACACAAGATACCTAGAGATGTTATCTACGACCTGTAAAGGTTTCAGATACTGAAACTTCGCCAAAATGTATTTATAGCGAAAGTTCCACGATGACTGGTTTTTTTCTATATAAAACCCTATCCTTCAAATTGTCGTAAGTAAAGCAAGTGTCGTAAGTGCCATACCTTGCCTTCCTTCAGTTTAGCTCTGATACCATGTTAAAATTTAATATGCTAAGACAGAAAATAGCAGCATTACATTCCATTTCACAATAATAGCATATACAGGATCACTGAAGAAACAACAAGCACAACATAAACACAAGAGACACAAATTTATCCTGGGAAACCCTCATGGGGTAGAAAACCCAGTAAAGATTCCTCAATATAGATGAACAGCAATATACAAAGATGCAAACCAAAGACATGATCTCCTCCTCCACCATAGCAGACCTCTCCTCCACAAGTGCGCCTCTCTCAAGTGAGTGAGTGTGTCAAATGAGGAACATACCTCCTCTATTTATACACTACACTGACATGTATTTTACACAAGTACATGTAGGCTCGTATTTAACCATTAGGTTAAATACCCTATTATAACTGATTGGGCCAACCCCCACATGGTGGGTCTAATAACCCTAGTTACCACAACCAATTCGGAGGAATAAACATCTCCGGATTCATAGTATAATCACATCGGAGGGATGGAACATCTCCGGAATAAATAATATACAAATATAATAATCTTAGAAGTTACAATATTCAACACTTAGTTAGCTCCGATTCTCCTTGATTTGAGGCTAGTTTCACTCTCGACTGACTGTTTCACTCCGTTGGACCTCCAGATTGACTAGATGACTTTTTCTGACTTCATTTAAGCCTCCCATGCACCCTCCACTGAGTCTCCTTCCCTATAGCAGTGCTACACACTTCAGTTACACTAGTTACACTCAGTTAGACTTAGATTGACACCTGGATGACTGGTTCTTGTGCATTGATGACCACCACTGATTGATGATTTTTCCCAAGCAGTAATTTCTTAGAGCATGTTGAGAGTATTGTTTATCTCCATTCTTGAGAGTTTTTTGCAGGTTATTACAAAGATTTCAAGTGCAGCAGTTGTAGCAGTTTCTGCATTTTTGCAGCAGGAACAGTTGCAGTTATTCTATATTGTTTTTGCAGGTCTTCTACAACTTCAATGAATTCAGAAGAAATTACTCCTCTTTCTCCATTCAACTATGATGAATGGAAACCAAGAATGATAGCATATTTGAAGAGCTGTGATCTCTTTGATTGTTATTTTGAAAGAGAGTTCGAATCCTCTGAAGAGAAGATTGACTCGTTGGATAAAGGTGACATGCACTTTGGAGCAATGATTCTTTCTTTGCCTAAATACTTGAGATTTCATTTCCAATACTGTGATGGTGTTGAAACTCCAAGAGAGTTATGGACTCCAAAACAGTTATGGGCTCACCTGGATGAAAACCTTGGCATCAAGAATGAAGGGATTGGTCCAAACCCATTCGAAAGCAAGCAAATTGATGCATTCGCTCCTCTTGATGGTCTCTCAGATCATGAGCCAGTATCATCTCATATTGAAGTTGTTGACAAAGAACTTGCAGATTCTCCACTCATGCTCAAACTTTCTTCTCTTTCTGTGCCAGCTCACACTCTAGATATTGCAGAAGGTCCTAAATCCTCTCTTACACTAGAGTTTGTTGGTTTGCATCATAATCACATGATTATTTCAGAGGTCAAAACAACTATTGAAGGTAATGCATTTGCTCCTCTCTAGCTATCTCCTCTTTTATACTACTATATGATCATTGATTCATGCTTTCAGAATGTTATTGAAGAATATGGACATTGCCACCCGCTTGAGATAATTTCTCATGAATTCATTGGTTTTGATCTCACCTCTTATTGTTCAAAAGAGATCTCAAGAAACCATTTCCATTCGCTTGGGATAATTTCTCATGCATATGATAGTTTTGATCTCACCCCTGCTAGTTCAAAGGAGATCTCAAGAAACTATTCTTCAAGTCTTAAATCTGATTTGGATTTCAAGCAATTATTATTTGATGGTTCTTTTTGGCATAATATCACCCATGGTGGTTCGAAGGAGAAGACAAAAGACTATCTGCATATTCATGATTTTGATCCTACCTCAGCTGATTCAAATCACAGGTTCAAGGATCATCCTCATACTTTTGGATTTGTTCTCATCACATTCGATCTGAAGAGCAAGTACAAGCACATGTTTTTATAGCATGATCCACTTCTTCCCAAGAACAAGATAGCTCCAGAAATATGACCAAGCATCACAACTGCTTGAGTTTGGAGCATTTATTTTTTTATGTGTGCCTTACAGTCTGTTTTTGACGAGGGGGCATGTTTCCCATGAAATTTTTCCACTTCCTTGGTTTATTGCCTATTATTATTCATTATATTGGGTGACCTTTGGTCTTAGTTACCAGGGCCCAGGATGGATTAAGGGGGGATGTTAGTATATTCCTATACTCCATCCTAGTCCCACCAGTATTTTGATCATTTACATTTTCAGTCATGCATGCACTTTTAGGGTTTGCATGCATTCTAGAGTTTGCATGCATTTTGCATGCATCCCAGTCATCAGTCCAGCACCTAGCCCTTAGTTAGTCAGCCCCCAGGAGCTTCTCACTATTCAGTTTTATCCCTCCAGTTGCTTAATGCGCCCTTCTTCCTTGATTTTAGGAAGCAACTCACCCTTCTTCACCTACCAGTCCAGTTGTCTTCAGTTTATACTCAGTTACACTCAGTTACACTTAGTTACACTCAGTTACACTCAATTACACTTAGTTACAGTCAGTTACAGTCAGTTACACTTAGTTACCTTGAGTTACACTCAGTTACACCTACCAGAGTTAGCTTGACTGATGGTTGACAGTTACTTGAGCATTGATGACTCCATTGATGATGATGAAGACTTCCAATTGTGCTCCGATGATCATGAGGACACCTAGTTGTGCTATGATGACACTCTATTGATCTTATGATCACTCTGAGAGGCTAATTCGAATTGCCACCTTAGGCATTTGAATCCTCTCTACCATTGTACTATTTATTTGTCCATATTGTGTTTAATTAACTAGTGTGTGTGAAGTATTTTTGCTTCTATCCGAGTTCTACTATATTATGATTTTGTTGCTCATTATATTGCATTGATCACTCTTCTTCTATTTTCCTGCTTAATCATAATTACTCTTGTGAGGTATACATCATCTCTTAGATCTGCTGTGCGGATTTTCACATAAAATAGTTTAGAAAGCATATGCTATGAAAGGACTGAGGGTGACAGTTGATACCAAGATGTTTTCAAATCCATTACTAATCAAGTTTAGCCATAAAGAGGTTTTCAAATCCATTACTAATCAAGGTTAGCCATAAATATGTTTTCAAATCTATTACTAATCAAGGTTAGCCATAAGAGGTGTAGAGGATAATATCTAGTAGAGCCATTACATATAAGCTAAGCCTCCAATCCTATTTTACTCTCTCTCCTAAAGCAGAAACACCAAGACAAAGACCCATCTCTCATTGCAAAGCAACAAGTCCATAAGGCATGGACTTTATTTTTTACAACTTCTATTGTTATTAATAGTCTTGAATAAAGGTCCAATATTAATATAGTATATCACTATGTATTGGACTATTAGGTAAATATCCTATATATATATATATATAGATAGATAGATAGATAGATAGATAGATATATTATTCTATCACTATGGATATTTGAATGATATTTTATTTAAGATTATGGAGATTAATCGCATTAGCTTTCCAAGATATTTTTATCTAATTATTATTAATATATTTTGTCATTAGCCTATTGTATTTCATTTATTCTCTCTTGAGTTTAGTTCTACATGCCTAGTTTTCTAATTTAGTTCAATCAATAAATCTCCATGCAAATGGATGAGCAAATTTCAAACATAAACATCAAACAAATGATCATATCATGACTGTAGGAGCTATTATTCAGGATGTAAAGGTTTCTAAACACAAAGTATTTTGTTGCTTCATTGACTCTTTGACCAAAAAATACAGATGACCTTTTAGTATATTACAAACCTATGTAAACTTTGCTAGTTAAGTATTCAAGCTACATCATTTTGAGCATATTCAAATTGTTGCATTTCCAAGAATTGTTGCATTGACAGTATTGTTAAACCAATAAATAAAACATTAGCTCTAATACTTGTTTCTGGGTTGATAGTGTGACCATCTCCACCCCTAACCCTAGGTTAACGTATTTATTATTATAATTATTAATAACTACAATTTGTTAACATATATTAACATTCGTAATAGTTCTAGTACACTTTTCAATGACAGAGGTTCCTAAGGTTCCTGATAAATTCAAATGTCACATCTCTAGACACAGTTTTTCCCATGCTTAGTAAAACTATGTTTCTTTTATCCAATAAAATGTAAGACCTAAATGCAAGATGTTATGCAACTAACCTTGTTAAATTTTCAAATTTTAGTCAACGTGATTAAAGTATATTGAAGGTGGGTTTTATTATAAAGTTTCAAACCTCATAATAATAATACCAACATGGTGAAAATGAAAATAACAAAATTTCAAAAGAAATATTTTCAAGTGTTTTCCTTTCAATTGTACCGATAAAATCTAATAAAACTAGGAACTCACTCAATTTTGTTTTCTAAAATTCAAACCAAAAAAGGAATTGCGAAGTGTATATTCATCCCTCTCCAAAATTTCATATTTCTTCTGTGACACAACTAGTATGGAGTTCAAGACAAACGTTGGTGGATAGTAGTTCTATAACATAAATGCATTTATTAAGTGGTTATATGTTTTATTATTAAAATAAATTGGATGGCATAGTAGAGGTAACTACCCCAACGTTTAATATGTACACCCATTATGTAAGAAATAGGTCTTTTTGAGTTAATAGAAGTCTCAATTCACTATTGATATATCTATTTTTTTTATTAGAGATGGATTTCAGAATTGACAAAAAACTATTTACTCCCTTCTACATCAAGTACACAGTTCCTTGACATGGATCTACTTGCTACAACCTTAAACATTTTTTTCCTTAGAAAACACTTCTTAGATTATTCTAGGACACCAAAAAGAACTTCATAGCTTATCATAAGAACTCCAATCAAGAGGATGCTTCCATTGAAAAAGAACAGATGAAATACTTCTAGTAGTAAAAATAAATAATTAAACATAAAAAGCAACTGTTACTGAAAAACAAACGTTTCTAAATAAAAAACAAATTCTCGAAGAGAACAACTAGTTGATACATGATCTACAACCAAAACTACAACATTTGAAGTTCAACAAGACCACATCTTATCTAACCTCTAACCCCTAGACTACACTTGGACATTAAATTAGCCTTATCACATTTTTTTTTCTTTTGATGGTTATTAGGTTGACGATTAGAGAAAACCATTATCTTCATATTTCGAGTATCAAAACACCCTACTAGAGGGAGAAAACTCTACAATGATTGATTTACCAATGGTTGGATAATACCAAACATAAAAGGGGAACTGTAGAATCCCTTTGCATATAAATCGGTAAGGAGATGGTTAGTCATCCATTTGGGGGAATCAATTCTTGGGAGCAATTCTGCACTCCACTTTAGGGGATTTTATATCTAGTAAGCAGTTCCAAAATCATCTGGTTGTATTGAAAATTCAAGTTCAGTAGTTTTCAATTAAAGAAATTAAACAATACATTGAAATCTTCTACAAAATCCAAGTGCTTCTCTCAATTTCAAATATAAAACAAGTAATGTAATTAAATTTAATTCTCATGTACTCCATACTCTCTATCATGAAGTTTCATTGGTGCATATCTCTTCTCTTTCAATGGATTTTCAACATTCTCTACCTATTAAAACAAATCTTGAGAAACACCTTGTTTGCTTTCTTTCTCCATCTTAGTCCCTCCATTCACCACTAACTCAAGCTCTCACATAGGTTCCCTTCTTGTGTGCTTTCCCAAACCCCATCTTCTTGAGGTAAATATCCCACATTCCATAAGTCATCCTCTCATAAAATAATAAAGTGTCATACTTTACAACCCTCCCATTCTACCACCTTTTTTTACCACGAAAATACCACCTAGCACTCCAAATGTTCTGATTCATGTGTAAAATCCTACAAGACTTGATCCAAACTTTCTTTTGACGATATAAGATTTGAGCATTCATAGATCTAGGTGCAAAATATAACAAGATATGATGATTAAATCAAGCATGAATAGTTGTGCAATAATATATATGAATCATTACACATTAAGTTTGAAGAGAAGAAAGACAATGATTTTATTATTAGAGTAATGAAATAATGAAAAGAGGTTAGAATGTATAGGAGGCCGATTCGAATAAGGTTAAGGATTAACTTTAATTATCGATGTTATATATAGAGGTTTCATGCTATGCAGAGAGGGATAATGAGGCTTAACTTAGAGAAAATAACCCGAATCAGTCATGCATGCACTACTAGATTGAGTTAACTGATAAAGGGACTCACTGATCACTCAGTTAACTGAATGATAATGTGCACGTCCCTAAAATATATCAATAAGGGTGTTATTGACTTAACTAGGGCACTAATTAGTGTTAAGGGTCAGTTCGATTTATATTAAGGCTAAATCAACGGAGCATATTTAGTTCTAACTCATGTTTTTCCTTAAATCTTGTAAAAAATCGCCTAAATCAAGGAATGTGCCCTCAAACCAAGGAGGGAACCCCAAAATCTAGGGATTGGTCTCATGGGTGTTCTAGGAAGTGTTTTTGAGTGTGGTTTGGCCCATTAGACGCATCAACACATGCTCTTGGAGGGTTATTTATTCTAACACCCCCCCATAATCCTAACTAGAATAAAATAACTACGTAAAAAAAATGGCTCCCGATAATTTTAAGCCGATTAGATACCCATGCACACAAAAATAAGAATTATATATAACTTTGGAAAGAGGGAAAAACCAATTGGGAAGCCCCCTCCCCCCTCCATAAAAGATAATGTAAAAAAGGATAATTAATCTACTCAGAAAGATTGGTACGGAAATTGGTGAGTAGTAGGAGTAGAAGGTAAGGCTCCAAAGAATGAAGAGACATGTTGGAGATCTTCTTTAGTTTGAACTTGATTTGGGACAAGTTATTGAATGACCTCTTTCATATTCTAAATGTAAGTGAATATGTACTCGTAGGACATGAGTTGTGAAGCTTTTGGGGCCTCCTTGAACAAGATTGGATCGAGCATACCAACTGTGTAGAAACTGAGTTGAGGATATAGGATATCCTGATGCAGGAGCATCAGGGCCTAGGAAGAACAGTCAAAGATGATCGATAGAAGGAGGCTGACTAGGGGGATTGCTGACGACCACTGGTGCAAAAGCTAATACTAGAATTCAAAGCCAGGAATTCAAGCAAGAAGCTGTCGATATGCGGTTGACATGAGTTAAAGGTCAAGAGTCGACATGTCGAAGGTCGACAGACGACATGATCGAAGCGGAGGCATCGAAGGTCGACATGTTGTCAAATTGCGACATCGACGGGTTGCAGTGGAATCCAAGTTTGGACGAAGGGGCGGATTGGAAGTTGTGGAAGCGAAGTGAAGCCGACAGGTAAAGTCAAAGGATGATGGAAGACAGTATGGTTGAGGTCATTGAATGGATCGACTACTGTAGCAGAGCTAGAGGAGCTCAGAATTCAAGGCGAAGTACTTTGTAGCCGTTTGAGGTTGTTAATGAATTGATGAGAAATTATGAAGGTTGTTGGGGATCAGGACATATGTCACGACAGGAAGAGGTTGTGCGGCATGGCTAGAGGGCGCTGACAACGATAGTTCTGCAGGATTTGGTGGATTCAAGGGACAGAGGAAGAGTGTCGAGCAGAATGGAGTGGACCTCAGATGAGCAACAGAGCAACAGTAGAAGACTATTGCGTTGGAACAGAGAGAGTTAGTTAGTTCCAGAGGGAGAGCTAGTAGAGATTGTTCATCAATATCTTAACGAGTGCTTGCATTCAGCCGAGGCTGTGAGAGGGAGGAAGATTGCACATAAAGAGAACACAAATTTACTTATGTATATTGTATAAGGCTAAGGCCGACTAGTGTAGTTGTTTACATTTCGCATTGCAATCGTTAATTCAATTGAAGTAATAGAAGCCAACCTCTGGCATCATGTTTACACCAAGTTTGTGTGAACATCCTGTGTTTCATGTGTATTGTTAAGAAAGAAGTCCTTATGGGGACCGACCTTGTGCCAATTGGTATCAGAGCTGGAAGAGAATCCAGTGTTGAGTGCGTAGACAGCTCCAGCTGCTGTTTGGTAGAGTTATGCACACTTGTGAAAGTCTAGTTGCGATTGGACAAGTGGTAGTTTCAGCTGTGGTTGAAAATGGCTCACAAAGGATTTAATGTCTAAGGATTTGGTCGAAGAGCGTGTGGCGGTGTAGTCACAGTTTATCATGAAATGTTTGACAAATGCATGCGAACAATGTGAAGTTTGACTAGTGAAGTTGCGGCGATCAAATAAATCCAAAGGCATGGATGCGTTCCTGATGCATTAGACCACAACGCCAAGGAAATCGAGGAGTTGGAAGCACTAGAAGCAGCTAAGGAGGAACTAGGAGACAAACTGATCAAGCTACTATCAGATATGATAGGTTGAAGAAAGATGGATGTACGTAGGTCTACTCAGAATGTCTGGATCAAGAAGACTTGATCGACTGGTTCAGAGAAATGGAGAAATACTTCGACATAGAGAAGATCGAGGATCCTAGACGGGTTAAGACTGTGTGTCTGAGGTTGAAGGGCCATGCCTCATTGTGGTTGGACAATGTACAAGCTGACAGAGTCAAGAAAGGAAAGGAGAAAATTAAGTCTTAGGATAGGATGGCTTCCAAGTTGAAAGGGAATTTCTTTCCCAACAACTATGTGATTTCCTTGTTGCAGAAGTTGCATAAATTTCGACAAAAAGAGATGACCATGAAAGAGTACATAGAAGAGTTCTACATATTGCCAATAAGGTCGGGACAAACCACCGAAGGCGAAGAAGCTATCGCAAGATATGTAAATGGCTTGAAGTATTCCATATAAGATGAGTTGAGTCTGTCAAGGTTCAAAGCAGTTGGAGAAGCCTACCAGTTAGCTCTGAAGGGAGAAGAGAAGATGTGGAGGAAAGTCGCATAGACCAGAGATAAGATGACTGGTTGAGGTCTGAATATTGTTTCCGCGAAAGGCCAAAGTAATGGAACCTAAAGAGAAGCCATCGAAGATAATCAACATGCAGAATAGATAGAAACAAGAGAGAAGGTGCAGGAAAACCAAGGAGATGGTCGAGAGACTCCCGTTTGAGGTGCGTATGGTCGAACTGGTACAATAGAGAAGAAAGTTGACAGACTAGTTGTGGTTTGTTATAAGTGTCGAGGAGTCGAACCTGAGGCATATGAATTCCTAGAGAACCTTCATGCTACAAAGGAGTCGAAACCCAGACGTCGAAGAGATGAGAAAGTCAACGAGAGGGCAGAGTCGACATCCGATAGTGGTGAGGATGAGAAAAGAAAAGGTCAAACCATGACGGCCAGGAGAACGTTGGTTCAGGATGACCAACGTGAAGAGAAAGAGTTGGCACAGTGAAAGGCTATCTTCTGAACCAGAGTGTTGATCGGCAAGTGGTATTGCAAGACCATAGTTGATGGTGGCAGTACAAAAAATCTTCTGTCGACAGAGCTCATCGACAAGGTGGGTTTGAGATTTTGGAAACACCCAAATCCATACAAGATATCTTGATTGAAGAAAGGACATCATATCAAGGTAACCAGACAGTGCCTGATAAAATTCAAGGTCGGGAAACTTGAAGACAACGTACTCTGTGACATAATCGAGATGTACGCATGTCATTTGTTGTTAGGAATACCATGGAAATATGATCAGAAGATGATCTATGATGGTGGAGCCAACACAATCACAATGTGGAAAAATGGCACGCAGAGGACTCTGAGGCCGAAGTAGGAGGACCTAGCCGACTGCAAGTAGGGCGAGAGAAATAGTCGGGATGTTTCACCATCATTCTGAATGGACCATGTGTCAAGAGGTCGACAATGGAAATAATTTAGGTCGAATTCGAAAAGATGCTTGACGCGTTCAAGAGCATAGTAGTCGATGAGAAGCCGACGGGATTGCCACCAACGAGAAGCATATCCATAAGATTGACTTGATTCCAGGATCGAGTTTGTCCAACAATGCACTGCATATAATGACTCTGAAAGAGTGTCAAGAACTCAATCGATAGGTCCGGGAGTTGCTGGACAGAGGATTGATCAGAGAGAGTCTGAGCCCATGCGTGGTACTAAGAGTGTTAGATCCAAATAAGGATGGAGAATTGAGGATGTGTATAGACTTCAAATCCATAAAAAATATCACAATCAAGTACCAGTTTCCATTGCCAAGAATGGACGACTTGATGGATTGTTTGAGTGGAGCGAGATAATTCATGAAGATTGACCTGAATCATGGTTATCACCATATCAGAGTTAGATAAGGAGATGAATGGAAGACAGAATTCAAGACGAAGGAAGGGCTGTATGAGTGGTTAGTCATGCCATTCAGATTGACTAGTGCACCCAGTACATTCATGCGGTTGATGAATGAGGTACTGAAGCCATTCTTTGTAAAATTCAACATAGTATACCTAGACGACATCCTGATATTTATTCGAACCAAGGTCGAACATTTGGGGATCATTCGACCAGTATTGCAGAAGTTGCAAGAAGAGAAGGTGATGGTGAACCTGCAAAAGTGCTTCTTCATTAAGGAAGAAATGGTGTAGTTGGGATTCATAATATTGGGTAAAGGGTTAGTGATGGACCCATAAAAGGTGAAGGAAATATTGGATTAGCCGGAACCAACAAGCACAACTAGAGAAAGAAATTTCCATGGACTTGCTACTTTCTACATGAAGTTCATCAGGGGATTCAGTAGGAAAAGGTCATTGAGAGCCTGGTGTTAGTGCTCCCATATTTCGACAAAGTTTTCCTAGTCGACTGCGACGCGAGTGGAATGGAAATTGGAGTAGTGTTGAGCTAGGAGGGCCGACTAATTGCATTCTTCAGTGATAATTTAGATGATGTGAAGCGAAAATATTTGGTCTATGACCAAGAGTTCTATGCTATTGTCCAAGCATTGAGTAAGTAGAGGCATTATTTGTTTCATAAGGAATTTTTGTTGTACACAGATCACCAAGCACTGAGATATTTGAAAACTTAGTCGAACTTGAATCAGCGACACATGAAGTGGGTCGAATTCCTACATGGATATACCTTCATGTTGTGACATAAGTCAAGAAATTCGAACAAGGTTGCCGACGCACTGGGTCAAAGAGTTGCATTGTTGAATACGATGACAGTTTCGACAACAGGAATAGAGTCGGTGAAGATAGAGTATGCGATCGACGAGGATTTTGCAAAAGCATGGCAGGCGAGTAGCAAACCATGGAGTGTCAACAGGGCTCCATACTCGGATTCTTTCATCCAATAGGGATACCTATTCAAGGGACAAAAGTTGTGTATTCCCATAGGATCCTTAAGAGAGAACCTAATCCGAGAAATGCATAGTGGCAGATTAGCAGGTCATTTTGGCATCGACAAGACCAGGGCATTTGTCGAAGAAAAGTATTATTGGCCAGGAATGATGACAGATGTCGAGAAGTGGGTATGACAGTCTCACGTTTACTAATTGGAAAAAGGAATAAGTCAGAACACGGGGTTGTATACACCATTGCATGTGCCAAATACCCCATCACAGCACCTGAGCATGGATTTTGTGCTAGGATTTTCGAAGGCGCAGCAAGGTAATGACTCAATCTTTGTTGTATTCGAAATATTTTTTAAGATGGCACACTTTATTCCATGTCGGAAGACAAGTGATGCCACAAGAATTGTTGTACTATTCTTCAAGGAGATAGTCAGATTGCATGGGTTTCCAAAGAGTATCATGTCAGACAGAGATACCAAGTTTATCAGGCATTTACGGAGAACCCTATGGAAGAAACTGGACACGAAGTTGCAGTTTAGCTCGAAATATCATCCACAGATTGATGGACGGATCGAGGTGGTGAACAAAAGTTTGTGAAACCTTCTAAGGTGTTTGACAGCTGAAAGACCCAAGTAGTGGGAGAATGTGTTGGAGAGGCAGAGTTCGCATACAAAAATTATGTGAATCGGTCGACAAGTATGAGCCCATTCCATATTGTTCAAGGATGAATCCCACATGGAGTGGTAGATTTGGTCAAGATGCCGACACAAATTAGGAAAAGCACGGATAACCACTTATACTATGAAACGAGAACTCGACACAGTTCTCGTTTTTCTCTCTCCTAATTTTAGTAGCTATTTTTACCCCCGTTTCAAAAATGGTTGATGCCAGTATCACACATTTTCACTTTGAGACATTTTTTGGGACCTTTGAATTATCTTTGTCGTAAAATATTTTTAATTTCTATTTTCAAGTGTGTTTTTTGAAATGTAACAAAATAATATACATTTTTAAGCAATTTATAATGAAAAACATATACATTTTACGATTTTTTCTATAAAATAAGATATTTTTATGTACAAAATAAGGCATTTTTATTGACAAAATTGTAAATAATTCCAGAAAATAAAGACATTTAAAACCATTTTCAATGAATTTTCAGAGAATTTTTCTCTAAAAATGATCATATTTCATATTAGTTATCGAAAAGTGACCACTCACATAAAGTCGAGAAAAAATATACAAATTATTTGTAAAAAACATATTAAAAACATTATATTTAGAAATTTTATTTCTAAAGTAAAGTCTGAAAGTGAAAACATTACTAATATATCTGATCAAAAAATTGTCAAAAATTGACAAAATTAACATTTTCTTCAAAACATGAAACTATTCAACAATATCATGCATGCCAAATTCTTCATCGACATTGGAATTTTCTGGAGCTTGAATTTCCTCAGGCACATCAATGTCCTCTTCCATTGGGTCTTCTATGTCTGCAAGATCCCCAAAGTGCTCCTTTCCAAACACCCCTCCTAACGGGGGTTGGGGCTCTTTTGACATCTTTGCCACAAGTGTTTCACTAAACTCTCCTTTCTTCAAACCAACTTCTTGCAGTTCATCTGGAAGAACTTGAATAGCCTTAATTCTTTGTTTTATGTAATTGCATTGAAGTGGATCATTATCAATCGATATGCAATTTCTTCCTTTCTGTAAGGAGCATGCTATTGTTGTACCTAATCACCAAAAACAAAATTAAAGTTAAGTGAAATAGCATAAAGAAGCATACTTTATAACAATAAAATAATGAAAGATAAAACATACAATAAAACTTGATATATTATTTCATATGTAATATGAGAAAGTTTACCAGAACCCGAGAACAAATCTAAGACCCAATCTCCTTCTCTTGAAAATGTATCTATGAGATAATTAATCAATGCTTGTGGCTTTTGATAGATGTTTACAGTCACTCCTTTTAAATCCCTTTCTTCATATGTTAATTTTTTTACCACGGCATTATAACTCAATATCTGACTATGTTTTCCTCCTCTCTTTTCATTGATTAAAAGAGGTTCATAAGCATCCTCCTGTGTCCAAGTTGCAACATGTATGCTTTCAACATCACTTAGGAATGGATCGCTACCTGAGCTACGAACATTAGGCTTTTGCCTGTAACAAAAATATAAAACAAATAATTAACTTATCAATAAATATAATTGATTTATAAATTCAAAATTTTGATAATATAGTGCAAATATATTACCAATAAAGTTGCTTCCTCTTTTTTCCTTTACCCCTGAAGGCTGTCAACAAGCCCCCTAATTGTGTGTCTGAATGGAAAACAACAAATCTCCATAGTGGTGATGTTGTGACATCTACAAATCCCGAAACCACTTTACTGAATGATTGGTAAGTATAAGGCTCACAATCATAAGTAGTGTTTCGGATATTGTATCCATGAGGGATATCTGCAATCACTAGTGCGTACTCCTTTTTAGGAACAAGATTTGCAATGTCTGCACAGTCACCTAAAATGACTCTATATTGCACAGTGTCAAGCCCATTCCAAATATAATGATCAAGTGTATCATCAAGTTCAACATTTGCAAGACATTGTCTCCTTTGTCGTTCTATTTTGGCTCTTTGGATATGGATTTTGAAGGACTCCGGTACTCCAGCTCCACCCCTCTTTGGCATCTTCAAATGAAAATGATTTCTATAAGTAATAAAATAGAAATGAATTGAATTATAAAATAAATAAAATATGATGTATCATAGAACAACATACCTTCTTGAATGCAACAAAAAATTGTCGTAAACTTTCTATCGAGCTTGAGTCTGGATAGTTGCGTTTGACATCATCCCAACTCTTCTCACTCAACATTTTAACCATCTCCTCTTGTATTTTCATGTAGACCTTGTGACTAGACAATGAAACAATAAATGATGTTTACAATCATATATAATAATATAACAGAATACCTAGAACATAACAAAAATGTTAAACTCAAAAAAATGCTCAACTTACTTCTCAAGTTCGCTGCACATTTCCTCCATGGATAATTCACCTGACTTTACCCGTGATAGTATTGTAGCTATTAATGTTTCATCCTTCACACCTTGCATTGTTCTCCAAGGTGTAATAGTCATGTCTTCTGGCAGATTCTTGACGTCAGGACCTGCCTTACCACCGCTCCATGGAACAACTCTACTTTTTTTCACTTTTTGGTTTTTTATGCCAATATTCTCCCACAAGCTAAATATCTCATCAATCAAATCCCATGTTTTCCCAACTCTAAATGCCAACTGGAAATAGGCATCTACAGCTCTGAATGCATCACTTTCTCTGGAACTTTTTGATAGCATAATATCATCTTTAATAGGGAGACCTATTTCCATACAACATTGTTTCCGAAAACTTGCATCAACTCTATATTTTTCCCCACCACATATTTGCACAAATTCACTGTGTATAAATCTCACCCTTTGAACAAATGTCATTGTCAACCTATATTCACTATCTGTGTTATGATCCCATGCCAACAACTTTGCTTCAACATCTGTTAAACCAGCATAAATGATGCATTTAACTGTTTCAAAAATAGGGTTATTGGGATATTCTTGCATCAACTCTCTTCTTGCCTCTGCAGAATGATTCCCTCCAAGAACATAATATTTGTAATGAAAACATCTTGTTTCATCAAATTCATCTCTAGTAGGAACAACTTCCGGGTCAACAAGGACTAGGTAGTCAACAACATGTGCATAGGGATTGTGCCTCATCAATGCTTTTAAGTTGTGAATATGCAAGTGATGTGGTTTTCTAATTCTAAAGTGATCTTTCCCTTCTGTGGGTTTATAAAGTTGATTCACATTCAACTCAAATGTATGTCCATTGTTAACCAACTTATCCCTCCGCAATCGATCTCGAATGGCATTTTGTGTTGTCTTGACAATGCCATCCTCTAAATCAGCACCTGGAGTAATGATTTCCCTACTGCCACCAGAATTTTCACTCTCAGATTCAATAATAACATTGGTTTCAGCAACAACAGATCTCTTCCTTTTTTGATTTGAAGGGGTTCCTCCTAAATCTACAATGCCTTCAACAGGAATCGAGGCACTATCAACCATATTTCTTTTACGAGATTGTTTGCTACTCTTACTAGCAGGAGTAACAAGCTCATTTGCAACAATTTCATCATGTTCAGTTCGGTGAGATGAAGATTTAAATATAACCCTTCTAGGTACCTGATTTGATTGTTGGATGCTCTTTCCTTTTTCTGCTTGTACTTCTTCAGTTTGAACATTTAACACTTGTTTTTTCCTCCTTACTTCTAGTCCCTTTTGAATAGCGACGGTAATGACATCCATAGGATTGGCCTCTGTATAATAAATTCCATTCAACTTTTTTGAAATCGAAATGGAAAAATCCTGCAAAATAAAAACATTATCGTATTAAATCTATTACATTGTGATATCCAAGATATAACAAAACCAGTTTAAAAATAATATCAATATTCAAACTTACTCTCCCGCTATCAATTTCATCCACGACCCCTTGACAAAAATCTGTGAAATTTTCTTGAGCATTATATTTTGCAATCTTCAAAACATATCGGATTTTTGCAAAGGTCTTGGCTTGTTTCACCTGTGCATAAACAATATCTGTACCCGGCACTACAAATATATCTCTCAGCAATCCCAATAGATTGTAATCTGCTTGAATATATGGATCTGCAGAACAAAATAAGAGAATGCTTTCTGGTTTTCCTTGATTTTTTTCCTTCAAATGCCAATGATACTCTGTTCTGTCTTCTTCTGTTGCATGTTTCCATTCTCTAGCATTCTTCATTCTTAATTCTTCAAAGCTAAGAACTCTCTCTTGAGTCTCAACATTCTCAGATCCCTCAACTGTTTTTTTCGATGCAATGATTGCCGCTCTTGATCCAGAAACATTTACAGATATCCGCCTTGATGCCATTGTACCTATATCCAAAATGTAGAATTTTAAAATAAATCAACAATATAATATAAATCAACAAATAAATTATAGAAAAACATTATGCTATGATAAAAAGAAAGAAATAATATAACCACATATTATAATATAATAATCATATACTTCACAATATGATTATAATAATGTTCTAATCACAATAAAATCAAGACATATATTAGAATAATGATTATATTCCTATGTTTCACACTATACCCATAGGTAATAATATAAATTATGAAACAATATAATTACATATATAATTACTTGTATGTCATGGTATAATTAAATTAATACAATAATTAAAACATAAACTTATTTAATTCAATGTCGATTAATTCACCTAACTACTCATTCAAATTTTCCAGAAGGCAGTTATCCAATAAAAAAAACCATACATGGAAGTAATATAATCACATTGCACTTGTGTAACACTCACACCATATGGATACTTTCTACTCTTAAAGAAGATTGAAAATCACTAAAAAATATAAACTATAATGAACCTTTGTTGACGTTTGCATGATTACCCTCATCCAACCTATTGCCACGAGGAAGCATATAAACTAGGATATAGAAAAAAGTAAGTAATTTGTAAACTAAGTTGAAGCATATGAACTCACTTGGACATAACTTCAATGAAGCATGCAAAGTAACCTGGGATATTTTAACTAGGATGAATCATGTGAACTAACTTGGATATTTTAACTATAAAGTGTTTGTAAGTTAGATGAAGCATTTAAATTAACCTCAACATTTCGGCATGAAGCATATAAAATCGATGAATCATGTGAACTAACTTGGATATTTTAACTCTAAAGTGTTTACAAGTTGAATTAACATACAAATTAATTTAAATATTAATTTAGATAGTTATTTTTGAAATCAAACCCATGATTTAATTTTATGATTTCATATTTACAATTTACATCACTCAACCATTTAAATTAATCTCTCAAACTATAAACTAAAATATAACTTAGATAACTAGCTTTAATTTAAATATAACTTTTATAAAATATATAAATTAATTTAATGTTTAAAAATAAAATATATAAATCTATTTAATATAGCTTTTATATGAAAAACAATTTAAACTTCAATCAAATTTATAAATATCAAAATATTAACATATACTTAACAAATTTTTAAAGTTTTCATTAAAAGTAAAATTTCAATCAACATGAATTAATTAAACCATCATTAAAAGCCAAAATCCAAAATTAACATGAATGATTCCGGGCCTTGGGCGCCCATGGGCGGCCCTCGGGCCGGCCCTCGATGCCGGGCATCGACGGCCGGCCCGAGGGCCGCCCATGGGCGCCCAAAGCGGTGGACGTCCGCCCGCTTGGGCGCCCATGGGCGGCCCTCGGGCCGGCCCTCGATGCCAGGCATCGAGGGCCGGCCCGAGGGCCGCCCATGGGCGCCCAAGCGGCGGACGTCCGCCCGCTTGGGTGCCCATGGGCGGCCCTCGGGCCGGCCCTCGATGCCGGGCATCGACGGCCGGCCCGAGGGCCGCCCATGGGCGCCCAAAGCGGAGGACGTCCGCCCGCTTGGGCGCCCATGGGCGGCCCTCGGGCCGGCCCTCGATGCCCGTCCCCCGCTTGGGCGCCCATGGGCGGCCCTCGGGCCGGCCGTCGATGCCCGGCATCGACGGCCGCCCATGGGCGCCCAAAGCGGCAGACGTCCGCCCGCTTGGGCGCCCATGCGCGGCCCCTCGGGCCGGCCGTCGATGCCCGGCATCGAGGGCCGGCCCGAGGGCCGCCCATGGGCGCCCAAGCGGGCGGACGTCCGCCGCTTGGGCGCCCATGGGCGGCCCTCGGGCCGGCCGTCGATGCCCGGCATCGAGGGCCGGCCCGAGGGCCGCCCATCGGCGCCCAAGCGGCGGACGTCCGCCCGCTTGGGCGCCCATGGGCGGCCCTCGGGCCGGCCGTCGATGCCCGGCATCGAGGGCCGGCCCGAGGGCCGCCCATGGGCGCCCAAGCGGCGGACGTCCGCCCGCTTGGGCAACCATGGGCGGCCCTCGGGCCGGCCGCCCGCTTGGGCGCCCATGGGCGGCCCTCGATGCCGGGCATCGACGGCTGGCCCGAGGGCCGCGCATGGGCGCCCAAGCGGGCGGACGTCCGCTGCTTTGGGCGGCCCTCGATGCCGGGCATCGACGGCCGGCCCGAGGGCCGCGCATGGGCGCCCAAGCGGGCGGACGTCCGCCGCTTTGGGCGCCCATGGGCGGCCCTCGGGCCGGCCGTCGATGCCCAGCATCGACGGCCGGCCCGAGGGCCGCCCATGGGCGCCCAAGCGGCGGACGTCCGCCCCGCTTGGGCGCCCATGGGCGGCCCTCGGGCCGGCCCTCGATGCCCGGCATCGAGGGCCGGCCTGAGGGCCACCCATGGGCGCCCAAAGCGGCGGACGTCCGCCCGCTTGGGCGCCCATGCGCGGCCCTCGGGCCGGCCGTCGATGCCTGCCATCGAGGGACGGCCCGAGGGCCGCCCATGGGCGCCCATAGCGGCGGACGTCCGCCCGCTTGGGCGCCCATGGGCGGCCCTCGGGCCGGCCGTCGATGCCCGGCATCGAGGGCCGCCCATGGGCGCCCAAGCGGGCGGACGTCCGCCGCTTTGGGCGCCCATGGGCGGCCCTCGGGGGCCGACCGTCCTCCCAAAGCGGCGGACGTCCGCCCGCTTGGGCGCCCATGCGCGGCCCTCGGGCCGGCTGTCGATGCCCGGCATCGAGGGCCGCCCATGGGCGCCCAAGCGGGCGGACGTCCGCCGCTTTGGGTGCCCATGGGCGGCCCTCGGGGCCGGCCGTCCGCCCAAAGCGGCGGACGTCCGCCCGCTTGGGCGCCCATGCGCGGCCCTCGGGCCGGCCGTCGATGCCCGGCATTGAGGGCCGCCCAAAGCGGCGGACGTCCGCCCGCTTGGGCGCCCATGGGCGGCCCTCGGGCCGGCCGTCGATGCGGGGCATCGACGGCCGGCCCGAGGGCCGCCCATGGGCGCCCAAAGCGGCGGACGTCCGCCCGCTTGGGCGCCCATGGGCGGCCCTCGGGCCGGCCGTCGATGCGGGGGCATCGACGGCCGGTCCGAGGGCCGCCCATGGGCGCCCAAGCGGGCGGACGTCCGCCGCTTTGGGCGCCCATGGGCGGCCCTCGGGTCTGGCCGTCGGCCGCCCATGGGCGACCAAGCGGGCGGACATCCGCCCGCTTGGGCGCCCATGGGCGGCCGACGGCCGGCCCCGAGGGTCGCCAATGGGCGCCCAAGCGGGCGAACGTCCGCCCGCTTGGGCGCCCATGGGCGGCCCTCGGGGCCGGCCGTCGGCCGCCCATGGGCGCCCAAGCCGGCGGACGTCCCCCGCTTGGGCTTGGGTGGGCTTGGGCGCCAAAGGGTGGGGTTTTTTTTTAAATAAATCTAATTAATTTTTAATATTCTTAAGGGTGTGGGGGGTAAAAAAAAAAATTTAAAACATGGGTAGACCCTAGATTAATAATACACGAATTTAAAAAAAAAAACGTTTAAAAAAAAATATAAAACTAACCTGGAAAGTGGTAGATCCTCCTTTGTTGAATGTGCTAGAAGTTTTTCTCTGCAATCTTCCCGTTCTTCCTGAAAATCTTCGTGAAATGCTCCAAAGCCTAAACAATCCTGTATTAATAAAATAGATTAGGTTTAATTTTTCCATTCTTAAGAATGTTAAAAAAACAAAAATCTAAAAGAATAAAGCAATAAAACACATTATTAAATTAATAAAGCCATAAAACAATCATTACTAAATTAATAAAAAAAAAAATAATTACTAACCTTGCAAGTGTTACTAAATTGCTCCCAAATAAATGATGAATAGTAGGAAATCTAACATGTTTATTTAGCATAGAGTTAGTTTAACATTATTTTTTTTACCAATGTGGGATAAATAGATGATGAATAGTAGGAAATTTAAAATGTTTATTTAGCGTAGAGTAAATTTAACATTACTTTTTTACCAATGTGGGATAAAAAAGGAAAGTAATTACAGCATTATTATTAAATTTATATAAGATAGATTAAAATTAAATAATTACTAATAGTATGAATGTTGGGTAACAAAAAAAGAAAATAATCATTGTTTTGTTAGAAATTGTGAATAAAAAATACTGTGAGAAATTTTATTAGTCTTAAATGTCTGGATAGAAATATTTAATTGGTTATTATATTATTTCAGTTCTTTTAATATAATATGAATGTGCACTTTAATTTTGCAGGGAAATTTTGGAGGGAAAATTTTGAACGAAATTTTTGGAGGGAAAATTTTGAATGAAATTTTTGGAGGGAATTTTTGGAGGGAATATTTTGGAGGGATATTTTCGTTCTCATAGCTATAAGATTGACGGTCGACAGTTGCACCATTCTACTTTTTGGTGAGGACTGTGGTAAAATTTCTTTGCAGTTGTGCGATACAGAGTTTTCTATAATTCTATCTTTTAGTGAGAAGTCATGGACTCATCTGAAGAAAATTCCAATGTTAATGAAGAAATGTACAGTTCATCTAGCGAAGATATTGGCAGTGTAAGCAATGTAATCAAGCATGTGATTCGAGAACTTCCTAGATATGAAGATTTTGAAGACATTAGTAATGAAGAGAAAGAATGTGATGATGATGAAGAGTTTCCTCCAAGTGGGGATCTTAAAGACAACAAACAATATGATGACAATTTTCTTCCCAGCGAGGATTTTCAAGGCACCAATGATGATCTACCTGAAAGCGAGGATTTTCAAGTCACCAACGATGATTTTCCTTCAAGCAAAGATTATCCTCCCAGCGAGGATTTTTGTGGGATTGATGATGATATTCGTCCCAGTGAGGATTTTAATGATACGGATGATGATTCTGGTGAGGAAGAAGACATCAATAATAGTGAAAATGATTTTCCTCAAAGCGAGGATTTCAATGGAAGAAATGATGACTTTCCTCCAAGCGAGGATTTGAATGTCACAGATGACGAGTTTCCTCCAAGCGAGGATTTCAATGGAACGGATGACAAGTTTCCTCCAAGCGAGGATTTGAATGTCACAGATGACGAGTTTCCTCCAAGTGAGGATTTCAATGGAACGGATGACGAGTTTCCTCCAAGCGAGGATTTCAATGGAACGGATGACGAGTTTCCTCCAAGCGAGGATTTCAATGGCACCGATGACGAGTTACCTCCAAGCGAGGATTTCAATGGCACCGATGCTGAGTTACCTCCAAGCGAGGATTTCAATGGCAACGATGGTGACTATCATCCAAGCGAGGATTTTAATGGCACTAATGATGATTTTCCTTCGAGTGAAGATTTCAATGGAACCGATGATGATTTCTCTCCGAGCGAGGATTTCAATGGCACCGATGATCATTCTGTTGATGATGAAGCCACCAATGATGAAGACAGTGATTCTCCTTTCAGTGAAGAATTTAGTGGCACAAATAATGTTGATGGTCACATTGATCTGGCAGCAAGTGATCATGACAATAATTTTCATAATGAATTTGGGGATGAAATTTTCAATGAGGGGGGTCATATGCATCACAATGAAAACAATCATCCTGCTGAGGATGTTGTTGCAGACATAATGGTCCAGGAGATCCAGCGACAGAATCCAATGCAGAGCAGGATTAAGTGTAGGACTAGACCTTTTTATGTCAATCCAAAGCATTCCAGTTATACAAGGTCTAGGAAAGAATTGCTCACAAGTCCAAGTTCCATTACTCATTTGATTTCAAGTGAGTGTTGCCACAAAAGTTGTTTGAAAAGTTTAGGCTACAATTATGTCTTGGAGAGAAGGAAGATGTATCTTTCAATGAACAAAAGCATGCAAAATTCATATTTAGTGGGGTGCATGATTTCTACCAGGACAGGCTATGATTATCGCGTTGGAAGAATTATGCTTTGTAGAAAGGCATTCAAATGGATTCACTCAATTGGTAATCTTCGATTGTCAAGAATCCAAACAAGACTAGAAAAGGATCCTACATTTTACACTGACGATTATCAGGGACGAATCACTGGGCCATCAACACACATTGCCATATCATGGATGCATGATTTCTTTTCCAAGCATGGAGAGAGTATGCCAAATAGAGAAACAATACACATTCCAGATAATTTCACAAGGCAGGAAATCTACAACTTATACAAGGATTATGTTCAAGGTGGTCAAGGAAATGACAACTTCATCAGATATGCATATTTCACAAGAGTATGGAAAAAGAAGTTCAACAATGTCCGCATTCCAAAGAGGTCAAGGATGGGGGTCTGCAGTACATGTGCTTCTCTTAAAGAAAGAAGGGATAGATCAGAGGGGATAGAAAGAGGTATGTTTACAAAACAAAAAAAACAAATAGATAAATGTCAATTATTGAATCTAGTTAACAATATTTTTTTGTTATGTTGTTTGTAGATTCCATAATCAATGCACTGCAAGAACATCGCAATCAACAATCAAATGAACGGCAAAAATTGTATAAACATCGCAAGAAGTGTTACGATGCTCCACATAAGTATATGGGTTTGATAATTGATGGCATGGATCAGAAAAAAACACTCTTGCCACATTTTGTCCGTGTGCCAAAGAATTTAAAGGAGGAGAATTTTATTCAGTTTCACTTGGTTGGGTGTATGGTTTTTAATGGTGAAATGATTCCAAAGGTTTACTTTACAGCTCCAAATATTCACAATGATGCAAATTTGACCATCAGCATAATTCACCATGTCATTACTCATTGGCCTGGTGATCTTCCAGAAGTTCTATATCTACAATTGGACAACACAAGCCGGGAAAACAAAAACCAGGTTTTGTTTGGTTATCTAAGCATGCTTGTGGAATTGGGAATTTTTAAGAAGGTAAAAGTTGGGTTCCTTCTTGTTGGGCATACACATGATCATATTGATCAAATGTTCAGCCATTTTGCAAGGACATTGAGGAGAAATAAATTCGGGAGCCTGCCATCGTTGATTGAAATTATAGGGAAAGCATACCATCCAGAGCCTACTGTACAGAAATTAGAAGAAACTGTTGACATGCGAAGATTTCTGTTTGGATCGCATGGTGAGGAAAGGTGCATTGAAAAACTTAATGACATTAGCTTTCAGCATCAATTTCGTATAAAAAAGATTGATGGAAAAACACTATTGTGGGGCAAGAAGTACTCAACTAGCACAGAATGGGGGCCTTCATCAGGTTTGACATTTTTGAAATTCATCCCAAGTCGTCAAATGTATGCTTCAAATTTATTGCTATTGCAATCATCTACAGAGATTCATAATGCAAGGCGACATAGTAGAGATGTTGATTCTTCTCAATGCTTGGAAGAAATCAAAAAGTCTATTGAAGATACATATGAGTACTTTGATGTTGCTGATTCCGTTTGGTGGGAGTCTTTTTTCATGGAGCAGAGTGACATAATTTCAAACTCTACAAATGGAGATATATTTTTGAAGACTCCATTTGCTTGGCCACAAAGTTTATCAAATGAAAACGAGGTAACAAATGTTGAACCTCGAGCTGTTGAGTTTTCTCAAGTAGAGGAAAGAGAACTGTATATTGGATCTAGAAGATCATCTGCAAAGCGTCGAGAGATGGAAGACCTTTATAGGGGCTCGGTACAAGATATCAAGGAGGGTTGCATGATTGCAGTTTTGGCTACAGATGATCCACGTCAATATCCATTCTGGATTGCAAAAGCTATGAAGGTCAATAAAGAAAATGAAGAAGTAGTATCAGTAGAAGTACATTGGTATGCAACAGATACACACCCATTTGATGGTGTGTACAAGGCAGAGATGGTGGTTGAGAAAAAGGTAAGCAGAAAGAGAAACAGAAAGGGTCAAAAAATAAATCGCCGACGCATTGACATCTTGAAATTAGAGGAAGTTGATATACTTGTTTATGATTTCAAGTTGACAAAGAAAGACACTCTCCGCTCCAAGACTATAGAGATTATCAAGAGGTTGTTGCCACAGCCAGAAGTTGCAAGATGGGAGTCTGTTAAACCAAGCCGTAGATCCCGAAGGAATATGACATCTGAAATGATGGGCATAGATGTAGACTCAGATGGTGCGCCCATTGATAATAGAGAAGAGTATGGGTCATCTACATCTTCATCAAGTCCTTCATCTGCAGAAAATGTAGATTCTGATGGGGTGTCAGAATCCATGGATGAATTTGAAGAAGCAGTGTAGATGCTTTTTATTAGTATGATTTTTGTAATTGAAACTCTACAGGAGTTTTTGATGATGGGTTGTCATAATCCATTGATGAATTTGAAGAGGCAGTTAGATGCTTTTTACTAGTATGATTTTTGTAATTGAAACTCTAGAGGAGTTTTTGAATATTTATATGAACCATTTGTTCTTGTATGGTCTAATATATTATCTTATTATGAATCGCATCATAATTTCTTTGTTTCTATATGGTTATAATGGTGAAATTATTAGAGAAATTTGTTTTTTCTTTAATATGCAATTTTCCAGAAAGTTGTAATTTATCTCTTCAAGAATTTTTCTTTTTTTCCAATTTAAGGTTGATTTTAAAGTTTTGTTAAACAACAATATGGGATGTTTAGTCCATGGCTCTATTTTTTACCCTAAAAAAAAAACGTGTATACTGGTATCAACACTTTTCTATTTGGGGGGTGTTTTTGGTGTTTTTTTTGCAAAAATCATCGTTTTTATGGCTAGAGTTCTCGTTCATAGTATATAGTTCTCGTTTCATAGTATAAGTGGTTGGATGCAAAAACATTCGCAGAGCATATGAAAGAAGTGCATGACAATCTGGGAAAGTGCATTGAAAAGACTAATGCGGCATACAAGTTGAGAGCCGACAGGGAGAAAAGGCTACAGTTGTTCAACGAAGGAGACTTGTTCTAAGCACACTTGCGGAAGGAGAGAATTTTTACAGGAACCTATAACAAGATGAAGCTGAAGAAGATTGGACCATGTAAGATCTTGAAGAAGATTTTAGATAATGCTTATGTCTTGGAGCTGCCGAAAGACTTGAGCATTTCACCAATGTTCAATGTCTCAGATATCTACAAGTTTGAAGAAGGTTCAACCAGCCGAGGCGCGAAAGTTTTGAACATCGGCGAGATAGTGCAGATACCAGGTCGACACGACAAAGAATAAATCGCTGAAGTACAAGAGGAACATGAAGTCGGGCGTACGTGGAGTTCGTGAAAGAAAGAATACTTAGTGCAATGGAAATATGATGAGTTGCAGGAGGCAACATGGATTTCCAAAGAAGACTATAGGAGAATTATGGAGCAGTCGAGTTCTTTTGCACCTGGGGAGTCTGATGCAGGAGCATCGGGGGTTAGGAATAACAATTAAAGATGATCGACAAAACGAGGCCAACCAACGGTGTTATAGGTCAAATATGCACTTCTCCGTCTGTGATCACATTGCTCTATTGATCACACAAAAGGACACTATGGATGGAGAGCTAGGTTGACCCTAGATGAGTGTGAAAATCCTCACAGTAGATCTAAGAGGTGATGTATACCTCACAAGAAAGTAATTGATTAAGCAAGAAAATAGAAGAAGTGTGGTTAATGCAGTATAATGAGCAATAGAATAATAATACAGTAGAACTCGGATAGAAGAAAAAATACTTCACACACACTAATTAATTAATCACAATATGGACAAATAAATAGTACAATGCATGAGGATTCGAATGCCTAAGGTGGCAATTCGAATTAGCCTTCATGGAGTGATCAAAAGATCACTGGAGTGTCATCGGAGCACAACTAGTAGTCTATCTCATCATCAATGGAGTCATCAATGCTCAAGTAACTGTCAACCATCAATCAAACTGAGTCTAACTGAGTGTGGTAGGTGTAACTGAGTGTAATTGGAACTAACTAAATGAAGGAGGCTCAGTGGAGGGCGCATGAGGCACTAACTAAAGTCAGAATGGGCAGTCAAGTCTCACTGGAGGTCCATCGAAGTGATACAGTTAGTTCAGAGTCATTCTAGCATTAAATCAAGGAAATAAGTGAAGATAACTGAAGATAACTTAATGGTAGGTAAGGAAGGGCGCCTTTCTCATGCAGTAGGTGAAAGGAGGGCGCACTAATCTCTAGGAGGGTTGAAACTGAGTGGAAGGAAGCTATGGGGGCTAGCTAACTGAGGGCTAGGTGCTGGGACTGATGATTGGGATGCATGCAAATGCATGCACACCCTAAATAATGCATGCAAACCCTAAAAGTGCATGCATGACTGAAAATTCAAATATTGAAATTGTTGCTAGGACTAGGATGGAGTATAGGAATATCCTAACACCCCCCATTAATCCATCCTGGGCCCTGCTAACTAAAACCAAAGGTCACCCAATACAATGAATAATAAAAGTCAATAAACCGAGGAAATGGGGAAAACCTCATGGGAAAAATACCCCCCCTCAAAATAGACTTTAAGGCACACACAAAAATAAATGCTCCAAACTCAAGCAGGTGTGATGCTTGGTCATATGTCTGGAGGTATCTTCTTCTTGGGAAGAAGTGGATCATGCTCAAAAAGCATGTGCTTGTAGTTGCTCTTTAGATCGAATGTGATGACAACAAATCCAAAAGTATGAGGTAGATCCTTGAACCTGTGATTCGAATCAGTTGAGGTAGGATAAAAACCATGAATATGCAGATAGTATTTTGTCTTCTCCTTCGAACCATCATAGGTGAGATTATGCCAAAAAGAACCATCAAATATCAGTAATTGCTTGGAATCCAAATCAGATCCAAGACTTGAATCATGGTTGCTTAAGATCTCCTTTGAACCATTTGAGGTGAGATCTAAACTAGTAAGTGCATGAGAAATTTTCCCAAGCAAATGGCAATGGCCATTATCTTTTAAGAACTTCTGAGAGCATGAAAGAATGATCTTACAGTAGTAAATGAGAGGTGATTGCTTGGAATCCAGATCAGATCCATGGCTTGAATCATGGTTTCTTGATATCTCCTTTGAACCATTAGAGGTGAGATCAAAACTAGTAGATGCATGAGAAATTATCCCGAGCGGATGGCAATGGCCATATTCTTCAATAACCTTCCGAAAGCATGGAATAATGATCATATAGTAGTAAATAAGAGGTGATTGCTTGAGGAGAGCGAATGCATTACGTCCAATAGCTGATTTGACCTCCGAAACATTCAATAGATCATGATGCAGACCAACATACTCTGGTGCAAGAGAGGATTTAGGACCTTCTGCAATATCTAGAGTGTGAGCTAGCACAGAAAGAGAAGAAATTTGGAGCATGAGTGTAGAATCTGCAAGTTCCTATTCTTTGTGAATAACTTCAATATGAAATGTGTTTGATACTGGTTCATGATCAATGAGATCATCAAGGAAGGTGAATGCATCACTTTGCTTGCTCTTGAAAGTGTTTGGACCAAATCCTTCATTATGTTTGTCGAATCTTTCATCCAGATGGGCCCATTGCTCTTTTGGAGTTTCAACATGATCAATGATTTGGTACAATACTTAATGAGGCATAGCAAGCATCATTCTTCCAAGCGCTTTGTCACCTTTATTCAACCAATCAATCTTCTCTTCAAAGGATTCGAACTCTCTTTCAAAATAACAATCAAAGAGATCATGGCTCTTCAAATATGTTATCATTTTTTGTTTCCATTCATCATAGTTGAGTGGAGAAAGAGGAGGGATTTCTTCTGAATTCATTGAAGCTGTAGAAGACCTACAAAAACAATAGAGAATATCTGCAACTGGTACTGCTGCATAAATGCAGAAACTGTTGCAACTGTTGCACTCGAAATCTTGATAATAACGTACAAAAAAATCTCAAGAATGGAGATAAACAATACTCTCAACATGCTCTGATACCGTGTGAAAATCATCACAGCAGATCTAAGAGATGATGTATACCTCACAAGAAAGTAATTGATTAAGCAAGAAAATAGAAGAAGAGTGGTCAATGCAGTATAATGAGCAACAGAATAATAATACAGTAGAACTCAGATAAAAGCAAAAATACTTCACACACACTAATTAATTAATCATAATATGGACAAATAAATAGTACAATGCATGAGGATTCAAATGCCTAAGGTGGAAATTTGAATTAACCTTCATGGAGTGGTCAGAAGATCATTGGAGTGTCATCGGAGCACAACTAGTAGTCTATCTCATCATCAATGGAGTCATCAATGCTCAAGTAACTGTTAACCATTAGTCAAACTGAGTCTAATTGAGTGTGGTAGGTGTAACTGAGTGTAACTAGAACTAGCTGAATGAAGGAGGCTCAGTGGAGGGCGCATGAGGAGCGAATTATAGTCAGAATGGGCAGTCAAGTCTCACTGGAGGTCCATCGGAGCGATATAGTCAGTTGAGAGTCAGTCTAGCCTTAAATCAAGGAAATAACTGAAGATAACTGAATGGTAGGTAAGGAAGGGCACCTTTCTGGGACTAATGACTGGGATGCATGCAAATGCATGCAAACCCTAAAAGTGCATGCATGACTGAAAATGCAAATAATGAAAATGTTGTTAGGACTAGGATGGAGTATAGGAATATCGTAACAATGAGTTCTTGCTGATATTACACTGTTTAGCTGAAAAAACATATTTTTTCTACAGTTTTCATGACATGTGCACTACCACCTCTCGAATTAAACTGCCTACCTTGTCCCATAAATACAAGGAGGAGGCATGAGAGAGGAAACTAGAAGGAATGATAAGTTCTTGTTATGCCAGAGGAATTCCCAAGTCATTGTGAAGAGCAAGAGCCTAGGACTTGGTTGCAGAAGTGTCCGGACAGATCAGATATATCTGTACTTATCTACATTTCTTTGACAATAAAAGGTGGAAATACCCTTCCAGTCCCAATTGGATGTTTATATGATTGAATGTTTGTTGGATTGTATATTTGATTGTAGCTAATGTTAAATTTCTTTCAATTTCATTATATTTATTACAGTCAAGATATGTTGAGGAAGGTTAACTTTGTTTTGCAGGTTCATCATTGTGGAAGATCAAGCGAAAGCTAGGACCAACCATCATTAAAAAGGTTTGGCTTTCAGAATCTTAAACTCTTTTCATTTGTAGTAACTAATGCTAAACATGAATGTATTTACCTGTCATCCCATTCAAGTTGGTAGTGTCATCTCCCCACTATAAGGTATTGTTGACACAGGGTCTTTCGACAGGGGCTCATGCGGTCATTAACAACACCAACAACCCACTATTTATCAGCCCAGAAAGGAGTTACCCTTCCCAACAACACCTGCAAAGCAAGTGAGGTCTCACCCGATGCAGATAAGGGTGCTGCAGGAACCAAGCTTTCGTAGTGGCAAGGAGGATATGATTTTATACCTAGAAGTCACACTATCATATGAGCCAGAGATGACAATACTCACAGTAGTCTATTAACCAATCATTCACATCTTATTCATAGTATACGTGTTTCAAAGCATATTCAACAACACATTCGCATCAACCAACAATATGCATCCACATAACTCAACATAAAGTATTTAAATAGCCCATTATCGCATCATGGCACAACATCAGAATTCATAACCGAACATCTTCATTCATTAACATCCACAAAACGAACTTCGCAGAGAATAGTCAAGTCATCATATCACAGTTATAACCAAACCCAAAAGATCGCATTTCTATCCAAAAATTTTATTCCCTTAGGCTTACAATTCACTTCTATTTATATGCTTCTATCCTATTACAAAATGGTTCATTTGACTGACTTAGCAATTAAGTATTCTAAACTATTCTTGCGCTTCCTTGGACTTCGCAATGATTCCTTCTTTCGCGGGATTTGTATTTCGCGCCTGTCGTCTTCTGCACGTCTTGCGGATCTATCCCATGCCAATAGGCCCCCAACAAAAACTTGTGGCTTGCCCTCGAGCCACTTCAACTAGACGCCGCTGTTGGGTGCCTGCCTTGTGCTGTGCTCACTTTCTGAAATTGTTCTTGTTGTCTTGAACTCGATATTGTGTTTTTCTTATCTCCGTCTGTCGATCACAGGTTCGCTTTTATGTACTTTTTGCAGTCATCCTCCAGTCTCTTGAAACCTTGATCATCTATCTCTCCATATTTTGTTGGTTTGGTGCCCAATCTTTCCTACTTGAGACGTCTGCCATTGACATCGCCAAGGTGGAAAATAGGCCAACTACTTCGACACATATGTTTCACACCTTGGATTGCTTCCTACTAGATCCAGGGAGATGCCCCCCATGTTCTTCTAGTGTTCACTGGGACCATGAAGCTTCGAACTGCTACCATATACTTAGACATCTCAGGTGAAACCTCGTTGTTGTGACCCCCGAGTGCCCTGGCTCCTTTCTGCTCCAGGCTCTCATGCATGCTCGTTGTTTGGGCCCTCAGTGCCCCTGGTGTGCTACCGCAGGAAATGAAATGGATCATTTCCACATCCTTCTTGGAATTCCTAACTTATGCAATGACCTGACCTGTTCTCATCATGTATTTCTTGCTTATGGTAACTATCTCGGTGCTTCACTTAACCTCTAATGCCTGTATTTATGCTCTTCTGGCATTGAGGATGTCTACTTTGAACAACCCTTGCGAATCTATTCCTCTAACATGCTGATTCTGTCATCATTTCCCCTACGTGTGGTGACAGGGCCTCCTCCGTGTGTGATGGGTGACTATACTGCTCCGAGTTGTTCTTCCTGTCATCCCTATGTGATCTATAATCCTTACTGCCCTCATCCATGCTTCCATCACATGTTGAAGTGTCTGCCTAGCGCCAGCACTGATCCCATCCAACTGATAAAAAATTATCATCTGAAAACCCCATGTTGTTGTCGCAGTCCACACCCCTAGCTGCAGTACAACCCATCCTTGTGCCATCTGTTATTTATTGGTTTATATATATATATGTATATATATATATGTATATATATATATGTATGTATATATATGTATGTATATATATATATATATATATATATATATATATATATATATATATTTTCTTCTGCTGTGTCAAATCAAAGCGATAGAGCTTTAGCCTATTTTCATTCACCATGTAGGGAAACAATGCCCCATCTAAGGTCTATAGCTACACTGCACCACCATTAGTTACAAAATTGATGATATAGGGTCCTAACCAGTGCATTTGTAGTTTACCCGGGTGTTTCGCGAACTTGCTATCGTATAGAAACACCATGTCTCCTTTTTGAAAGTATTTCTGCTTAATATGACGGTCATGCCATGCTTTCTAGCAATCCTTTTCAACCTTCTGGTGGAATACGACAATGAACCGATCTTCCTCTAATTGTACTAATTGTGCTAGTCATTCTTCCAACCCACCATCATCGCTCATGTCTATGGCCACTGGGATACACAAGCTTGGAACGATGTATTCCATAGGCATAACTACTTCTTTACCATAGACAAGTTTAAATGGAGTTTGGCCTTTTAATCACTTGCATGTGGTTTGATAGGCCCAGAGGATCGCTGGGATTTTAAGGTCCCAATTGTCTCGATTCGTGTTGCATACCTTCATTAGTGCGTGTTCCAGGATTTTGTTGAATGCTTCTACTGTCCCATTTGCATGAGGGTGGTAGGGAGTACTTTTCTTATGCTGAACTTGAAACTCCTCCATTAGTGCTGTGATTGTCTTGTTCACAAAGTGCATCCCTTGGTCGCTTAGAAAAACCTTTGGATATCCGAATCTGGTGACCATGTTGTCGAAGAGAAATTTGGCGGCTGTTGATGCAGTACAATTCTTGACCGGTGCATCCTCCGCCAACGTGTCAAGTAATCTGTCGCAGTTATGATGTAGTGTGATCTGGTGTGTTTTCCTATAGGGTTAATGGGCCCTACAAAATCTACCACTCATTTTTCAAATGCTTGCAACATAAACTGGGGTACTAATGGCATCTTGTCCTGTCTTGATGGTTTTCCTGTGTGTTGAAAGATGTCGAGATGCATGGTTGGCCACCATAACCCATCCATCGAGATCTTTTTCGTGGTGGCCCAGCCTCCATAATGTCCTCCAGCAATGCCATCATGTGCTTTGGCTAAAATCCTTTCCTGCTCATGTGAGAGAATGTAGCGGCGCAATATCTCATCTAGGCCCATCTTATACAACTGTACTACAATTAGTTGGAAGGCTGTTGCCTTGACAACTAATTGTTTCTTCTAACTGGTGGTGAACTCCTCCAATTCATTTCCTGTTGCTAGGAACTAAATAATTGGTTCATATTATTCGTCGACCATTTCAATTCTGAATAGCTGAGCATTCGGTAATCCTTCATTGATGCTTCGTGGTTCCTCCCTCGACTCGATCCTTGACAGGTGGTCTGGTCCTGCATTCAACCATCCTGGCTTCACAATGATCTCAAAATCAAATTCCTGAAAGAGTAGTAGCCATAGGCAAATTCCCCCCCCCATCATGGGATTGTTCACCAAATATTTCAGCGCTGAATGGTCGGTGAACATTTTGAAGTGGCCCCCTAAAAGATAATGTCGAAACTTTTGTAAGGCGTAGACCATCACTAGTCCTTCTCGTTCAGTGGTTGTATAGTTCTTTTCTGCTGTCGACGGCTTCCTACTTTCTAAAGCTATCGGATGGTCGATATCACCTTCGCCTGGTTCGACCAAGATAACACTGAGTGTGATGGATGATGCATTAACATGGACATGAAACTCTTTCTTCAAATCTGGGAAGGAAAGGATGGGTGCTTCCACCATCTTTGTCTTCAAAGCATCTAAGCTCTTCTGACATTCTCTGTTCCACTCGAACTTCTCATCTTTCTTTAGTAGTTTCTCCATGGGTGCTGTGATTGCGACGTATCCTATGATGAACTTGCGGTAATAGCCTATCTTGCCCAACGTTTCCCTGAGTTGCTTAACTATTGTCGGGGGTGGAAGGTCAACAATGATGGCAATCTTTGTTGGATCAACTAACAGGCCCTCCTTGCAAACAATGTGTCCCAGCAGTATCCCAAATGGGGCACAAAATATGCATTTCTTCAAGTTAAGAGATATCTGGTGGTGGCGACATCGTTCTAACATCAATCTGAGGTTCGCAATGTGGGTCTTGAACATCCCATATACTGTCCAATCATCCATGTATACAATGAGAAACTTATGGATATAGTCTTTGAATGCTGCAACTACTAGTCGTGAGAATATTGCGGGGAATTCTTCAGACCGAATGGAATTACTGTATATTGATAACAACCCCATTCCATGACAAACGTGGTCTTATGCCTATCCTCCTTGGCAATCCTAATTTGGTGGTAGCCTGAGAACCCATCTATAAATGAGTAAATTTCCTGACCGCCAACTCCTTCAAGTACTTAATCTGTGAAAGGTGTCTGGAATGGGTCGTGTAAACAAGCATCGTTCAACTTCCTTAAGTCGACACAAATTCTTACTTCACAAGTTATCTTATCTTGGATGACCATCGGACTAATCCATTCCAACTCTTCTATGGGTTCAATGATGCCAGCTTCCAACATCCTCTCAAGCTCAGCCTGTACTCATTCCTTGTGTCGCGGGTTTAAGAGATATGGTCTTTGTTTAACCGACTTCGCATTAGGTTTCAGGGGAATCTTCATTTCATCGAGATTCCCGTAGATTCCCTTCATTTCTGAGAATTTCATTGGGAACAAGTCTTGAAACTCATGTAGCAGGTCTGTCATATTTGCGATAGGCGATTCATCCCAATAATCTCCAATGCTCGCGAGTTTCAGGTTTTCTTCTGACCCAATGTTTACCTTCGTAATCTTCAGCGGTTGGTTGTACTTGTCAGATGGTAGCTCAGGTGCCTTCACGTTGCTACTGCCTTCGGACTCCGGCACATATGTGGCTCTTGGGTTGTCATCATCATTCGGCTCTCCTAAGACGTTGTAGTAGTCCATCATCATTTCAGGTGTCATGGTCCATCGTAGTTCTGATAGCTACACTGTTGGTTCTGCCTCAAAAATCTTCTTCTTGATTTCTTGAAGGGCATTATGGATGAAGGGATTTTTCATTTGAGAAGGAGAACGTTTCGCTGAAGCCAATTGTTAACTAATCCCAAGAGAGTCTACCGAGTCCCAACTCCATTGTTACATACCAACTCCACGGTACTTCATCCAAGGTATGCACAAAGGCATGCACCCACTCCTACTCCGGTCGCACTGCCGATTGGTGCTGACAAGCCTTCACATGTTCGTTCGGGTTACTCCTGCTATCCTACTTTTTTCCGTTTCATGTTGTGGTGTCTCCAAAACGTACCTCCAGGAGGCATCGACATAGTGGACAGTTTGATATCCTTGACTTATGTGCTGCCCACCAGCGCGCAGGAGTAGCCTTCCATGCTTCCTCCAAGGCCAAGAGTCTCTGCGGTTCTACTACCCTTTCTTCGAATTCTGTTCGGAAGGTGCTCAAATTTGGTAATCCTTCATACATTGGTAGCACGCACTCCTCAGTAGCCACCCAACGTATCGACTGTGTTATCCTTGTACATCTGTGAAATGACACCTCATGAAGTCGATTTTTCCAATTTTCCAATGCCTCATCTGAGTCCGAAGATGTTGAACTAGAGCTACACCATTCTAACTCCCATTCATCAGTTGGATTGATATAATCTTCAGAAATGTTATACTGGCTATCCCATCCTTCTGTATCTTCATCTTTGGTGGGCTCCACATATCATTGTCCTTCCGCGAGATCTAGTGATGCAACAACCCTTATTTCTCGATCTTCAAATGACATGATCCGCTTCTTGAAATTGATGATCGCCTGATTTTCCATGGCCCAGTCAATTCCCAATAGTGCTGAATATGGACATGTGTTGTCTATTATTTCTATGACATCGAAATTGGCATATGTCCAAAGTCCCTCGATTTTGACAGGAAGTTGACACACTTGACCAAGGGGGGTGACCTTGCACTGGTTTTCCAATCGCAGTTGTACCGGTGACCAGGTCATTTGTGGTTTTCCCATCGTTTCCCACATTTTTTTTGTTAGAATGTTCACATCTGACTCTAAATCCAAACTAATGGAGTCGACATCGAACGCTCTGATTTGTGTCGACATCCTCATCTCCCTACCTGTCTTCCTTTTCTTATGTATGCGATTGACCCTGAGCTCCTGACGTCCACCCTCTTGTTGATGCAATAGCTTGGATATCTCCTCCAATGCCTCCTCATCTTTTGCTAATTCTAAACAACTCCCGATGAATGCTCTTACAGTAGTGGCCTTTCTCCACGATTTTGTTCGATCGAACATCGGCAACATATCATAAATCTCTGCTTGAGGAGATGCGTCCCTCTGCCGCCTCAACATTCCCTATTGTGCCTTTGAGAATATGTCCTTCTCGGCCTCCGCATCGAAGAAAACATGTTTTGCTTTCATTGGTGAAACACTATGGTGCGGCTGGTCGGCTCCTATTGCCACCTTTCCTTCTGTCACTATTCCCACCGTCGCATAGTGCTTTTTAGCTTCTGCCGATATCTTCTATACTGCTGGTTGGTTCTAGTTTTGATTATGGTTTTGATTATGGTTTTGAATTGGTGGAGATGGTAGGTTCTTCGTCTGCCATCTGGCGATGAGCTGTGGGAAATATTCGATGCTATGGTCCACTCCACTGCAGTACATGCATTGCAAGGCCAGATTGGGACAATCCCTTGTGAAATGTCCTTGCTTCCCACAATTATAACATGTAGGAGGTCCTCGACCCCATCTGGCGGCTCTGCCTCTTCTTGCACCCCCACCATGTTCTCCATGGAATCCTCCACCAAATCCTCTACATGGCGGTCTGTATTATGCCTGTTGATACTACGGTTGTGGGTATTGTTGATATAGTAGCTACTCGTACTATGGTTGCAGATACTGTGGTGTACCATACTATAGTTGCCCATATTTTCCTTAGTCAAATTGCGGTGCCTGAAAAAACTGCAGTTGCAGCTGGGTATACTGCAGCTGCTGCAGCCCCAGTTGTTTCTATTCTCCATTTACCAGTTATGCATCCATGTTTCATTCTTGCAACAAATCGTGGGCTCTGCAATCCTTTTCTTCATGACCCACTGATTGACATAATTCACAATACAGACTTGCCGGTTTTGACACTATTTTTTGTAAGTTTATGCAGTTTTACGGTCGATGTCCCCTGGTGTGGAAAATGGGACACCATGGCAGGCCTTCCTGGCGAAGGGGATTTAGCGCCCCCGAATTCAAATACTGCTGAAACACTGAACAGTTGTCTTTGTGGTGGCCTTCCGTCCTGCATCTGATGCACCATACATCTATGTGGGTATCTTTTCCTTGCTTCATGTCCTGCAGTTGAAAGGTCAACATAGAAAGTTGTGCTTGTATCTTTTCCATTCCAGCTCCAGTCTCTCTAATCGGCGAAGCCTCTAGATTCATTGCGATTTCTAATTCTTCAGCTTGATCCGCAACCTTTTGCTTCATCAATGGTCCTCGAATATGTGGTACCAGCCCAACGATAAACAACTCTCTATGTTGCAGGTCGTTTATTGGAAAACTCACTTTCACTATCAGTGTCTTGTATCTCTGATCAAACTCCCATAATGGCTCATTCGGGTATTGCCTAATCTCTTTGAGCTCAGTAATGTACTATGCTTCTAACTTGGGTTTTTTAATTCCTGAATCATCGCTCTTTTTATTTCTACCAATGTTTTTCCTGGAACCTTGGTAAACTTTATGAACTAGTCTAGCGCCCATCCTCGAAAGGTCATCGCAAACTTTCCCTTTTTGATGTCTTCATCTTCGACCTTCTTCACAGTCCAGACTACTTTGCATAAAAATCAAAACTGTTCGGGATCCTCTGTCCCATCTCCTACAAAGCTTGGCATCTTTGTATCGTCTGCCATCATGGTGTTCCTACTGTTATTACTTACGGATGCGCTACTTTTTCCGCTACACGTGGGACAGCTCTGTGAGTTATTTGTGGCTTTTCCTTTAAATTGATAAGTGGTGTGCGGGGTTGAAGGTATGTGGTATCTTATGATACGTCCTTCTAGGGTATCCTGGTCACCGCCTTCCTCCTCGTAATAAGGGAGCTCTTTCCTCTATGGCCCTGTTGTGTAGTCTTCCCTTCTGGTCCTCTCAAGGGACTCTTCATCAGTCCTCCTCCTCTTATCAGGACGTCGGAATATCATTCCACTTCTCAAGGTGCCACAGTCTTCCTCAACTTCCTTTAAAAAATTGTCGTCACTCATGTCCATCTACCCTGCATCTTTCTTAGCGGATCCGTAACCATGCGATACCTATAACCCCTACACACCGATTTGTCTACTCATCGGAGGTCATTTTCAACATGCCCTTTTCACACACCAGCATCTTAATCCATAGGTTTAGCAACAGGACAAACCTTCCCATTGGTCCCCTGAAAAATTGTCTTTCCGCGTCATTGTAAGAAGTGTTTTTATCTACTACGAACTCAGTGATGTACCCCTCTAGGACACTATTGACCCAGAAATCAACAGCCCTTTATACTATATTCTTGACTTGCTTCAACTATCGAATTAATTTTGGAGTCCATTGATCTGATCCAATACTCTGGTTGGTTCGTCCTCTGAATGTCAACTTCGCGAGCCACTTCTGTAGTATTATTGGAAACTCGGTGAAGAATATCTCATGGATATCCAAATATATGTGCTTTTGTAACCAACTTTCTACTGTCTGTACTGGGTTCCTCCTTTCTTCCTTCGTGAACTCTTTTGTTTTCTGACTAAACCATGCTTGGATCTCTAGCTTCGTTGGATGCCACAACATATCCTCGTCTCTCTTCTCAAGCTCTCGGCAATGGAACCATTTGTTGACACGGGGTCTTTTGATAAGGGTTCACACTGTCGTCAATAACACCAACAAACCCCTATTCACTGGCCCAGAAAGGAATTACCCTTCCCAGCAACACCTACGAAGCAAGTGATGTCTCACCCGAGGTAGATAAGGGTGTTGCAGGAACCAAGCTTCCGCAGTGGTGAGGAGGATATGCTTTTATACCTAGAAGTCACACTATCGTATGAGCCAGAGATGACAATATGCACAGCAGTCTATTAACCAATCATTCACATCTTATTCATATTATACATGTTTCAAAGCATATTCAACAACACATTCGCATCAACCAACAATATGCATCCACATAACTCAACAGAAAGTATTTAAATATCCCATTATCGCATCATGGCACAACAAGAGAATTCATAACCGAACATCTTCATTCATTAACATCCGCCTAACAAACTTCACAGAGAATAGTCAAGTCATCATATCACAGTTATAACCAAACCCAAAAGATCGCATATTTCTCAGAAAATTTTATGCACTTAGGCATACAATTCACTTCTATTTATATGCTTCTATCCTATTACAAAATGGTTCATTTGACCGACTTAACAATTAAGTATTCTAAACTATTCTTGCGCTTCCTTGGACTTCGCAATGATTCCTTCTTTTGCATGATTTGGCTTTCGCGCCTATCGGCTTCCGCACTTCCTGCGGATCTATCCTGTGCCAATAGGTATTTTCCTGCACAACAGACTGGTGACTCCACTGGGAATAACTGATTGTTTTCTTCTCTAGGAGACTTTGATAGGTTTTCTTCCAGTTTATTCAGTCTTTTGTTTTCTGAGAGGTTCTTATAGGTTGTTTGCCTATTATTTTTATCTTGATTCATCTCAGAATGCTTCAGCAAATCTTTTTGTTTGCTTTAATTCCTTGTGTGTTGTTCTGTTGTACTTATAGTAGCGCATTTCTATCTTGTGCCCTGGTTTCCCTCAACCATAGTAGCATACTTCTTCTGACAGGCACTAGTTCTTATACCACACAGTAGTGCACTTTTCCTGTAGGTTCAAGCCTTCTACAAGGGTTTGCTTCCAAGTTGTGGGATCTACTTCTAGCCTTTTGTTTTGCTTCATTCACTGACTACTGAGACTTGTCTCCCCTTTTTTAGTCTTGTTTGCCTCTCTGAAGTCCTATAATTTTCCTTTACTTGCTTTAGCACTTGTTTAAGGTGTATTTTTTTCTTTTTAAACCTTTTTGAGGCTGTGCGCGACTCTCTACCAAGCATAGTAGCACACTTTTTTTCCTCGACGCTTGTTGCAGTTATAGAGACCTTCATTCTCAATGCTTGTTGCTTGTAGCAACAATAGTGCATTTTTACTAAGTCTTGTACTTTTGTTAGGGTTTGATCCCAGTTTGAGTTTTTAGGGTGGCTTTGAAGAGTTGTTTGGTCCGAATACCTTCTCAATATCTGTTCAGATCAATATGAGTGAGTTTAAAGCTTTCTAGTTATCTTTTCCTTTGAGTTTATGTGTTGGTAGGGTTACTTTTGGTTTTCTTACTTACTCCTTTGTTTGGCAGGTGTTTTCTTGGGTTTTGGTGCTTAAGAGCAACCTTTTAGGTCTGTCTTTCCATTGAAGGCATTTGTTTTCCCATTTTCTTTTTCATCTTTGTTCCAAACCTTGAGTTGGTTTATCAAAACAAATTGGTAGGTGTTGATATATTGTAACTTCTAAGAATATTATATTTGTACTTTATTATTCCAGAGATGTTTCATTCCTTCGTGAAGACCTTATTGTATATCCGGAGATGTTTTATTCCTCTGTGGATAATGTGGTAACTTGAGTTATTAGATTTCCCTAGTGGGGGTCGGCCCTGTATGTGTTATGTTGATTAAAGCGTTATTAGAGCTCCCTAGTGGGGGTCGGCCCTGTATGTGTTATGTTGATTAAAGGGTTATTAGAGCACCCTAGTGGGGTCGGCCCTGTAACATTATGTAAAGTGTTTAAGTTGGGGCCGACCTAGCTTGTCTAAAAGACAAGTCGGAGTTGTGTATAAATAGAGGAGGCGTGTTTCTCATTTAACACACACTACAATCACTTGTGAATAGCGCATAGGTAAGGGAGAGATCTTCTATGTAGGAGAAGGAGCTCATGTCTAGGGTTTACATCTTTGTATTTTCTGGTCATCTATATTGAGGAAGATTTGCTGGGTTTTCTACCCCATGAGAGTTTCCTAGGATAAATCTGTGTCTCTTGTGTTTTTGTTGTGCTTGTTGTTCTTTCAGTGATCCTGTATATGCTATTGTTTTGAAATGAAATGCAATGCTGATATTTTCTATCTTAACATGGTATCATAGCTAACCTGAAGGAAGGCAATGTATGGCACTTATGACACTTGCTTCACTTGAGACAATTTGAAGGTTAGGGTTTTATATAAAAAAAATAGTTATCAAGGAACTTTCGCTATAAATCCATTTTGGAGAAGGTTCAGGATCTGAAACCTTTACAGGTCATAGATAACATACCCATATACCTTGTGTCCAAAGTAAAAGCTCATATGCATTGTACTTTGTGATTTATGATCAGTACAAGTTAGGGTTTCTACCTCTTTTAGATCTCAGTCATAAACAAGTGACCTAGGAAAAAAGGTCACAACATGGGCTAGGAAGCTCCAAATTAAAATTCATAATAAGTGACAGGTACATCACGGACTGTAGTTTCGCAGGTAACGTTTTCAGAAGCCGAAGTTGAACCAGTGACACGCAGCATGCCGCACACGTTTTTTGTCATGTTTTATCCCATAAAAAGGTCACGTAGCGACACTTGGAATAACTCTCTCTTAGAAAATCCAATTGAGCTCATACCTATGGGGTTGGAAAGAGAAAAGGTTGGGATACCATAGACAGAAGTTTCAGACCCTGTGTATTTGTAATTTCAGAGCTACACCCGAAACAATCAGGTGCATATTTCTGTCAAAACAGATTTGGATTTTGAGCACCTTCATTCTTGAATCATCACTGCTGTGGGAAATTAGGGTTTCAGAGAAAGTTGGAATTTTTGGAATCGGAGTCCATGGCTGAATGCTCCTCATCAAAATAAAAATTTAAAGACCAAGATCGAATTTTTTGGTTGGGCAGAAGGTCGAGCTTGATTAAACCCTAGTTCAGGATTTTGATCAGAAAGGTGGAAAATTACGGCTTCTGCAAAAGTTGGAATTTTTTAAGTTTGTGACCACGGCTGAAAACTCCTTAGAAAAATCAAATTTTAGAGATTTGGATAGAACCTTTTGATTTGGAAGAAGGGTGGGCTTTATCAAACCCTCGTTCAGGATCTTGTCGAGAAGATCTAGAATTTTCAAAGGCAATTTTGAGGGGTCAAATTTTGGAGATTTCAAAATTGAAGTATGTTAGCTTGATCAGCTCAACAAGGCGCATCTTTCCATCCATTCAGAAGTTTGAAATTCAAATTTTGAATTTTTAGGGTTTCTCTGACAAACACTAATCCAGCTCCAGATGCAGTTTCAGCAAATCGAAGTGGATTGGGTTAAAAGCAATCCTAATAGGTATGACTTGAAGAGATATAGGTATGTGTTGAAATTTGTTCATGGTTAAGTTTATGATATGTTTGTCTTCATGTTATTGAGGGTAGTACAATTATGATTATTTGAGAATGAATGCTTGTGAATGGTAGAAGATATTCATTAATTAGGGTTATGAAACTTATGATTGTACTAATGCTCTTGTGGTGTTGTATGAGGATGATGTTGTCTGCTAACAAGATGCAAGTACATTAAGAAAGACAAATCAAGTTCTATGACCATTATGACATGAAGACAAAAAACACATCCATAATCACATAGAAGCTCTACTTACGAGGTATGTATGAATTTGTTCTACTATGCTTAACCTATGATACATGCAGGTTCTAGCACAAGGTCTCTAAATCATTGAAGAGAACAAAGAAGATATTGTTTGGGTATGTTAAGACATAACCAAGCTTGATAATCCAGGTATGTTTTTCTTATATCAAGATCGAATACTACTTTGTTAGGATCTTAGGTAAGTATACCTATGTATGAAATGATCATGACTCGTGAGCTCCCAATATGGATGCCTAATGAGGGCAACTATACCAAGATCCTACTTTAAATGTCAACCCGGGGAACATACAAACTTTAGAGATGCATGCACTATCTGTGCTCTTATAGGATAATCTCTGTCAGAGTTGGATGTCGGTATCAATGTTCTAAAGGTTGTCTACTAAATATGAAAACTGGTTATGCTATGGAATGAAATACGGGAAAGAAATAAATCTAATTAAAATAATTAAAGTGCTAAAAGCAGTAAACCTATTTTAAGAAATAAAGATACCAAAAGCAGTAAATCTGTTCTAAGAAATAAAGCAGTAAATCTATCTTAAATAATTAAAATGTTGAGAGTAAAGGGAATGATCTTATAAAATTACTTAATATAGAATAATAAATCTAAAAATGAACATGCCATAACAGATCTATTCTAAGATTGGGGAAAACAAGGTCTGTCGTTATTTTATGCCTAAAACTAGAATTCTGATCTAAACCATTTTAAATCCCAAGACTAAAATTGAAGTGCAATCGTTTCAAGCTATCCATCTACTACTAAAGAAATTGATCACGATGATAAACAGTCAAAAACCTCAGATATAAACCATGGTATTGAAAGCAAAGATGATACACATACAATCATTGATTCAAATATGCGTTGAAAGAAAGAACCTACAGGACTACTGAAACTATTCTGCTGTACTATAGAATGTATTATAAACTACTACAGAAATAATGGATCATCCAAGCACTTCCACATGCAATATAACTGCTCATCAATGTAAAACGTATAATTGGAAAAATACCTGCAAAAAGGAATCTCCTGACCTACGTGTTAGAGGGGTCCTCCCCAACCCGTACTCAAGAGAGAATAAGAACTTAGAAAAGATGGATGGAATTAATCATCAATCTCTTATTAAAATATAAAATCCATGTCAAAACAAAGGTCTGTACTTCGCACCATCGATAGGGCAGAGAAAGTTAAAACAATGTTTTTCTCCAAAATAATAGCAGGGGCCTCTCTCTATTCGAGAGGTCCATATTTATATGATTTAATGTTGATCCTAACTGATTGTCAAAATGCCGATTCTTCTTGAAAGTGGGAGTGCGTCCTCTATAAATCAGGAAACAGGGTGCCGAGCTTGGTGATCCTTTAGTCTTCTACATGTCTATCCTTGAATGACCCTGAACCTGCTCAATCACGCTTGGTTTCCATATAATTAGTTTATTTGATACAGATTCTAACATCCAAGAATAATCATAAAACAATTCCATTAAATAATTAAAGTAAAACATTTTCCCCCACAAATGAGTATGTTTCATCACCATTGCTTTAGTTTGGCTGCTGGAAAAAAAGGTTATCAAATACCTAAAAACTTGACTCATCATTCTCTCCCACAATTGGAGGATTCACCCATCCTTGGCTGACTTATTCGATTCATCGATGAACACCCTAATGTCCCATGATACCACCCTAGGGATCCTTGCCTGCTTGTGATACCCAAAGTTCTAATCCTCCCTGGTCCATGTCCTCCTTTCTTCCTCTTCATTTATCTGTTCCTTGATGATTGGGGAAAGAAAGAATGGGGGATTCAGTCTCATCCCGATCCATCTGAGTTGGTTCCTTGCCAGGGATTCTTTGTAGAGTTTGGCTTTGAATAGGGCATCATCAACCTGAGGGGAGAGTGGAGTTCTCTCCTATTCAGATCATTTGCCACTCTGCTCCATCTTTCCTTAATGGACTCATTAACTTCCTTCTGCATGCTGCAGAGTGTAATGTCAAAATGAATCACGGCCTCATATTGTTTTGCAAGGAGAATGGGTATCAGTTCCTTGTCCTGAGTGAGGATCCTATGGTTATAGATTATTCCCTCGGGGTGAGTTGGCTCAGGTCTGATCATCAATGGGGTTTCCCATTTGGATGAAACATAGAGATGGTAGTCCTGTGCTCACTCAATTTCGTGGTTCATCCACGAACATAATGCCCTAAACTGGAAATCGCCCACATATGGGTTTGGCGACCAGTTGGGCGAGCCAGAAACCATGAAGTTATGCAAAAAGAACTCACTTAATTTGTCTTTCTCCAGCTTTGTGGAGTTCAAACATGCATCCATAAACTCCTTGAGGGTGCTTACCTATATAGGGAGTCCTTGCTTCAACCTCTCGAGCTGGAATTTTCCCCATTTCTCCTACATATAGACTACATAGATTGCTGATGGGGGTCTGAGGTCTCTCATTTTTTCATATATGCTGACAGTAGTGGCCAAAACGTCTTTTAATTTGGTGACCTCTTGGTCCTTTTTGACCAATTCGGCTTGTGCCTCCGCCAACTTTTCTTGAAGCGCTAAATGCTTCTGCTCGGCCAACCGTGGCTCCTCTGCATGGTGCATCTTCAGTATTTGATTTTTCTTGGCTGAGAACGGGGGAGGTGTGGGCTGGTTTCCTGGCCCAATCCTTAATGCTTCCAGCTCGTTTCTGAGCTTCTCCAATTCTGCTCATGCCTCGGCAAGTTGGGCGACGACCTCGAGGTTATCTTGTGCTGGAGGATTTCCCTAGAAGTTGCCTTGCTCTCTTAAGTTCTATTCTTCTCCCTTATCCATTTCTTCTGCTTTTTTATTCATTTCTTCCCCTCCGTCCTGCATTTCTTCATCCAATTCCTCTTTTGTAGTGGGGTCTTCTTGATCTACGCACTGATCATCATCCCAATCTGGCAAATCTTGAACAATGGGACTGGGTTCTCTACTCTTTTCCTTGTCTGTTTGGATTCGGGCTGTTTGGTTGAATCTCGTACTCCTCCTCTTGGGTTCTTGATTTTTGGCAGGAATTTCTGATTTTTCCCTGGGGGAGTGCTCTCTTAAATTTGTGATTTCCACCAGGGTCTCTGCTACATGGTCCAGGTCAATCTTCCTTTTCGCCCCTGATACAGAGGTAGCTCCATTCCTTCCTCCAAGCGGTATGCTAGCTGTCGGTGTACTTCTAATCCTTTGAACATCTTCTGCCGCTACCAACACGAATTCCTCCCATGAAAGTTCTGGTATCTACGCCTTCAATTCCTCGCAAACAATTATCTTGATTAGCCCATGATGGGCCAAGGCATCATCTTTACCCTTCACCACCTTCTTGCTCATTTTCGATAGGGATTGGAGCAAGTAGAATGGGATAGTAATGTTGTTATTTGAGGGATGATGGGTCTTGTGTCTTATTAGTTCTAAGATCCGAAAATAAAAGATGGGAACATAGCTTAACCTACCAGAGCATGTGATGTACCTTAGAACGATTTCAGCTACGTCCTCCCATGGCGCTGGAATGGAGAGTCTTTTGACTCCGTTTTTGTCCTCGTCATAGACCTCTCATTGCTCAAAGAATGCTACTTTTGCTTCTTGGTTTGCTTCCCTGTCATCCCTGCTCCAATACAAAACTCTCCGTAGGCCAGTGAATTTGGCAATTGTCTCCTTGTCCAACTTGATACGTAACCCCTTCACCCGGGTGACGTACTGTTCATCTTTAATATGCTTGAAATTTCTTGCGAATTCCTGAGCTATCCCTGGATCATGCCCTTTCAGACCGAGGATGAAGGGCATCCAGCCTGTGCTGCGAACGATCTGCAGGACTCTCATATTCTAGTATATGATGATGTGATCCTCTGGTTCACTCTTTTTAAAACCCTTTTTCATTTTGAGAACCTCTCTTATGATCAAACAAAACCAGGGCTTTTGGAATGTAGTTTATACCTTCAACTTGGTCGGGCTCTACCTACGGGTTCAAGGAATAAAAATGGTGGCTTCTTGTTGTGAAGTACGGGTGGTTACTTATATGCGCAGTCGTGGAATATTATGCACGCTAATTCACTATCTTTCTGCACCTGTTCTTTCCATCATACCTGTACCTGCCCCTTTTAATCCCCTATTTCCCATGATTGATCTCTGTCTTCTCATGATTGACCTTTGTATTGAAGGTTGCGATCATGATTTTATGAGGTGACTAAATTTTTAAGTGGCGATCATGACTTTTTAGGGTCATTCCACCATGCCACCAATTTAGAGTAGAATCTATCCTCAGCTAACGAAAATATCATGTAGCGTGGGATAATGTTTTACTTTAATCATAAAATAAAATCGTGTTAGAGATTACCTTGGTATTTATGCGTACCTACTTTGATGCTCTGTTGCGATTTTTATGGATGGTGGATTCTGTAGTAGATTTGTGCATGTCAGTAGTTGCTCGTGTGAGCTTCTTTTTCCATTTCTTTTCATTCCGGAATTTTGCTACATTGCCTTCTTTTGAAAGTTGTGCCTGTTGAGGATACGAGTTATGCAATGATTTTTCTTATTGTATGGTTTAATGGTTGTATGTGACTGGTTGTCTTGAATACATGGCAGCATCGCTCGAATAATTTTTCAGGCTCGCTTGAATAGTTGGCACCCTCGCTTGAATTATTTTGCAGGCTCGCTTGAATTATTTTGCAGGTTCGCTTGAATAGTTGGCATCTTTTTGTGATGATACTGTAGAGTGTCCGTAGTTATGGAAATTTTTGCTAGCTCTCTTAAATAGGTGGCACCCTCGCTTGAATTATTTTGCTAGCTTGCTTGAATAGACGGTAGCCTAGCTTAAATTGTGGTCGATGCCCTGTAAATTTTCTGTTACATTTTGTGTGTTGTTTTTTTCTTTTTTCTATTTTTTCTTTTTTTCTATTTTTTCTATTTTTTCTTTTTTTATATTTTTTCTCTTTTTTCTTTTTTTTCATGATATGCGTTGAACTTCACTGATTTGTAGCATGCTCTATCAACATCAATTGTTGTTGGTAGAATACTCATGTAAATTCTTCTTTGGACTGTGGTTTTTTGTATATTTTTAGGCGATGCCCATTCACTATCATGGGGAACTCATCATCATCAATTGTAATAATTCTCACAGCACCATTGTCATAAATTTTCTGTATAATGTAAGGTCCAAGCCATCTAGTGGTTCGCTTTCCTTTGAATGTGTGAAATCTAGAGTCGTAGAGTAGTGCTCAATCACCTTCATTGAATTTCTTATCCTTCAAATGTTGGTCATGCCATTTTTTTCTTTGTTGTTGGATGATTTCAGTATGTGTAAGTGCTTGTTGGCGGTGTTCATTCAGTTTATTTAGATGTAGCATGTGTTCTTTTTGAATGTCTGATAGGTTCATATTTAGATCTGCTGCAATTCTTAACGTTTTTACTTCAAATTCGATTAGTAGCATGACCTTTTTCCCATAGACCAGTTCATAATGTGTGAATCTTGTTGTTGTTTTCCATGTAGTATTGTAAGCCCAGACTGCTTCACTAAGTCTATCAGCCCAATCCCTTTTGTGAAGTTGGACAGTTTTTGTCAAGATTCTCTCTAATTCCCTGTTGGTTACCTCAGCTTGACCATTTCCTTGAGGGTGGTAGGAGGATGACTGTCTGTGCTTTGCATTGTTTCTTTTCATCAAGTCTTTAATTAAATTTGATGTGAATTGTGGTCCTTGATCAGAAACTACTTCTCTTGGCACCCCAAATCTGTGAAATATCTGCTTAGTAAAGAATTTGGCCACACCGGTTTCATTTGCAGCAGCCAGTGTTGCTACCTCTATCCATTTTGTAAGGTAATCAGTGCATACAAGTATGTAGCTCTTCTGATTGGACTGTGGGTTGAATGGGCCAACAAAATCGAATCTACACTTATCGAATGCCTCTAAAGAGATTTGTGGATGTAGTGGCATTTCTTGTTTTTGCGTTGGTTTTCCCATTCTTTGGCAATTGTCACAATGGGACACATACTCATAAGTATCTATGTGGAGTGTTGGCCAATAATACCCTGTTTTCAAGATCTTGTAGGCTGTCCTTTTAGCAGCTTAGTGTCCTCCACAGGGTTAATTGTGGGTGGCATGCATTATGTCATGTACCTCATCTTCCCTAATGCACCTTCTAAGTACTTGATATGGTCCCTATTTAAAAAGCATGCTCTCTATCCATGTATATGTGGCACTTTGTCTTATTACTTTTGACCTTTCTTTATAACTATAATGTTCTAGAAACTTCCCCGATACCAAATAGTTTGCTATGTCAGCATGGGATTTTTATTGATATGGCAAAAAGGTGCTCATCAGGGAAATTATCTTGGACCAATTCATTATCTTTCCCATGTGTTACTCTTGACAAAAAGTCTGCTACGGCATTATGATTTCCTGGTCTATCTATTATAGTGATGTAGAATTCCTGTAGAAGTAGCATCCATCGAATAATTCTTGCACTGGTATTAGGCTTGTTCATAGGATATTTGATCGCTGAGTGGTCAGTATGGATAAAACTTTGGTATCCTGTAATGTAATGCCTGAATTTGTTGATTGCATGTATGACTGCCAGAAATTCCTTCTCTGTGACTATGTAGTTGAGTTCTTCCCCAGCCAAATTTTTGCTTATATAGTATATGGCATACGGTTTCTTGTCTTGTTCTTGCCCAAGCACAGATCCGATTGCTTTATCTGAAGCATTGGTGTGAATGTGAAATGGAATTTCCTAGTTTGGTCCTTTAAGTATTGGTGTTGTGATGGTTTTCTGTATAAGACTTTCAAAGGATAACATGCAGTTGCTTGTCCATATGAACTCATTGTCTTTTGTGAGAAGTGCAAACATGGGGGCAGCAATTCTACTATAATTCTCAATAAACCTTTTGTAGTACCCTATCTATCCAAGGAAGCTTCTCACATCTCCTTGTTTGACAGGTGGGGGCAGTGTTTTGATTACTGTGACTTTGGCTTGATCCACCTATATACCTCTCTGTGATATATGATGTCCTAGAACAATTCCTTCTTCCATTAACATCCTGCATTTTTCATTGCTTAGGAACAAGCTCATTTCAATACATTTTTTTAATACTAATTCAAGATTTTTCAACACTTGCTCAAAGCTCTGTCCATAAGGTGTGAAATCATCCATGAATACTTCCATTTTGTTATTCAGAAAATCGGAGAAAATACTCAATATGGCTCTTTGAAATGTTGTTGGGGTGTTACATAGACCAAAGGGTAGGACCCTATAGGCGTAAGCTCCCCATGGGCATGTGAAGGTCATCTTATCTTGATCAGCTGGGTGTATTAAAATTTGGTTGTAACCACTGAAACCGTCTAAGAATGAAAAGTACTTGTTTCGAGATAATGTATCCAGCACTTGGTCTATATATGGAAGTGGAAAATGATCTTTCTTTGTTGCTTTATTCAGATCCCTGTAGTCCACACAAATTCTCCATTTGCCTCCTTTTTTGGGCACTATGACTATTGGTGAGACCCACTCACTATCAGATATTGGATAGATGAAGCCTGCGTCTAATAACTTTTGTAATTCCACTTTGACTATGTCTTTTAGTGCAGGGTTCAACCTTCTTTGTGGTTGCCTAATGGGAGTAGATCCTTCTTTGATGTAAATGTAGTGTTTGCAGATATCAGGATGTATTCCTTTCATATCTGCATATGTCCATGCAAATGATTTACTTTGTTGTGCTAGTATCTTCATCAATTTCTCTTCTTGCTCATGTTCTAAATTGGAATTTATGTTGACTGTTTTGCCAAGGTGAATTTCCATGACTTTTACCTTCTCAATCTGTTCTGGCAGCACTTCTGTCCATAAGTCATCCATGTTATGTTTTGAACTTTCACCTGTTTCTGTAGAAAAAAATTCTTGAATAACATGATTGTTAGGAGATATATTTTGTATAAATCTATCTATATGGCCATCTTCATCTACTGCTTTTAAAGATATTGCAGCATCAATTGTTAGGATAGGTCAGAGGTTGTGATTTGGTGTGTTCTGGTAATCATCAGTCCAATTTTGATATTCTAACTCTGAAGATTTCATTGCTGGTGGGTAGATTGTGATTTTATTCTTGGTATGTCCACTGGTGATTGTCATATTTTCTGATCGGCAACCTATGTAAGCATCTGCAGTTGCTAACCAAGGTCTACCCAGGATAATTGGATAGCCACTAAATTTGCTTTTGATTTCAATTATTATAAAATCAGCTGGGTATTCCCAAGACTTGATATTGATCATAATGTCTTCTAGCATTCCTTCGAGCTTCACAGTGGACGTGTCTGCTAGTTGGAGTACTGTTGTGGTTCATCTTACCATTGATTGGAGTCCCAGGTATAACATGGTTTCTTTAGTCATGACATTGTTCGCAATTCCTAAATCGATTAAGCTTTTATTTATTTGCTTGTTATTTATGGTGATGTTTACTACAGGACTACTAGGATCAAGATATTTAGGATTTATTATGACACCTAGCATCAAATCGGCCAATTGTCACACTACATTAATAGTTGGTGGGTCACGCTTCCTCCTTCCTGGCTTCTTTAGGCAATTTTCTCTAATGAATTTGTTGCAGATGGGCACATCCCTTATGCCTTGTAAAATCGGGATTTGGATGTTTAGGTGTTTGAATTCGTTTAAGATTGTATTCTCTTCCTCTTCTTTTGTATTCCAGACAAGTTTTTCTGGAAATGGGGGATTTTTGTTGCGTGGAAGTGGTTGGGTTTCGTCCTCAGGAGGTTCTGGTTCATCAGGATGTTGAACATAGGGTTCTGATGTGTGGTCTTTTGTTAGCAACCTATGTCAACCCTTCTCTTTACTATGTTAGTATATTGTTGTTGGACACATTGCTTTGTAAGTCGTCCCGTAGTATTTGTTGATCCGTAGTTTACATTATCCCATAGTATTGGACGCATATGCTTTGTAAGTCGTCCTGTAGTATTATATGTCCCATGGTTTTGACTCATAGTATTGGGCATAGACTTAGTATATAAGTTTGTGTTGAGGTCATTGAAGGCACCGTGAAGTTAATTGTATTGAGCTTGCTCAAAGGAGGTTGCCCCCTCGAAGTGGCTCGTGATCAATATAAAAGTGAGTCTGTTCTATTATTTATGATATCTTGTGTATTTGCATTAATTAATTATTGTAGGTTCATCACATCTGGTATCAGAGCACTTTCTTGGGCTCGTTGGGTGGAATTTCTACCAAATTTTTTTTTGCATCTATTGCAGCTTCGGATTTGGGACTAATCCCTATCTGCTTAACTGTGGGAAGTACTTAGGCATAAGCCCTAAAACTCATTGTGAGGAGTACCACAGGAACCCCAAAGTAGCTGGCCCATTGAGAGGACCTGCCAGTGAAAAGGGCAACGACCCCTATCTGATTGACTAGTTCCCACCCGTGAGGTAAACCAAGAGCTTTCATTTGTGGCAAAGTGGTTATCAGTTTTACCTGAGCCATGGAGTGAGGGTACTAATCCAATACGCAAGCCGTCAGACAACATTGGTGGCCGAGTGAAACACCTGAACTGTTAGGAAGCCGTACATACCTGGGGTCCATATCTATTTTCAGTTGAACTGTTGTCGATCACTTCCGCTCCAGATCTAGTTGTTTCAGATCTATTCTGAAAGTCGTTCAAGATCCAGTCATTGTTTCAGATCCATCCATTTTTTATCCCTTCCGTGTCGTTGCGCCATTGTTGCCGATCCATTTCTGGAAAAAAAAAAAAAAAAAAAAAAAAAAAAAAAAACCAGTTGTTTCTCCATATCTCCCTTGTTTTCACTCTGTTTCCCTTGAAATTTTTGGGGAACCCCTGTCATCCCATTCTACATCTTTCATTCCTGAGGACCCTATCCCCAATTCCCCTTCCCAAATCCCGAAATCCCACATTTGTCTATTTTTAGGGTTTCCCATAACTTCCTCATATTTCACCCAATCACCTTCAAATTTTATCACAGAGTTCCTTTCTGAATTCTGCTTCTTTGTCCCTCTCTGCCAAATTTTCTCATTCTATCACCCCGCTTCTGAAATCCCCCTTTTTGATTTCTTGTCCTTTCGACAGTGCCCAAAATCTAGTCAAACCCCAATTACCCATCAGATTGTTTTCCCAATCCAAATTTCCCTTTACTAAATCAGCTTTTGTTTGTGTTTTTCTACCCATTCCACCAAAATAAAAAAACCTGGTTATGGTTGTCACCCGTGTAGGAGCACACACCATGGAGGAAGCATTTGCAGCCATCCAAATCAAACTCCAATATCTGGATGAAAAATTTCTCAGCCTCCATCTTCAGCATTCAGCCATGAACAATACTAGATAGCCAGAATCTTTTGTAGCCACCGGGTTCTCTTCTTCCAGCAATTTTTGTGGGCCGAAGCTTGATTTTGCTCGCTTCAATGGTACTGATTCGACTGGATGGATATATCGAGCAGAACAATATTTTAGTCTGCATAATACTTCTGATGCCCAGAATGTTCCACTTGCATCCTTTCATTTCGAACAGGAAGCCCTTCAATGGTACCATTGGTACATCAAAGCTCATCCCGAGCCAAACTGGACAGATTTTTGCCAACTCATTTTGCCACGATTTGGTCCTAGTGCTTTTGATGATTTCACAAGAGCACTCACTAAAATTCACCAAATTGGCACAGTGAGAGAGTATCAGACAAAATTTGAGAAATTGGCCAATCACACAGAAGGATTGTCTGATGAATTCTACAAGAGTTGTTTTATCAGTGGTCTCAAGGATGAAATCCGCTCATAGGTCAAAATGTTTTGTCCCAACACAATGATGGAAGCCCTAGGGTTGGCTAAGCTGGCTGAGGACAAGATCGCAGCTCAACAACGCTCCAAAACCACCTTTGTTCCCTTCAGAAATATGGGTTCCCAATGACCTCCCATCACGCCTACTCCTCAACCAACTCCTATCAAGCATTTGTCTGAAATAGAAATGCAGGCACGCCGAGAAAAAAGGGATTTTATATAATTGTGATTAGAAATTCACTCGAGGACATAGATGTGTTCAACAAAAGCTCTATCTCTTGGATGTGGATTCTCCGCATGCCTTAGAACTTGGTGAAGAAGCTACAGATATAGTAGATGATCAGGTCAACATTCAACACCCACCTGTTGACACCCCATCTCAGGACGACCCACCCGAGATCTCTCTCCATGCTGTAACCGGTGTCACCACCCCACAAACAATGGGGGTCAAGGGATACTTCAAGATGCTCCCTCTTACCATACTCATTGATTCTGGTAGCACTCATAACTTCATTGACCCTCGGATTGCCAAACAGGCTGATTGTTTTGTCCATCCTTGCTCCAACTTTGAAGTCATGGTTGCCAATGGGGGCACCTTACCTTGCAAGGGGAAGTGTCGCAATGTGCGTATCTCTATGGAATATTATAACCTACACTATTGCATGTTTTCCTTGTCCTTAGGCGGATGTGATGTGGTTTTGGGCATTCAATGGCTACGCACACTTGGCCCCCTCTTATGGGATTTTGCTGAACTTTGGATGCAGTTTAAAGTCAATGGGGCACAACACAAATTTATGGGCTTACAACCAGGGTCTCTTTGCATCATCAGTTCACATCGCTTGGAAAAAATCCTTAAGAAGAATTCACATGGTGTCATCGCTCAGCTCAATTCCATTCAGATGCACCCATCAATAGTCTCCACTACTTCCTTGGATGGATATGCAGGTATCTTTGCTGAACCAATGCACTTGTTGCCTTCAAGAGACCTTTCCGGTAAGAATTTAGCCACATCTACCTCTCAGCAAGAAATGATGGCTATTTTGCATGCAGTATAGAAGTGGCAGCCATACCTATTAGGGAATTATTTCTGCATCAAGACTGATCTCCCGAGTCTAGAAAATTTTCTAGAACAATGGGTCTCCTCCTCAACACACCTAAAATGGGTTATCCAACTCATGGGTTATCCCTATGTGATCACTTACAAGAAGGGTAAGGACAATATGGTGGAAGATGCTCCTTCTCGCACAATTGATGACCCAATTTCTCTTACAGTTCTTTCTCTAGTTATTCCAAATTGGTTACAATATGTTCAAAAGGGCTATCTCTTCTATGGACTCCATGCTTCTTCATCAATAGGGCACTCTGGGTTTTGCAAAATGTATGACCGAGAACAATGTAATTTCTTTTGGCAGGGACTAAAAATGACAATTCAACAGATGGTGGCTGACGATGATACTTTCCAAGTCAACAAGGGGGAAATGACGCTCCTTTCGGGATTTCTCAAACCCTTGCCCATCCCTACACAGCTTTGGCCAACTATTTTTATGGATTTCCTAGCTGCGCTCTGGTGGTACAATACCACATCTCAAAGGACACCATATGAAGCAGTCTATGGAAAAACACCACCAGTTCTTCTTCCATACACCCTTAGTAGCTCCCCAGTTCTGGAAATTGACTCGGTTCTTCGAAACCGCGATCAGATTCTTCCCATTCTGCAGGACAATCTTCACATGGCCAGAATTTTCCTGAAATAACAAGCCGATCAGCACCATTCTGAGCGCATTTTCCATGCAGCTGACAGGGTTCTTCTTCATCTACATCCTTCCAAGCAATCCTCCTTGACACTCCAAAGGTGTCAGTGGCCCGAAATGCAACCGGAGGATGCTACCGGGGAACCACTCCTTCAGATTGTGTAGCAATTTCTCCAACCAAAGCTTTGAGGACAAAGCTTTCTCTAAGGGAGAGGGGATGTTAGGAACCTATGTCAACCCTTCTCTTTACTATGTTAGTATATTTTTGTTGGACGCATATTCTTTGTAAGTCATCCCGTAGTATTTGTTGATCCGTAGTTTATATTAGCCCATAGTATTGGACGCATATGCTTTGTAAGTCGTCCCGTAGCATTATATGTCCCATGGTTTTGACTCATAGTATTGGGCATAAACTTAGTATATAAGTGTGTTTTGAGGTCATTGAAGGCACTGTGAAGTTAATTGTATTGAGCTTGCTCAAAGGAGGTTGCCCCCTCGAAGTGGCCCGTGATCAATATAAAAGTGATTATGTTCTATTATTTCTGATATCTCGTGTATTTGCATTAATTAATTATTGCAGGTTCATCACATCTTGAGCTTCAGGTACAGGTTGTTGGATGTTGTGTGGGGATGTATTCTGCAATGTTTTTCCATATCGTAGGTTTATTTCATTTATTTCTATGGTGTCTACAACATAAGTTGGGAATTGTGTGATATCAGTGCTATAAGCCTGTTGTTGTTGTGGGGATCTATTATTATTAGGATTTGGAATTGGTTGGGCTGGAATAGGTGGAGGTCTTGGGGGTGGTTGAGGTTGTGGGGGTGGCATAATGAGTGGATGTAAGAGGGTATATTTATAATTGGAATGGTCATCGATGCAGAGACCACATACTTCTATTGTGTTCAAGGTGCACTGCCCCTTCTCATGCTTCTTTCTACAATGAGGACAAAATACTGCCAAGGCTTGGTTAATTTCATCCTATTTCTTTTTTATTTGAAGAGCATCAAGTTGCATGGCTAGGGATTATAGTATGTCAGTTTTCATGTCATCCAGTAGGTTTCCTAAATCATTATTTGTAAGTGTTGGTGTTGAGGATGATGATCCACTGGTGGTTGTATGTGTATCCCTCGTCCCATTCTTAGTTTTCCTAGATCTTGAGTAGTTTTTGAAGATTTGCAGGATCTGGTCAAAAGATTTTTGGAATATATCTCCATCTCCAAGGAGATTTAAGACTTCAAAATTCTCCTCCTTTATGCCTCTAAGAAGGACAAGCTTTAGTGATTCAGGATCCAATGTGCAATGGATGGCTCGTTTTTAGCTGAGTTGAAATCTTTGGGCATAATCTTCTAATGACTCTCTATCTCCTTGTTGCATCCTAAAGATTTCATCCCTAGTATCTTTGGCCTTGCAGTAGTCCCTATATTTTTCTAAGAATGATTGTTTCATTTGATCCCAGCTAAAGATACTATTTCCTTCAAGGCTCATGAACCACCGAAGTGATAGGTCTTTCAGAGTGGAAGGAAAAAGCCTAAGATTTTGTGCAGTGTAGTGTAATGAAATGATCTGCAAACTACCTCAAATTCAAACAGGATTGTGTCAGGATCTTCTAAAGTCAACCCATGAAAGTTTGGAAGATTATTAGGATTGATGTTCTTCATTCTGGCATCTCCAAGAGGTATGCTTACGGGAAAGGTGAAAACCTCCCTAGGTTCCTCCTCTTCATTTTCCATCGAGGTGTTTGAGCTGGAACTGGTAGTGAAGTTACTGCTGTTTGGATCGTATGTGGAGTCAGTTTCGTTTTCAGAGTGTAGGAATTGAAACTGAGAATGGTCAGAACTGTTATTACCGTTGTTTCTCATGGAATGCTTGGGAAGAAAGCGGCTAAACCTATCCCTTTGCCGACAAGGCATTCATTGGTAGAAGAAGTATTTATGTTTTTGTTTTATGTAATTTTTGTTTTCTTTTTGTGGTTTTTAGGTGATGTCTCCTAAAAGATTTAGCACCTCCCCGACAACGGCGCCAAAAAGTGGTGAGCTCCCAATATGGATGCCTAATGAGGGAAACTATACCAAGAGCCCACTTTAAATGTCAACCCGAAGAACGCACAAACTTTAGAGATGCATGCACTATCTGTGCTCTTATAGGATAATCTCTGTCACAGTTGGATGTCAGTATCAATGTTCGAAAGGTTATCTACTAAATATGAAAACTGGTTATGCTATGGAATGAAATATGGGAAAGCAATAAATCTAATTAAAAGAATTAAAGTGTTGAAAGCAGTAAACCTGTTCTAAGAAATAAAGATACCAAAAGCAGTAAATCTGTTCTAAGAAATAAAGCAGTAAATCTATCTTAAATAATTAAAATGCTGAGAATAAAGGGAATGATATTATAAAATTACTTAATGTAGAATAATAAATCTAAAAATGAACATGCCATAGCAGATCTATTCTAAGATAGGGGAAAACAAGGTCTGTCATTATTTTATGCCTAAAACTAGAATTCTGATCTAAACCATTTTAAATCCCAAGACTAAAATTGAAGTGAAATTGTTTCATGCTATCCATCTACTACTAAAGAAATTGATCACGATGAGAAACAGTAAAAAAACTCAGATATAAACCATGGTATTGAAAGCAAAGATGATACACATGCAATTGTTGATTCAAATATGCGTTGAAAGAAAGAACCTACAGGACTACTGAAACTGTTCTGTTTTACTACATAATCGATTATAAACTACTACAGAAATAATGAATCATTCAAGCGCTTCCACATGCAATATAACTGTTCATCAATGTAAAACGCATAATTGGAAAAATACCTGCAAATAGGAATCTCCTAACCTACGTGTTGGAGGGGACCTCCCCAACCCGTACTCGGGAGAGAATAAGAACTTAGAAACGTTGGCTGGAATTAATCATCAATCTCTTATTAAAATATAAAATCCATGTCAAAACAAAGGTCTGTACTTCGCAGTATCGATAGGGCAGAGAACGCTAAAACAATGTTTTTCTCCAAAATAAAAGCAGGGGCATCTCACTACCTGAGAGGTCCATATTTATATGATTTAATGCTGATCCTAACTGATTGTCAAAATGTCGTGTTCTTGAAAGTGGGAGTGCGTCCTCTATAAATCAGGAAATAGGGCACTGAGCTTGGTGATCCTTTAGTCTTCTACACGTCCATCCTTGAATGACCCTGAACCTGCTCAATCACGCTTGGTTTCCATATAATTAGTTTATTTGATACGCATTCTAACATCCAAGAATAATCATAAAACAATTCCATTAAATAACTAAAGTAAAACATTTTCCCCCACAAATGAGTATAATTCATCACCATTGCTTGACTTTGGCTGTTGGAAAAAAAGGTTATCAAATACCTGAAAACTTGACTCATCAATGACCATACATACTTAAGATTATCATGTTTTGATAGTATACTAATGAATGTATGATTGTGTATGAGATCATGAGGATGACACTAGTGCACAGTTGAGCATGCATAGTGGTCCAGGATGGATAAGAAGTTCAAAGACATATAGATATCAAGCGGTAGGTAACCATAAAAAGATAATATTTGAATTTTAAGTTAATGATATTAATAGTATATGTATAGAATCAATAAACATATCATGCATAGGATAAGCATTCATATAATCATTGAACAATATACTACTAATTTCCATATATGATGGGTAAGTTGGACAAACATTCCATTGTTGCTTGTCTAGAATGAAACCTCTTTGCTGATATGCTGAGAGCTATGCACGCTCTTGTTAGTATGTTCTGGTAGAGATGGAAGGCATCTAGATAGCCACTGTATGCATACAAGATATGGAAAAGTGCTGTGCCAAAGTATTGGTCAAGATAGTTACATAACTATGTGAATCATATATGTATGCATAATAGATTATCATGATTTGATGATTATGAAGTATTACTAATCATGTTATTAACTTTGATTTGTAGGAAATCATGAAGACTGATGAATACCGAACAAGTGATGGATGAGAAGACTTACAAATCAAACATACTATAGAAGTCTTGTGGCTAGAAGATTGTCTTAGAAAGAGGAATAGGATCATGATGAGTGGCTATATAAGACCATTCTCTTAATGGTGTAATTGAAGAATAAGTGTGAATAGAGAAAACTCTGAGGATTCAATTGAACAAAGCTTTCTACGGGTACCCAGGATCGATAGTCATTTGATGAGCTTAATGATCACCATGGGTGATGCGGATTTCAAACTTTGATACAAGGTTGAAGATGGTGTATATATTCACATGATATTCTTCTCTTAGATGAATGCAAGAAGGAACTCAACACATAGTTCGAATGATCTTGATGCTCATATCAGTAGACCCATCTGACGAGAGATGGAACAGATAGATATGCAGAAGATCACTCAATGCAGAGTGTGAAAGATGTTTAGTCACAGAGGAAGAATTGATAGCTTCTTAACAAGCTTGGGATTTACCAAAGTAAAGCTGATCCTAACCTTTATCTTAAGGTTATGGATGATGAACCTGTCATACTATTACTGTATGTGGATGATCTCTTTCTGATAGGGAATGAGAAACAGATCATTGAAAGCAAGAAGAATCTAGCTACAGAACTTGAGATGAAAGACCTCATATTGATGCATTACTTACTAGGTATGGAAGTATGGAAAGGCCCAAAAGGAATCTTTCTCAACCAGGGAAAGTATTCGATATGTTGGAATGCAAAGCCAAGATTCCAACTTGAAGCTGTTAGCTGATGACTCATAAGAGTTTGTGGATATGACTCTGTACAGACAGACTATTGGGTCATTGATGTATCTGATGAATACCGGGCCAGATATATGCTTTGTTGTGAACACCTTGAGTTAGTATCTAGTGGAACCTAGGCGTGTTCACCTAATAGCTGCAAAGCATGTGATGAGGTACCTAAAGGGTACAATAGAATTTGATTTATGTTATCTTCGAGGTCATGACTTCAGATTGTATGGCTACACAGATGTTGATTGGGAAGGAAGTGTATCAGATAGGAATAACACATCGGGAGGATGTTATTGTCTGGGATCTACCATGATCTCATGGTTTAGTAGGAAGCAGTGTAGTGTGGCTCCCAGTACAGCTAAAACGGAATATATAGCTGCTTACTCTGCTAATTGTGAAGCAGTTTGGCTTCGGAAACTGTTGTCAGGACTATTTGACTTAGACATACAACCAGAGTTTTATCAAGATGACAGAGAATCCAGTGTTGCATGATAAGTAAAAGCACATAGAGATCTGATATTTCTATATACGGGATATGGTGCAGAAAGGAGCTATCAAGCTCGAGTATGTGAGCACTGATGAACAAGTTGCTGATATATTGACCAAACCTCTGTATCAAGTAAAGTTTGAGTATTTCTGAGACAAATGTGGTGTAGTTTAAAAGGACCCCCCTCGAAAGGGGGTGTGGTGTGTTCGTTGATGATGAGATTGTCTATATCGACAGTAAGGTCGATGATTAGGATACATGTATTGATGATGAGGTTACCTATTCCGACGGTAAGGTCAATGATGAGGTTCCCTGTGCCGACGATGAGGTCGATGAGTGGTACTTAGACTTGGTCTAAGATGATGAAGGGATTGTATCATCCCCGGACTTCGGTCCCATAATTGATCTGTAGATAGATGTCTCGAGAATGTGGTGATTGTATCATCCCTAGACTTCGGTCCCAGAATTGATCCATAGACAGATGTCTCTGAGAATGTGGGGATTGTATCATCCATGGACTTTGGTCCCAAAATTGATCCGTAGACAGATGTCTCCAAGAATTTCGGGATTGTATCATCCCTGGACTTCGGTCCCAGAATTGATCCGTAGACAGATGTCTCCGCGAATGTGGGGATTATATCATCCCTGGACTTCAGTCCCATAATTGATCTATTAACAGATGTCTCCGAGAATGTGGGGCTTGTATCATCCCCGTACTTTGGTCCCAGAATTGATCCATAGACAGATGTCTCTGAGAATGTGGGGATTATATCATACCCAGACTTTGGTCCCAGAATTGATCCGTAGACAAATGTCTCTGAGAATGTGGGGATTGTATCATCCCCGGACTTCGGTCCCAAAATTGATCCATAGACAGATGTCTCCGAGAATGTGGGGATTGTATCATCCCCGGACTTTGGTCCTAGAATTGATTTATAGATAGATGTTTATGAGAATGTGGGGATTGTATCATCCCCGGACTTCGGTCGCGGAATTGATCCATAGACAAATGTCTCCGAGATTGTGGGGATTGTATCATCCCTAGACTTCGGTCCCAGAATTGATCCGTAGAGAGATGTCTCCGAGAATGTGGGGATTGTATCATCCCTAGACTTGGGTCCCAAAATTGATCCGTAGACAGATGTCTCTGAGAATGTGGGGATTGTATCATCCCCGGACTTCGGTCTCAGAATTGATCCATAAACAGATGTCTCTGAGAATGTGGGGATTGTATGATCCCCGGACTTCGGTCCCAGAATTGATCCGTAGACAGATGTCTCAGAGAATGTGGGCATTGTATCATCCCCAGACTTCGGTCCCAGAATTAATCCATAGACAGATGTCTCAGAGAATGTGGGTATTGTATCATCCCCGGATGATGGTCTCAGAATTGATCCGTAGACAGATGTCTCCGAGAATGTGGGGATTGTATCATCCCCGGACTTCGGTCCCAGAATTGATTCGTAGACATCTGTCATTGAGAATGGATGATAGGACTGCATCATCCCTCGACATTTGGTTCAGAATGTACGTGATAGGATTGCATTGTCCTTAGACTCATGTCCTAAAGTGATAAGGATTGATCATCCTGGAAGTACATCTGGATTGCATCATCCATATACATGAGACTTGTCTAAAATTGATAAAGATTGATCATCCTGGACTTTGATCTGAATTGTATCATCCATGGACCTATGTCCTAAAGTGAGAGGGATTGATCATCCCATAATAGGATCTTGTGTATTGCAAGGTATGCTGCTTCGATGTTGTTGATCGTGATGATCTAGATGATGATTGTGTTGATCGTGATGATATAGATAACGATGTTGTTGATCTTGATGATCTAGATGATGACGATGCTAATGATTGTGTGATGATGATGCTGATGATCATGTGATGACGATGTTGATGATTGTGTGATGATGATGCTGATGATCGTGTGATGACGATGTTGATGATCGTGTGATGACGATGCCGATGATCGTGTGATGACGATGCTGATGACCATGTGACGATGATGTTGATGATCGTGTGATGACGATACTGATTATCGTGTGATGACAATGCTGATGATCGTGTGATGACGATGTTGTTGATCGAGAGCATCCAAATGATGATGTTACTATAGCTATTCAAGTGCTGTATAAGATGAAGATTTAGTACTGAAGATGTTCCAGTAACTAGTTGAGTTACTCATGATGTATAAAGAAAGCTTCCAATGATTTATAGATGTATCATGTATGATGTTGATGACTCCTTGCTCCTCCAGATGTTGTTATAATATCCTTCTCATTAAGGGGGAGTGTTGAGATATTGTAACTTCTAAGAATATTATATTTGTACTTTATTATTCAAGAGATGTTTCATTCCTTCGTGAAGACCTTATTGTATATCTGGAGATGTTTTATTCTTCCATGGATAATGTGGTAACTTGGGTTATTAGATTTCCCTAGTGGGGGTCAGCCTTGTATGTGTTATGTGGGTTAAAGGGTTATTAGACCACCCTAGTGGGGTCGGCCCTGTCACATTATGTAAAGTGGTTAAGTTTGGGCCGACCTAGCTCGTGTAAAAGACAAGTCGGAGTTGTGTATAAATAGAGGAGGCATGTTCCTTATTTAACACACACTACACTCACTTGTGAATAGTGCATAGGTGACAGAGAGATTTACTATGGAGGAGAATGAGCTCATGTCGAGGGTTTACATCTTTGTATTTGCTGGTCATCTATATTGAGGAAGATTTGTTGGGTTTTCTACCCCACGAGGGTTTCCCAGAATAAATCTGTGTGTCTTGTGTTTTTGTTGTGCTTGTTTTTCTTTCAGTGATCCTGTATATGCTATTGTTGTGAAATGAAATGCAATGCTGATATTTTCTGTCTTAGCATATTGAATCTTAACAGTAGGTGGAGTCTTTCTCAGGTCTTTTTTATTTGATTTGTTTTGAGCCATTAGGTTTTTTTCCTTACTCACACTTTACGTTAGGTCTTACTTGCTTTTTTCCAAGTTCTTTTTCTTTTGCAAATATAAGAAAAGACAAAAATTGAAATTGGTAGCTTAGTAGTAATATTTATCATCTTTTTCAAAGTAGCATAGATCATTTGCTTTGAAAAACTAAAAGAAAATTACAAAAAAAAAATATTTAGGATTGCCTAGTTTTAGTTTTGAAGAATATAAATGAAAAGAAAAGAGTCTTTTGTGAATTTAAAAGTATTATTTCACATGCACTTTGATTTCTGTCGAAACCATTCCACACACTTCACTACCCTTATTAAGTAAAAAGTAGCCCTTAAAAAGGAATCTTAATAAAATTAACTAGCAACTTTGTCTTTTTAGGTATACACATCATCAACTAGCTTAGGCTAGGGTTTCGGGTTTAAATCACCTTAAAATAACCGAAATCGGCTTCATTGCTCAACAACCGTAGCAAGATTATCTCTTAGGAAAATCCACCTCTATCAAAATATCCTGGGAGCGCTCTACTCAAACTAGAGTTGAGCACGAGGTCGTGGGCGATTAGAACTGTTGAGGATACCCCCTCACTTTCCTCTCAACCATAAAATAGAGCTGATTCACGTACGAGGGTCCACTAGTACTTCTAAGTGCTTTTTTATTTTAGGATTTTCTACCCTGCCTATGTGTTTTGGCTAGGCTGATGATTGTTCCCCCAGGTATTTTTGTATTGGTGGTATCCTTAGAATCATAAACCTAGGGCTCTACACAAGTAGAGTGGAAGGATATTCCCACTTCACCTCGGACAGACGTGGAAGGTAACCCTTTGGCAGTAATCCCGGGAGGGTGGTTTGGTGATTCAAATGCTTGCACCTAGAGGACCTCCATTGGACACCACATAAATGACCGTTGATACTCTATTAGTTTGTTTTGGGCCCTCATCATCCCAGACTTGCTTCTAAGAGTATTTTCCTTGTTTTCTTCGTTTGATCACTTAGGAAATTTTTAGTGGTATGTTGTTTTCTCCTTAGTCGTAGTTGGCACTAGGTTTTGTACTTAGTTTTCCTTTTATATAGTTGTGGAGGACCAACCTCTTCTTAGGTATCAGAGGATGCAAAGCCTTCTCCCACTCACTGTGGAGCCTCCACCACCACCGCAATGCCGGAGGACAAATTCTCATGGTTCGTTTGAACTTACAAGCGAAATAGAAGTACTTGGAGAACCACAACCCAAAGTTCAGGATCAACAGGTTTTTGATACTATTGAATTTGAGGACATAAATTCTAGAGAGTTAAGCACTCCTTTCAACACTCCCTTGACTGGACCCAACGACCCACTACTTGTACCTGTAGGATTTCTAGGACAATCTGAGTACAGTGCATACTACTTTACCCCTGGTTACCATATGGCTATTTCTGAAGATGAAACTGGAGCTCCCCAAACTCCTTCTGCTGCCATGGTCATGAGAGCTCTCTCTCATTCTTTTGCAAGCATGTCAGTATATACCTCGTTGCAAGCTACATCTACTTCAGCTCATGCTTTGAGTTTTAGTACTAGTACCATAGGGATGTCTAGTTCTCGACCTTTGACAACTACTCCCCCTATTGATTCTACTGCTGGACCTTTTAAGATTCCTATCACCTGGATATCGTCGATACCATCTACCTCATCTCACTTTATGCAACATTCATAGGGTATTCCACAAAATTCTCCTTCGGACAAGGTTTCCCTTGGTTTGGAAGGCACATAACTCCCCCCATGCCCTTCGTAGACTCTATTCCCACTCTATCCACAACTATAAGAGGCTCGATGCTTGTTCCATCCATTACATATACATCTGGGTTTAACCCCTACACAGGTCAACATGTACATCATTCCAATGTGCAGACATCTCATACACCTGTAGGGAGTATCCCTTTTTCACTGTTCAGTGAAGGAGGTGGTAATGATTTTAACCCACATTACGAAGGGGCTAATACCCAACTGCAATGGACACACACTCAAGGGACTAACCCTCTCTCTTTTGGTTGGAGCAATTTTAGCAATGCATTTGCTTCGCAACCGGTGGCTGGGGGCAACCCCAACCAGCGGAACGCGAGTCAGGATTTAGGTGGTTATGCCTACCAAAACCCTGCTAACCAAGTGCCATTGCCAAGACCTTGTTTACCTTTTATGGCAACTCTGAATTTTCCAGATCTTTCAAAAATTATGAATAATCCAGTGTGGCATCACCCTACATGGCCACCTATCCCGACCAAACTACCTTCTGACATCCCAAAGTTTGAAGGCAAGACTGGGGAGGATACCGGTGATCATGTGACCACGTTTCATCTCTAGTACTCTTCAAATTCGTTGAATAATGATTCCATCATATTGAGGCTCTTTCAAAGAACCTTGACAAGTGATATAGCTACATTGAATTGCCCATGGCTGCTTATGGCACCTTTTGGGATCTAGCTACTACTTTTTTTAAACCACTTCTAGCTTCCTGTCCAGTATGATGCCGGTATAGACCTTTTGTAAACCTTTCGGAAAAACAAAGCCACTCACATATCTCACCATATTTAGGAGTGGTGAAGGAGGAAGAGGTTCATTAAAGCTGACATCCCTCCAGAGTTCTTATTAGAGTGGTATCTCAAATCACTCCTTCCTTACATTTCGAAGGAAGTAGCAACCTTTGGGGTGTCCTTTGAAGAAAAATCCATCCTTAGAACCCAACAACTTGATCTAGTATATGCTCAGCCTGGGCTCTTATATGAAATCATTCCTGACGCACCGAGATCTATCACAGATCTAGGTAAACCTAAGCGTGGACCACATACTGATGGCATCGTGGGTTCAATAGATTCTGCAACATTTGATGCTTTAACGAAACAGGTTCATGCCTTATCGGTCAAACAGTCTGCTGCAGAAGCAACTTCAGTTGCATCCTTCCCTTTGAAAATGGAATTTGTACAACAAGTGCAGACGAATCAAAAGGGCCCTCAACATCCCAACAACAAAAAGGAGGGCAAGAAAGGGGAGGGAAACAACCAAAATCTTAAAAGCAATGAAAATGTCGAGGAGGGAAAAAAAGAGAAAAAGAAGGTAAAATTTCCTTGCAAGCTATGCAAGGAATATCACCTTACCCATCAATGCCCTCTGATGGAAGAAGCCCAAAACCTGCTCCATGAAAAGAAACCTGCTATCTTAAAAGACCCATTCCCTCATAGGCAAGGTTCAGCTTCTGGAAACTCTAGTGCTAGGGGCACTCATCATGCCTTAGCTGTTGATCAATCGTTCATTAATATGGTTAATTCGGATGCTCTTTTGCAAACTCGAGCTAGAAATTATACCTTGGATCTGCAGCAGAAGGATGTTCTCGAATCACCTACCCCTCTACACATCGAGAGACCAGTGGATTCGTTGTCGAATATCCCAAAAGGTGTCTTCAAACGGGCTGTGCACAATCCTAATGCACGCGCTTCCCCCAACTACAATGTTGTGGAGGATTTATCCCAAACACCCTGTGCCATGTCCACTTTGGAAGTACTGCAAAGTTTTCCATTACAATGTAGTGCACTTCTCGCAGCGATCGGGAGTGTAGACTCATCCAATATGCTTGCTCTTTTTGATATGAATGATATCAAGTTTAGGTTTCCATACCACATCGCTCTCCAAATAGAGGTAATCCATGGTCCTAAGACCATTGGACAAGCTGTTGTAGATGAGGGCACATTTATGTGCATAATGTCCATTTCTTGCTGGAAGGCTTTGGGCGAACCTTTGGGCGAACCCAAGTTAGCTCCCTCATATATAGTGCTTACTGCCTTTGATGGAATATCTTTCCGTCCACATGGAGTCTTACCATCATTGGATGTTGAACTTGCAGGCAAGCTAGTATCTATAGAGGTGGAAGTTCTGGACACTCCGCTTGACTATAACTTGTTGTTAGGTAGGAGATGGACGTATGCAATGAAAGCAGTGCTGTCGTCTATTTTTCGGGTTATAATTTTCCCTCAACAAGGCAAGATCGTCACAGTCGATCAAATTTTGTTTTCTCGGAAGAATAACCAAACTTCGTCGAATTCAACAATTCCAATGGGTGATCAATCCCACCCAGTTACAGAGAGTTTAGGAGGAAGGCTCTATAGGTCATTAATAGGCACTTTTGACCTACCTTCTCCTGTTCATTTTATTGGTTCTGAAGAATTTCCTTCATCTGATATTTTCATAGTCAGTCCAAGGATAGATCCATGGATTCTCCCAACTGAATCGGAACAAGTTGTGCCTTTATCTGTTGCAGAGGTGGCTTACATAGATTCACAACATGTTGCAACAAAACATATCATGACTCCATTGATCTCTGCTGAGTCAGATATGGACTATGCCCCTTCATGGTTAGTGGACTCTATCTACTCTTTTGACTGTCTAGACACTGTTTTTCCCTCGGATGAGGCCATTTTGGAAGCACTGATTGGCCTGGACCATCCTTGGGAACACATGCACCAAAGGTCTTATTTTCTTCTTGATCTGGATAGGATTGAGAGAGGTGAGTTTTCTATGAGACCTGGTGGGAATATTGATTTGTCCGCTATCCCTTCTACTTCAAAAGTTGTATATGCCGAAGGGAATATGGAAAATATATCGAGAACCATTCCAATCAACATTTCCGTCAAACCTGGAGTCGTGGAAAATATTTTCATTGGAGCAGACTATTCTCCTGAGGAGATCATTTTGTATACCAATCTCTTTAAAGAATTCCGCGACGTCTTTTCTTGGTCTTACGAGGAGATGTCGGGCATTGACCCTGCCATTGTTGAGCATGTCATCGCAATGTATCCTAACGATAAACCTTTGAGACATAAGCTTCGTCCAGTTAACCCTCGAAAACCAGCTGTCATCAAGGAAGAAGTAGAGAAATTGCTCAAAGACGGATTTATCTATCCGATAGCTACGATGGAATGGGTGTCAAATCTTGTTCTAGTTGACAAAAAGCAACGTACCATTAGAGTCTGTACTGAATTCCAGGACGTTAATAAATATTTTAAAAAATACAATTACCCCACACCATTCATAGATCAGATTATTGATGCGTGTGCAGGCCATGAAATGTTCTCTTTCATGGATGGGTTGTCAGAATATAATCAGATACAGATCAAACCTAAAGACTAGCACAAGACAACTTTAATTTGTCCCTAGGGAACCTTTTCCTATCAGAAGATGCCATTTGGCTTGAAGAATGCTAGAGCTACCTTTCAACGAGTAATGAACTTTGCTTTTCATGACATCAAGCACGTAGTCTATCCTTACCTTGATGATCTCCCAATGCAATCTCGCAAGAGATGAAAGCATCTTGATCATTTAAGACTTGTGTTTGAATGGTGCAGATACTACAAGATTCATTTGAATCCCAACAAATGTGTATTCTGCATTGAATCTGGACAATTACTAGGTTTCATAGTATCCAGTCGTGGCATAATGGTGGATCCATTGAAAGTTGAGGCAATTGAAAATCTCCCTCCTCCTCAAACCCTGAGACAACTTCAAAGTCTACAGGGCATGCCCAACTTCTTGAGATGCTTTATCATGAACGATGCCAAAATTACAAAAGGTCTCATGAGACTTCTTAATTAAGACACCTACTTTTTGTAGGATGAGGCAGCTCAAGCATCATTTGAGGCCTTGAAAAAGGCATTACTTTTAGCCCCCTTGTTAAGCCCGCCAATCTATACGAATGGTTTCCTCTTATATCTGGCTGCATTAGTATACACAATCGGCATAGTACTTGTTTAGGAGGATGGCATGCTCCAAGAGCATGTCCTTTATTATCTGTCGCATGCCCTGATAGCTCCTGAGATTAAGTATTCTCACGTAGAGAAGTTGGCATTAGCTGTTGTCTACGCGGTCCAGAGGCTACGTCACTATATATTATTGCGAACTACCATAGTGGTTGCGGAAGTAAACCCATTTCAATATGTTCTCACTCGACGCATAATTAGTGGTAAATTTCACAAATGGATTGTAATCCTGCAAGAATTTAACTTGTTTTTTCAGTCTGCTAAGTCAAAGAAATCACTGGTGTTCACCGAACTGATTTCTGAATTCCCTAGTGACATAGTACACATTGAGGAAGAGTCATCATTCTTAGATGAACATATCATTCTCATTGCATCCTCTGACCCATGGTATGGGGATATTCTAGTATATATCCAGACTTTGAGGTGTCCCACCACTTTCTCTAGGGATGAACGACACAAACTTAAGAGTCATGGGAAGAACTACCTCATCATTTCTGACACTTTGTACAGACGTGGGGTAGATTCCATCTTATGCCATTGTTTGACTCTGGAGGAAGCATAATTAGTATTGAATGATGCTCACAGTGGAGCCAGTGGGGGTCATCTTTTTGGGTTGGCAACAACCCATAAAATAATATGTGCCGGTTATTTTTGTCCCACAATCATCTTGAAGATTGTGTAGAAGTTGTGAAACGTTGATAGAAATGTCAGTTTTTCACCAAGAAGATGAGAGCACACCCAGCTCCTCTCCATCCCGTAATCACAGCAAGCCCCTTCACCAAGTCGAAGATTGATTTTATGAATTGTAATCCAATTTCGGATGGAGGTCATCACCATATCATTGTTGTCATCGACTACTTCACCAAGTGGGCCGAGGCAATGCCTACTGTTACGGAAGATGGGGAAACGACCGCTTATTTCATTTTCAACCAGATAATTGCAATATTTGGTATACCCAAATAGATCGTGACTGATCACGGTCGTCATTTTCAGAACAACACGATGACCAATCTATAAACTATGCTAGGTTTTCGGCAAGAACATTCTTCTTCATTTTACCCGGAGGCGAATGGTCAAGTCGAAGCGGTCAACAAAACTTTGAATACCATCTTACAAAGGACCGTGAATGCTAGTAGAACTAACTGGAACATTATGCTGTATCTTTCTCTTTGGGCCTATCAAGCCAATGTGAAGACTTCTACCGGGTTCTCTCCCTTCCAACTTGTGCATGGGATAGAAGCAGTCATTCCAGTTGAGTGCGATATTCCTTCATTGAAGTTGGTTGTCCAACTACTACCTGACACTTCAGTCTTGGAAGAATTTTTGTTGCATTTAGAACATCTAGATGAGTAGCTCTGCGACGCACTCACAAAAAAGAAAGTGCATAAGAACTGAGTCAAGGGACAGTACGATAAGTCTGTCAGACCTAGGGTTTTTCTCGAAGGATACCTTTTTTCTGCTCTGGGATCAGGACAAGGAACCTTTAGGAGCGGGCAAGTTTAATTCCATGTGGTTCGATCCCTACATAGTTTCTAAGGTACTAAAGAAGGGTGCATACAAGTTAATAGACTATGAAGGTAATAAGTTTCCTGAGCCTAGAAATGGGCTCTACCTGAAGAAGTACTATGCCTAGGCATCTGTGCTTTTTCATGTATTATAGTTGTACATTTTGTAGAGTTAGCTTTGTTATGGTTGTTGTTAAGTCTTATGCATCTATTGATTTGTGTTTCAAATGTCGACTGAACACTTTATAGGGTTTTCTAATGGTGCTAGCCGCCACACCTATCAGTTGGCCGCAGCTGCTTGGGTTATTTACTCAGCAACTAGTCAACTATTTTCTTTGGGAGGGGCTTGTTTAAGTCCCAAAATGAACAATGTGGCTAAATACAGTGCAGTCATAGAGCTACTTCGAGATGCTCTATTCCATGGCATTTCACATTTGGAGTTACAGCTCGACTCGTAGCTAGTTGTATTTCAGTTAATGGGTGTTTATCAGGTTAGAGATCCTACTTTGCTACGTCAATTTTTTCACGTTAAGTTACTTGAGAGACAGTTTGATTACATCACATATCAACATATTCCAAGAAATTTGAATGCATTAGCTGATTCATTTGCAAACTACGTTTTATATTGGAATTTGCATCATTCACATATTTAATAATTCATGCATAAAAGACAATAACACACATGTAAATAACACTGATACTGTATATATATAATCCATATCAAAAAATAATATGAGTTTGAGTCATAAGCTTGTCACAGAGTCATGTCGTAATATACGGAATTGGGCTCGATGGACTCAAAAATATACATAGATATATATGTCTCATATGGAGAAGGAGGGGCCTCATCTTCCTCTACTTCCTCTCGATAAAAAATGACCAACCTAGCTACTTTCCTCAGTAGCCGAATCCATGTTGAGAGCACACCCACCAAATTCTCCTGCATGTCAAGCGGCATCCACTTGATCCTATATGTCAGAATGTCATGATTCAACCGACTCATATTCCCCTCTATGTTTTCTAGCATGGCATCAGCTTCTCCTACTATAACTGGTCTCACGAAGGTATGGGGGTGTCCCTTAGGATGCACTGGTCCAACATCTGCATATGACATTTTGTTTCAGTACTACAAACTCATCATAAAAATAATATATATATAATTGAAAAAAAAAAAAAAAAAACTTACCAATCTCTCCCCAGGCTGCTCCTGGAGGGATATCGAGATCATGATCATTGTGGAAGTCTATGCCCGCAAATGGGAACTTCTGAAGAGCTGGTACCTGCCGGTCCCAAAATGGCCAGAAATCATCCTCCCTATAGCAAAATGTTCTCTCACCACCACCCTCGCAGAGGAAGATCTCTCCCCATCGACCCATCAATGGCTCATGAGGGTTAAGTGGGGAAAAATCCATCCCCAGACTCATGGAAGGCACCCTTTCAAAGAAAAAGGTGCACAGTATGCTTTCATACCAAAAATTCTTCATCCTCCTGGTCTTACACCCAGAAAGTTGAAGCTTCATGTTCGCTAGTAGACTTGACCAATAATCAAATACTATTCCACGTATGCATTCAGTACCCATGTGCATAAAGTTCCTTGAAGCTAGATTTTTCATAGCACTTTTGGCCATCTGGTTGAGAATACTCAAGATCACCTTGAGTGGGAAGCTTGCAACAATAGAAATAAGGACTTGACTATCAGTTTTCTCTGTACCCAGTACACAATAGGTATTGATGTAATCCTGCACAGATAGGGAACCCATATTGCGAGAGGACCCTTTGAGATTCACTATGTCTCCCCTTTGGAAAAGTCCCATGTTGAAATAGATGTCATCAACCGTCAATTCCAATATTTCCCCTTGGATAGTGAATACCAACGCATCGGCATCCCAGTATTGAACAAGCCTCTCAAGCAAGCGGATTTGTGCCCGCATGTTGACCGTTCTATAAAGTTTCAACAAACCACATCTTCGCAATGCATGCAAGTTTAATGGATCTTGTAAGCTTCTCGATCCATCTCTTCATGCTCCCTTTCATGCCATTCAAATACCATCCTACCATTAAACCATCAAACGTTGTTCATTTGCAATTTGTTACCCTAGTTTTTGTGGTGAACGCTACTATCTATGATGGATAGTAGCATCCTGAACGTGACTCTCTTATAGGAATACTAGAACACTTTTGTCGAGTGCGCTAGTCTCTTGCAAGCAAACCAAAGCTCACACAGAAACGTATTTAAAATTTGGCTAAAAACTAATATTGACCACAAAAATTGAAAAACTTTGTATGTAAATGCAAGCTAAGGATGAAACTACTTACTTGGTGAAAGTGGAATTTTAATTGGTGACCCGGTTCAACCGCAACAAGCAAAGGTAGCTTGAGGTTTTTTCTCCACTTTTGCCCTAATTTTAAATTTGTGATATTTGATTTTCAAAATTGAAACTATTTATAGAAATTACTTTTTAATTTTTACCCACTTTTTCCAAAAAAGGGTATAGTTTTAGTTTTGTTATTTTAATTCATTAATATTTTTTAAATTTTGATGAATTAGACTAACCATATATTTCGAATTATCACTGTAATTTCAAACATCGAACTTTTAAAACTTGTTTTCTTCATTGACAGGATCAATATAGGTACCATATTGTTTCAATATTTTTTCATTTGAGAAAATTTATCTGGGTTACTAACTTTGGTTGTCGAGATTCTATTCTCTGGAAGGTCATGAACTTATGATCCCTAAAGCTATTTTAGTCATTTTAAGCCCTTGTTTTGACTTTAAAAAAAAAAAACAAGATTGTTGAGTTTACTTGTTCTCTTCAGACTCGTCAAAGGAATTGAAGGAACATCTGCTTAACTATAAGTTTAACCATTTTCCATACTTTTGCGGATTACTTACGAAAAAGGAATACTCTAGTCATCCATGGCTAGAAGAGTTCTTCTCTTAGTGTTTACACTTTTTTTGAGGGAGGAAGCTAACTGTACGAAAAAAGAACTTTTGGAGCCTTCTTTAGGGTTTTCAAGCTCTCGAAACACGAAAACACCAAGCGAGCATTCACCTACTTGGGCCCGATATGAAATCCATGAGAGGGTATATAGAGGATTGTTTAAGTTTTTGAGACTCTATAAACAGGAAAACACCGGCGAGCATATACCAACCCGAGCTCGATACTAAAATCCACGGGTAGGTGTATGGAGTTATTGTTTATGTTTTTCAAACTCCTTAAAATTAAAAACACTGGAGAGCAAGAACAGATCTTGGCTCGATATTAAAATCCATAGATTAGTATTATAGAGTATTCTTCTATCTCTTCTTCGAACTCTATAAACAATGAAGAAGGTCACAAGTCTTCCTCCCATGGGCTCGTTAAAATTTTACATGGTTGGGCTTATTGAGTTTTCTTTCTTGGACTCATTAAAACAACAAGAAGGACATTCTTTTACCAAAAAGAATAAGAGAAGAGAAGGTTATGTCTACATCTTTTCAGTTTCAAAGGCAGTTAAGTCAGTCATGTCCTTGAACACAACACCTACTTGAGTCCATCATTCATTTGGGTTTTAGTTTTTTGACGTTAGGGTGAAACAGATCTCCGAGTTTTCACTCCCACGATTGGTTATTCTTCCAATCATATGGAGGATTTGCTAATGTCTCTTACATTGCAGGTTTATCACTTTCCCCTCATGATAAAAACTACCTAAGTCACTTTTGTGTCATGCTCAATATTCAAGGATACAACCTGTGTTGGCCATTCTGCAGTTTACCTTGACTTCATATGTTGGCCATCCTAGTGTCAATTGTTTCATCTTGTTACTTCTGCTACTCCAAATCAGCTCAAACTTGTGAGTGTTCCTCATGTTGGCTGAAGGAGGATGGATTAAGGCCTCCCTTCAAGCAGACATCTTCCCATCAACTTCAACTCATTATGCTCTGAAAATGAAGTTTAGTGTTTCGGTTAGTACCTTGGGGATTGCAGTCATCAGTGGCAGTGTCCCTCGCTGTTGAAAAATGGGAATACATCAATGTCTCTTATTCGATAGGTTCCTCAGGTGTTCGACTTCAGACCTTGGGATTCTGATAGCATCACCCTATTTATGTTATCACCCAAGCTGCACAAGACTGAGCCTTACTAATTTTGGCTCTTCATGAGACATAGATACAGCTTGCTGTTATGGCTATGATCTCTTATCTGTGTCATGTATCCACGCTTGTATTTTAGTGGCCATGCTATATATACATCTCCCAATTATGTATTGGAGATCATGTTGTATCACACCGAACATCTATATGATGTCAAGATTGTAATTTCTCGCTGACCTTGATCGTTGTTTTTAGGTACTTTTGTGACTTTGTTCTGTGGTTTCTTTCTCCTCCTCTGACTTGGAATTTTAATGTATTTTGGCCATCGTTTCCCTCTAACCTCACACATTAGGGGGCATCTATTATAGGTCAAATCTACACTTCTCTGTCCATGATCACATTGCTATGTTGATCACACAAAAGGGCACTATGGATAGAAGGGTTAGGTTGACCATGGATGAGTTATTGCTGAGATTACACTCTTCAGCTCAAAAAATATATATTTTCTACAGTTTTCATGACATCTGCGCTACTATTTCTACAGTGATCCTGCATTCTAAACGCTATTCTTATTGAAAAGAACCTGCAGACATCCTCTAAAATGTTGCAAATGCTGGTTTTCAAATGCAAAAGTTGCATACTATGCGCTACTCTGGTTGTATGAAACCTGCACACATCTTAAGATGAAATGAAAAAATATATTAAGATTATGAATTGGGATTAGTTGAAGTTGGTTCTGCAACTTCCCCAACCTCCCAATTCAACGACCTCTCAAATTAAATTACCTACCTTGTCCAATAAATACAAGGAGGAGCCATGAGAGAGGAACCTAGAAGGAATGATAATTTGTTGTTACGCTGGAGGAATTCCCAAGTCATTGTGAAGAGTAGGAACCCAGGACTCAGTTGCAAAAGTGTCTGGACAGATCAGGTATATCTATACTTATCTACATTTCTTTGACAATAAAAGGTGGAAATACCCTTCCCGTCCCAATTGGATGTTTATATGATTGAATGTTTGTTGGATTGTATATTTTATTGTAGTTAATGTTAAATTGCTTTCAATTTCATTATATTTATTACAATCAAGATACGTTGAGGAAGGTTAACTTTGTTTTGCAGGTTCATCATTGTGGAAGATCAATCGAAAGATAGGACAAACCATCGTTAAAAAGGTACAGATTTCGAAATCTTAAACTCTTTCCATTTGTAGTAACTAATGCTAAACATGAATGTATTTACCTATCACCCCACACAAGTTCGTAGTGTCATCTCCCCACTATAAGGTATTTTCCTGCACAACAAGCGGGATTGCTGACAATCACTAGTACGGAAGCCAAGACTGGTATTCGAAGCCAGGAAGTCGAGTAGGAAGCCTTCGATATGTAGTCGACAGGAATTAAAGGTTGACAGTCGGCATGTCGAAAGTCGACAGACTATAGGATCGGAGCAGAGGCATTGAAGGTCAACATGTTGTCGAATTGCGACACCGACGGGTTGCGACGGAAGCCAAGTGTGGACGAAGGGGTGGACTGGTAGTCATGGAAGGGAAGTGAAGCTGACACGTAAAGTCAAAGGATAACGAAAGACAATATGGTCAAGTTCAGTAATGGGACCGACTACTATAGCAGAGTAAGAGGAGCTCAAAATTCAAGGTGAAGTACTTGGTATTCATTCGTGGTTTCTAAGGAAGTTATGAGCAATTATGAAGGTAGTTGGGGATCAATACAGATGTCACCATGGGCATAGGTTCTGCAGCACAGCCATAGGGCACTGAAAACAGAAGGTATACAAGATCTGGTGGACTCAACGGACAGAGGAAGAGTGTCTCGGGGAACTGAGAGGACCTTGGGATGAGAAGTAGATCAGCAGTAGAAAACCAATGCGCAGGAACAAAGAGAGTTAGTTAGTTCCAGGGGGAGAGCTAGCAGAGATTGTTCATCCATATCTCAGCGAGCGCTTGCATTCAGTCGAGGCCGTGAGAGGGAGGAAGATAGCACACAAAGAGAGCACACATTTACTTCTGTATATTGTATCAGGCTAAGGCCGACTAGTTTGGTTGTTTACATTTCCTTTCATTTCGCATTATATCCGTTAACTCGATTGAGGTAATAGAATCCAAATTCTGGCATCTTGTTTACACCAAGTTTGTGTGAGCGTCATGTGTGTCATGTGTATTGTTAAGCAAGAAGTACTTGTGGGGACCAACATTGCGCCAGATCCATGGAAGCAAAGATCTCTTTAATGGGTGAAAAATAAATTTCCCATGGCTGCTAAAGCTCTGTTTGGTGGCTATAAATGATATCTCCAGTGGTGCAAGTACACTTCTTTGATGTTTGTAAACGAGTACTCCTTCGATAGATGCAAGTGCACTTCTTGATGGTTTTAAATGAGTACTATAAATGGGATCTTTGGTGTATGAAAAAAATTATTTTGTGGCTACAAAATCCTTCTTTGGTGGCTGAAAAAATCATTATTTGATGGTTGCAAAATTCCTTATTTGGTGGCTTGAAAAAATCCTTCTTCAATCTGCAAGATTAATGGTTTCAAAATCCTTCTTTGGTGTCTGCAAAAGACTTCATTGGTGGCTGAAAAATCCTTCATTGGTGGCTACAAAATAATTCTTGGGTGGATGCAAAATCCTTCTTGGGTGCTTTCGAAATCCTGGCTGCGAAAGCCCTTCTAAACCTGCAAAAACTTGATAAACAATACTAGCATAGTAGCTAGTTTAGCACCCCCTAGCTCGGATACCATATAATATTTGAGCATTCATAGACATAGATGAAAAAGATAACAAGATATAATGATTAAATAAATCATGAGAATTTGTGCATTAATATATATGAATTATTACACATTAATTTTGAAGAGAAGAAAGACAATGATCTTGTTATCAGAGTAATAAATTAATGAAAAGAGGTTACATATACAGTAGACAAATTCAAATTAGGTTAAGGATCAATTCAAATTTTCCATGCTATGGATAGATTTTTCATCTTATGCAGAGAGGGCTAGTCAGGCTTAACTGCGAGAAAATAATCCCAATAAGACATGTATGCACTCATATATTGAGTTAACTAATAAAGGGACTCACTAATCACTCATTTAACTGAATGACAATGTTCATGTCCCTAAAATATATCAAGAAGAGCGCTATTGAATTAACTGGGGTGCTAATGAGTGTTAAGGATAAGTTAGAGTTAAGTTAAGGCTAAATCAATGGAGAATATTTAATTGTAAGTCAAGTTCTTCCTTAAATCATGTAAAAACTCCCCTAAATCGGAATGTGCCCTCAAAGCAAGGAAGGCAGACCAAAATCTAGTGATTAGTCGCATGGGTGATTCGGAAAGTGTTTTTGAGTGTGGTTTGGCCCATTAGACTCATAAAATCGTGCTCTAGGAGGCTTATTTACTCTAACATATGACCCATCTAGTCTATCTCGCATAGCCCATTCTCTTTACTCATAATTTCTAGATTAAATATTATCTCATTAAGCTTATCATGGACAAGAATAGAAAAATAAAACATGTTTTATGTAGCTTTTATCAAATCAATAGCATTGGCATTAACTCCTCATCCTCATCTATACCATATTGGGTGAGTGAAAGAGGGTTTTAAGTCCTTTTTTGTGACCCAAGAATGTAATATGACATTTTCCATTAGCCCTCATTTTTTAGACACAATGTTGTGTAATATTATTTGATTCGATTATACAGACTTACTACTAGGGATTCCTTACAAGCATGATCCCTCCACCACATATTCTTCTTGAACCAACACATATACTCTCACTAAGAATGGTTGGTAGTTTTTCTTCAACTCATGTGATGCTTCCTATTCAAAAACTCTATCTACTTACGATTTTGTACCCTTCATATGTTTTACATCTATGTGTTACATATGAAGCTACTTGCTTGATCAACCCTCTCCCCCTTAACATTTCCAGAAGCACTCATATATGACTATCACAAATTTTTTACTAATCCTAGCACTTTTCCACCACCATTACATATCAAGCATACCATTGACCAAATGTCTAGCTCCACTCATCATGATAAATAGATTTATCATTTAATTCCTATTGAAAAAATTGGGATTGATAAACAAATTCATACGTTGTTGCAATAAGGAAAGAATCGTGATAGCTCCTTACCTATTGGTTTACCAGGCTCTATTATCCCTAAGAAAGAAACATGTGTATGGGGTCCAATCACTAACTATAGAGATCTCAATTATATGGAACCAATAATTAATAACATATATACCTATTTCCTTATATTGAGGATTTATCAGACGATTTACAAGGGGTTTGTTATTTTTCAATGTTCAACCTAACTTCAGGATACCATTAAGGAAAAATGAAGGAAATTAATGTATGGAAAACAACATTCTGAACCAAATTTATGGTTTATGAGTGGATAGTTATGTATTTTTTTCTTGCCAATGTCCCTACTAGGTGTTTTTTCTATTCAACATGACTTGGCATGAGCATGCCATCCATATTCATCACATGTTGGATTTTATCCCTAGCAATCAACTATAGGTAAAACTCAAAAAATACGTGTTTGTCCAAATATTTTATTCTTATATAGAATTTTTAATTTTTGCAAAACGTATTCACCGACAACCTCATAATATCAAGGCCATTCTAGACTCACCCTTACTCCACCCTACAACTAACCTTAAACGTTTTGTAGGTGGTGTCATTTTTTATCAAAAGTTCATTTACTATTTTTCCAATATAGTTTCCTCTCCATGTATTTTCCAATCAACGTCTTTAAGATTGAAGCCTTGACACGAAAGATACTTTTAAGCATCCCAAGCATCTCTTATTTTCTTCCCCCATCTTTAGACTACCTAAATTCCAACAACCTTTTGAGATGGAGTGTGATGCTTCAAATCATGTTATTGAGGTCATTCTCAAACAAGGATGCCATCCTATCATGCACCATTTAGAATTCCTATCATCAAGAAAACTAAAGTACAACATATATGACAATGAATTGTATGCATCAATTCACAGTTTAAAACATTGGGGTCATTATTTGTTCCATAAACATTAAGAAATGCTCGAGAGTGATCACCATCCATTGATATTTTTTAATTCACTTCATCTAAGATTCAGGAATAAGGTCACCTCAAATGGGCTATCAATATCCAACAATTTTTATTATAAGTGCTAAAATATAAGAAGAGGCCACACAATAAAGTAGTTGATCTCTTGAATCTTCTAGTTATCCTAAAGTTGCAACTTTTGGAGGTCAAAGTGCACGCTTTTGATGAATGAAAACTACAATATTTTTTCCATGGAGTGTTTGTTCTAATTTATATGCCTTGGAACACCATATTACCATGGATAAGGAAACACTTATAGACTACAGTTTGAGAGGGTTGTTTGTATCGCATGGAACATATTTGAGAGGGTTGGCTATACCACTTGCAATAGATTTTTGTGCCTACTATTGATGATTGCTCGTTATTGATTAGGGAAGCACATTCTTCTCTTTATTGGGGATACTTCATTATTCAAAAAAACATTTGTGCATCATTTTTTTCTTTATTAGCCTTATAAGCCCTAGAATGTTAGTTCTTTTGTATGGCATTGTGCCTTCTAGAACAAAAATAAGTCTTCCAATTACAAGCTTGGATTGTACCAACCACTTCCAATTCTTGCACATCCTTGGAAATATGTTTGTATGGATTTTATTTCAATGTTTCAGTTGGCACTCTAGTAAAATGATTGATTTTTTTTTGTAGAATGTTGTTTTTCAAATATGACCTTTCTCATGCCCTCTAATAGGAAAATTATTACACAACATACAACAAACTTGTTTTTCCACCATATTTGGACCACTTTTGGTCTTGTTCATGCTATCACTTCAAATAGGCATGCTTATTTTCTATCCCATTTTTGGATGGCACTTCAGTAAATGTTGGAATGCAAGCTACAATAATATACTTCTTTCCACCCGTAAGCCAATGGCCAAATGTAGGTGGTTACTTGCAGATTGGGCCAACTCCGAACAACCTATTAATATAATAAGCAATAGGATAAGGAACTACACATTTCAATATTGTTATGATAGAGTAGAACACTTTGTCATGGGATATTCAGCTTTTGAAGTGTGTTATGGGTACCAACCTAACCTACACTACAACAAAATACCCTTTTGGCGGGGGTTTTGGCTTGGGACGGTTTTGCTAACCCCCCCCCCCCCCAAATTTTTTTTAGGTCTTTGGGGGTGGTTCTTCAAAACTCCCCTCAAAAGTCCCGAAGATTGGACTTTTGGGGGTAGTTTTTAAAAAACTCCCCTAAAAAGTCCAATTGTCAGGATTTTTGGGGGCGGTTTTGTAAACCACCCCCCCCCCAAAGTCCAATTCTTAATACTTTTGGGGGCGGTTAGTTAAAGACCCCCCCCCCCTGAAAGTCCAATTTTCAATAATTTTGGGCGAGGTTGTGGAAAAACCCACCCAAAAAGTCTTAACCCCCTAAAAGTGGCTTGCGGCGGTCTTGCTAACCCCCCCACCAAAATGTTTTTTGAAGGTATTCGGTGGCGGTCCTTAAAAACCCCACTCAAAAGTCCTTAGATTTTGACGTTTGGGGGCGGTCCTTAAGAAACCCCCTCAAAAGTCCTTAGAATTTGACGTTTAGGGGCGATCCTTAAGAACCCCCCTCAAAAATCGTTAGAATTTGACTGTTGGGGGTGGTTTATAAAAAACCCCCCCAAAAGTCCAAAAGTCCAACAGGACTTTTGGGGGGGGTTTGGAAAGACCCCCCCAAAAGTCTTGTTGGACTTTTGGACATTTGGGGCGGGGTTGGAAAGACCCCCCAAAAGTCTTGTTGGACTTTTGGACTTTTTGGGGGGGGGGTTGGAGATCCACACCCTCGGAATATTTTTATCATCATCCTATGAGTTGTGGCGGGCATTTCCCTAAGGCCAATTACACAGATTTTACCATACTTGGACAATTTTTTATCTTCTCCTAGGCTTGGTCTAATTTCCCTAAACCACTGTTTTGGCAAGTCCATAAATTCTTCTTTAGGGTGATCTCTTTGGACAAATTGAGACCATGGTTGAGTAGACAAAACAACAGCCTACAATATCCCCATGTGCTACCGGCATTTTCTTCAACACACAATTTGTGCTAGGTTCAAAATTGGTTTTTTGGGGATAGAGTGTAATAATGTTGTCGAACTGCTTGCATGTCAAAAAAGATGGACCCCTCTAATCGTGGAAGGTGATTCCAAGATCATTCTCCACATGGCTGCTAAGATGCACCGTGGAAAATCAAGCTCCAAAGTGGCATCGTCGTGGCGGTTGGAAGGATCTATCTTCCTTGTTGGGCATAGCGCTTTCCTTCTCCGACATCAAGCTGATCTGTTCACATGGCCGCCTGCGCTTATACATGGGATGATTTGACAAAAGCCGTTTTTCGGGATAGCTGTAGAGTTATCCAGGAACAAGACATGATGGTTTTTCGTGTGAGAAGACATCATGCTGACGATAATCGAGACACGTAACTCTTGTCCACATATTCGACCTTTAACTCTTGTCTTTTCATCCTCCTTCGCATTTCTCGATCAGTCTTTTCATCCTCCTTCGTAGCTCTTCGATGGGGGAAGCGTCACTCACTGTACTTCCTTCAGTTATTAAGAGTTATTAAGATGTACCTGATTCATCCTAACAGTCGGTGGCAAGCGAGAATATATGGAGGCTTAAGGTGGCAACTGTGATCATCATTGTTGGTTTTATGCATGCATGCAAGTTTGGGTAATTTGGTTGATTATGGAGCAATCCTCTAGTGAGAGGATGAAGGAGCTGCAAGATACTAACTATCGTCCTGAGGTTGGAGATAATTCCAGTCGCAATAGGAAGAGAGGGCGTTGGGATTCTCCAGGGAAGCCGGGTGGTGGTATGTCTTGTGCCTCTTAGCGGGCGCGTAGGGAGGTAACTTCAATCGCTCTTAACATCCCCTTGGAAATACAGAGGGACATCAATGACTATGAACAACAATGGTGGGCTCATCTAAGTAGGGAAACCCTAGTGGGGGAGCATAAGAAGTTGGAGAATTGGATCCTAGATCCCAACGCATTAGTCTTTACGAGCGCACTGTTGTGCTATTTTGGATGATGAAAAACTTGGTTGGCTATGCCATTCATGATAGGAATCCTCTCAGACATGAAAATGCACAAATTCTCTTTGAAGAGTCTCGCACGATTCACCAGAAGCTGGATTTCCTTCTGTCTTCCATGGCGCTTCAACCTCCTTCGTGGGCTGCTTCTTCTTCTAGCTTTCGCCATCCTGGGAGTTCTCCAGAAGCTCCTTATATAGTTCGTTGATGTCTATGTGGGTGTTTATTTGGGGGGTTTGGGGCTAGTTGGTTATGAAGCATTATGCTCTTTGGCCTGCGAGCCTATGGGAAGAAAGTATTTGGTTCTGTGGTTTTTGTCTGTTCAGGTAGTAGTTTTGTTCTATTTTGTTCAGACAGATATGCAAAGTTGGTCTATTTTGATGAAAAATTTTGAGCTTCGGCCAGATTGCTCCTTTTGTAATTCCTCCTTTTAATATAATGCAAAATCTCCTTCTAAAATCTCCTTGGAATGGTGTTTAGTATTCCCAAAGGATTATTCTTCCATATCACAGTCATAAGTGTATTTTTTTGTTTTAAGTAATTGTAAATACCATCTCTGCTTTTAAAAAGTTGAATTTTGTTTTAGGTATTTTTTTCTTCTCAGGGTTTCTTCTTGATGTTATTAATTTTTCTAATTCACTTTTATTCACCAATTTGAAAGAGCTGATTCATGGATGAGTAGGCTCATAAATGTGTAATTATGCCATTCCAGATTTCATACACAGGATGTCAAGTTTGGTCATTAGGATTAATTAATGAAGAACATATGAAGTTGTTTAAAGAGTCTAATCACATTTGAAGACACCCCATTGACAGTCCAAAGAAGCCATATGTCATTTTAAGCAAACCGATTGAGTGCATAATAAGGATCAGCAGACCAAAAAACCAGTATTGAACTCTTATTGGATGAATTCTGAATGTGACTGTAATCAACCTATAATTTTCCACTAGAGTTTCAGCAATACAAGTGATGCAATTTATGGAATCAAAAGCAAGGAATATAACTGAATGAATGCATGAAATTAGGACACGTTCCCTTATAGCTGATGAATTAGCTTAAGTTCATAAGTAGAGGATTATCGTTCTTACTCAGTTTGATATTACTTGCTATTACTATTTAGTTATACCCATTTTGTTGGTTGACAAGTCTGCATTATTTATTTAGGGTGATGGATATTTTCCATTCGAAAGATATATATAATTTTCAAGTTTAAATTATAATTAATAATTATATTAATATATTTATTATTAAGTTAATAAGTTTTCAACAAGTAACACACATTTGACATTGGTATTGTTGCTTGCACATTAATTCAAATTACATATATGATATTGATATTGATATGAATCATTAGCATAATAGCATGATAAATGTCCATGATATTGATATGAATCATTCAGGATGCAATCATAAACTACCAAATAAGAATGCAATTATCATTTCACTATTGCAGCTCACAGTAACACATCTAATGCAATTCCACACCACACAACAGGAAAGAAATTAAACTACCTAATTAATTCAGCGATCTCTGTGAGAAGGCGAGCCCTGGCCTTCTAACAGAGTTGTTGTGTCTTATCACAAATTAAAACACCAAGATATAAGAAACTCTTCTCCTTGTGTTAGAAATAATGAATCACAGTCATAGCTCTCTGTTTCAACTTATACAATTATAAATTCTCCAACCCCAGGCTCAGAACGCCTCTTTACATTTATACCTTGATGACATGAATTTGTTTCACAAAATATCGGGAAGCCATGCAGATCTACGATCTTCAGTTTGTCGATTTACAATGGAACTGCTACAGCCATAAGTAGTCTTGAATGATTATCTTCTGCTAATTCCAAATCAGGGAATACTGAGGCAAAATAGGGAAAAATGTGTAGATAGGTGTAGGCAAAAAGGGGCTATTCTGGGGCCCAAGATCTCCACCCAGCTATCCAATTGCATGTCCTCATGCAACAACCAACTAATCTAAGTCTGAATCTGGTCCATGTTCATGTTGAAAGGAAAAGTTGAAGGAAATGTCAGGTTCCTTGCCTTCTTCCAAAAACCCATTGCAAGCAACCTAATATTCCCAGCACTGCTTCTATTTTGCCTTGGTTAGTGTATAATTGTCCCTGTACTGCCCTCCTGGCCACCATATCATTGGAAATTTTAACTTGAGTCCGAGCCAGTGTAACCCACACGTTCTCATGCAATTGACATACCCTGCTACCCTGGGAAGAGCTTGTTTAAAATTCTTAAGGCAATAAGGATCCCTTTTCTTCAAAGCTGGAGAAGAAGTTTGCCACCTGTGCTTTCTACCCTCTAAGGAAAGATGTTGTTGTTTGGAGATAGGTCAACACAAGTAGAGATAACTTTATCTTGCATCTTCTTCAAATGTTGAGTCTTTGGAGGAGATAATAAACATCTTCCATGGTTTATGATGAGAGAACGAGGAGATTGGGATTCACTCCTAATCCATAAATTGGCGCTGGCCTCATTCCTAGAGATTGTCTGAAAGGAATCTTCCCACTGCACATGATTATTAGCAAAAGAGGAAAAGGATCTCAACTGAACATCCCTTGCATAGGGAATAGTATTAGAGCAAGAATCACCAAAACATGCCATATTGTGCAAATGCAATTCACACAACAGGTGCTTCTCAAGAAAACTGCTTGACAAAAAGGTCTCTAGAAACTAGGAAGGGATCAACAACTGATAAGGTCTACCCTCTTGTAAAGCTTTCAATTTGAACAGGGTCATTTGTTCATACAAGAATACCAGGTAGGAAGGAGATGGGGCTCTTGAACTCAGCAACTCCCGAGAGAGGGCATACATTTGGTCTTTTCCCTTTTGCATGGATTTGAATTCCTTCAACTCCTGCAATTCTTTCTGCACCTCTTCCAATTGAGATTTCTGAAGAGTTGACTCCTCTTCCCAATTCTCCCTTAATTCTTTAATATTCTTCCTATGTTCAGAGAGAGGGACCATCCCTAGTCGACACTGATCAATGTACCTTTCCCATTTAGCTAACTCCACCTGTAACAAAGAAAGTTATTTCTCCAATCATTGAATCCTTCTATACTCCACATCTTTCTCATCATCAGAGTTTAAAGCAACAAATTCTTGAGAAAATTGCATTCCTACCCTGCCACTAGATGTTCCAGCTTCCTCATTTTCGGGTGGTAGTGTAGCAGCTTCCTCATTTTCAGGTGGCATTGTAGCAGCTTCCTCTTCCATCGGTGTTGCAATGGCCTCTGCTTGTGTTGCAATCTCAGCAGTTAATTTTGAGGATGCTGGTTCTTGTGTAACAACATCCTCTTCCTGTACCGCAACAACCTCGGTTTCTGTTGCTAAATCAATCATTAATTTTGTGAACACTGGTCTTTGTGTGACAACATTCTCTTCCTAAACACCAAACTCAGCAGCTTCTACCTTAGTTGCAGTCTCAGCAAATACTTTTAGGAATGTTGGTTCTTGTGTGGCAGCATCCTTCCTTTCCAATTCAATCTTAGCAACTTTAGTCTTAGTTGCAGTCTCATCAACTACTTTTAGGAATGTTGGTTCTTGTGTGGAAACATCCTTTCTCTTCAATTCAATCTTAGCAACCTCAGTATGAGTTGCAATTTCAGCAAACATTTTTAAATACACTAGTTCTTTTGTAACAGCGTCTTCCTCTGGTACCTCAATATCAGCAATTGTTGTCTGGGTTGCAACTTCACTAAATATTGTCAAGGATGTTGGTTCTTGTGTAATAGCATCCTATTTTCCAATTTCTTCAGATTGCTGAGGTTGTTCTTGAATTATCTGGATATCTTCTGGATTATGAGACTGGTCCTGAATAGTTCAGTATTTCCCGCTGGTTGGGATTGCATCTCCTCATCTTCTCCTAATTCCAAATCAGGGATTCTGTCTATCTCTATCTCATTCCCCTCCATAATCTCCATTGTCGGTGCTTTTTCTTCTTCTTGGTCTACCTGTGCAGGATTTTGTGCTACCAAACCCAGCACTATGACTCTGTGCCCTACTGAATTAAATATGTCACCACATTTTGGGCATACCATGTCACCTTGTTCTTCATTTTCCAAAACAGAAGATGAATTTTTTAACAGATCTGTAGCCTCCACTAATATATTCAAATTCTTCTCTGCCTATTTTCTATTCACTTCCTTCCATTTCTCCAATTCATTCTGAAGCATTTGCACCTCCTCCTTTAGCATCTCATTTTGAAAAATGAGGTTTTCAATTTGGGGTTTTTCCATAGCATTTTCTTCTATAACAGCCGGTGATTAGGGGTTTAAAATAGGAATTTCTATGCCTACCCCGGTTGCACATGTTGCTTCTCCTGTGGGAATTTCACTATTTTCCCCAATTGCACATGTTATTTTGGCTATTGCAACAGACCAAGCCCTTCTTTTATTCACAACTCCTGATGGTTGGCCTTCACTGCATACTGTTGCTGCTACTGTAACAGCTTTGGCTCTTCTTTTCTTTGTTGAGCTAGATGTCTGACCCTTACTCCCTGACCATTTTCTTCTTTTCTGTGACACAGGGGTTTCTAAATTTTCAAAGAGAGGTATAATTTCCTCTTCTTCAATGATGGTTCTCCTTCTTTCACGGGAGGATTCAACATCCAACACCTCCATATTTCCTCCTTCTACCACCTTTGCTTGATGCTCTTCCCCTTGCATTGTAACTCCTACAGGTACAGCTTCCACTATCGCAGCTTTAAGAGCTGCTCTAGTTTCAACTTCATCTATTGCAGTTGCTAATGACGCCATCCCTAATGCTTCAGCTGCCACCCTAACTGCAATTTCTATTGGGTCTACTTCTTCCTCTATAGGATTTGTCGTTGCTGTAGCTTCCAATATCATTACCTCATTCGCCACTGGCTCCATCATATCCCCTTCTGCAACAGGGTTCGCTGTGGTCGCAGCTTCCCCATATTTACCTCTTCCACCTGGATGCCAATGCTCCATCCCTCCCCCCAACTGAATTAGAGGAACTCTGGTCCTCATTTACCATTTCAACACCTCCTATTGCCACGGCAGGTGCCCGGGGCACCCTTGGCCGAGCAACAAACTCTTCCCATGTCAAATTCTAGTGCATAAGGGCCCTTACGATTAAGACTTTAATAAACCCGTGATTTGAGAGGGAAGATAATGGGTGTCGAGCACCCTTGACATACCCATCCATAGTTTGTAGAGATTGTAAAAGATAAAATGACATATTTAACACTCTGCGGTGGCATAAATGTGAAAGGAGGAAGAATTCATATATGCAAACCACTTTGTACCTACCTTCATAGGAAATGTATTTAGATCACTCAGAAAAGTATCTCACTCTCATTCAGAAAGTGGCGCACTAGTGAGGAGGAGGATCATCTGCTACTAGGAGACTATCTCATTGTTATTTGGTTGTACTTTGGTTGAGCCATTGCTCTCTCTATCTCTGAGGAAGTTGTGGGGTTTTTCACCTTAGGGTTTCCCCCACAGAAACTCTATGTCTCTTGTCTCTCATGCTTTTGATTCTTGTGATGCTTTTCATGCTTATTGTGATTATCATGCATTGATATACTGTATATGTTATTATCTCAATAAAGATCCCAGAGTATTGTGAATTAATGCTCAAAAATTAACATGGTATCAGAGCTAACCTGAGAAGAAGACATTTTTCAGTGACAGAAGCTTGAGTTCCTTGTCTCTTGGGTTTCTCTCCACATATTTTGAAAAAGAGTATAGTAGATTGACTCTACTCATCAAGGTGCATCTATCTGTCCAATCAGAATTCAATTCCAATCGTTTTTAGATTTGGCCCTAAAAATTAGGGTTTCCACAAAAATAGGAATTTCTGAAATCTGAAGACATAGGTGGAAGCTCCTTGCAAAAATCGAAGTTTAGAGCTTTGGATCGATATTTTTGGCTGGGTAGATCTCTAGGAAACTCAAACCCTAATTCAGGGCTCTCCCAAGTGAACCCGGGAGGACAAAAGGACAAATCTGAAGGGTAAAGCTTTGTTGATCTCAAATTCTGAATGCACTAAGCTGATCAGCTCATCAAGGCGCATCTTTCTATCATTTCAGAAAATTTAAATTCACATTTTGAGTTTTTAGGGTTTTTTCGACAAACCCTAATCTCAGACCAGATCTAGTTTTCAGCATTCAAAGTGGTAAGATCTAAATCTTCTCTATTTCCATTTGAAGTACTCTTTAAGATGTCTCACCACACCAAGCTTGAGGATAAGCTTGAAGGGGCTTATAACTTTCGAGCTTGGAAGTATAGGATTGGGTTAATCCTAGAAGAGAATGAGTTGGACTCATATATAAAAGAAGACATCCCTATCCCAGAGAATGAAGAGGCCAACGTATTGCATAAGAAGAACTTGGTCAAGGCAAAGAGAATCATTGCTGATTCTATCAAAGATCATCTCATACCCCATGTGTCTTTTCTAAAGACACCCAAGGAGATGTTTGACTCTTTGACCAAGCTATTTGAAGGGAAGAACATAAATTGGAAGATGACCCTGAGGAACCAATTGAAAGGATTAAAGTTTCAGAATGGAGAAACCATTCAATCTTATTTTTCAAGGGTCTCCCAGATCAAGGAACAACTAGAAGCAGTGGATGAAATGGTGGAGAATGGTGAAGTGGTGATGACCACTCTAAATGGCCTACCCAGGTCATGGGATTCCTTCATTCAAGGAATTTGTGCAAGGAAGAAGTTGATCTCCTTCATCAGATTGTGGGAAGAATGCTCTCAAGAAGAAGCTAGACTTATAGCTCGTGAGGAAAAGATGGGAGGTGAAGATCAAGCTCTTGCAGCTCACACCAAAAGAATCAAACCCAAGAAGGAGAACTCTTGCCACAAGAGATCCTTTCAAAAGAATAAGAAGGATCTAAGATGCTTCACATGCAATGAGAAGGGTCACTTTGCTTCAGATTGTCCCAAGAACAAAAGGGATAATAACAACAACTTTAGCAAGAAGAAGAAGGGTAACAAAAGAAGATATCATGCTCATGCTGCCGAAGATGATGAACCCCCAAAGAAGAAGTCTAGCGAAAAAAGTGATAGTGATGATGACTCATCAAGTGAAGAAGAATATGTTCTAATTTCTGCTCTCATGGGTACTATCTCCCATGGTTGTAATGATTGGTTAATTGACAGTGGGGCTTCCAAACACATGACTGGGTTTAAGGAATCTTTTGTTAACCTATCTGAACATGAATCACCCCATACGGTGAAACTTGGGGATGATTATCAATACCCAATCAAAGGAAGTGGTGAAGCCTCCTACAACCTAGATTTTGGAAAATCCTTGAAGATGAAAGAAGTCCTTTATGTACCTGGGCTCAAGAAGAACTTACTCTCCATCTCTGCATTGGATGCAAAAGGTATGAGGGTTGCATTTGTGGATGGCCAAGTCCTAATTTGGCCGAAGGGAAAGACCATAGATGATGCAGTAGTGATTGGAGAGCAAGAGGGAGGTTTGTATAAATTGAAGGGACAACCAGAACATGCCATGGTACATGAATCCATGGAGCCAAGTGAAATTTGGCATAGAAGACTTGCTCATATGCACTATAGGGCACTTCCAATTGCAAGCAAGGCTGTAGAGGGTCTTCCTGAAATCAAGACCAAACATGAAGGTGTTTGCAAAGGATGTGGAAAAGGTAAGAACATTAAGAAGGTTTTCCCATGCAGTGAAAGCAAGGTAAAGGATATCTTGGAGATCATCCACTCAAATGTATGTGGTCCTATGTCATCCAGTTCTCTTAGTGGGTATGTTTACTATGTCTCATTTATTGATGACTTCTCCAGGAAGACTTGGGTATACTTCTTGAAGAACAAAGATGAGGTGTTTGATAAGTTCAAGGAATTCAAAACCTTGATGGAGAATCAAACTGACAAGAAGATCAAAACATTCAGATCCGACAATGGTGGAGAATTCACCTCAGGTGACTTCAAGAAGCTTTGTAGTGATTCAGGGATTAAGAGGGAGTTGCCTGCTCCTTATAATCCTCAACAGAATGGAGCTGCAGAAAGGAAGAACATAACTATCATGGAAGTAGCAAGGGCAATGCTGCATGTCTAGGATCTACCTATGCATGTATGGGCAGAAGCAGCTAGAACAGCTGTATATGTGCAGAACAGAACACCCCACAAGATATTAGACAACAAGACACCAGAAGAGGTCTTTTCTGGTAAGAAATCTCAAGTCAGTCATCTCAAAATATTTGGTTGTCCAGTATACACTCATGTTCCAAAGGAAAAGAGGACTAAACTAGATCCTTCAGTAAAGAAGGGTATCTTTGTGGGTTACAATGAAAGCTCGAAGGCTTACAGAATATACTTTCTAGGGTTCAAGAAGATTGATGTCAGCAGGGATGTAACATTTGATGAAAACTCAGCATTCAGCAAATCAAGGAAGGCACCTATCGAAGTTTATGAAGAACCTAAGGAAACCATATTTCAAGACACTACCATGACTGAAGCAGTTCCAGAAGTTGTTCATGAGTTTGAAGATCCACAACAACCTGTAGATCCACCCCATGAGGATAACCCTCACAAGAGGAAACCTGCATGGGATAGAGAGCTCATTCAAGATGTAGAAAGATTTGGCATTCCAGAAGAAGAACACAGAGCAAAGAAGAGAACCAGATCACATACCAGCTATGTTGCTTTACTCTATGACATTATGAACAAAGAGCCTTCTAGTTATGAAGAAGCAGTGGAAAAAAAAGAATGGAAGGATGCCATGGTTGAGGAATACCAATCAATAATGAAGAATGATGTTTGGGATGTTGTCCCAAGACCTAAAGAGAAGTTTGTTATGACTTCCAAATGGATCTACAAAGTCAAGCATGCTGCAGATGGCAGTGTAGAGAAATACAAGGAAAGATTCGTAGCTCGTGGATTCTCTCAGAAAGAGGGAACAGATTATGAAGAAAATTTTGCACCTGTAGCCAGGTATACTTCCAACAGAACAGTACTTGCCCTGGCTATAGCAATGAAATGGAAAATACACCAGATGGATGTCAAGACTGCTTTCTTGAAAGGTGTAGTTGAAGAGGAAGTATATGTGGAGCAGCCACTTGGTTTTGAAATACATGACAGGGATTCATATGTATGCAGATTGAAGAAAGCCTTGTATGGCTTGAAACAAGCTCCCAGAACTTGGCATGGTAGGATGGACAGTTTCCTATCTAGTTTGGGCTTTACCAAGAGTAAAGCAGATTCCAACCTCTACTACAAGGTTGAGGAAGGAAATCCTGTGATTCTACTCCTGTATGTGGATGACCTATTTGTAACAGGAGATGACAGAATGATTGTAGATACTAAGAGGAAGCTTGCTGCTGAATTCAATATTAAAGATTTGGGAATGATGCACTATTTCTTAGATCTGGAGGTGTGGCATAGTGCAGGTGGGATCTTCCTTGGTCAAGGGAAGTACACAATAGATATCCTGAAGAGATTTGGGATGATGGATTGCAAGTCCATGGCCACACCTATGGCATCAAATCTAAAGTTTCTATGTGATGCTTCATCTGAGCCGGTTGATGTCTCTATGTATCGTCAGATGATTAGGTCCTTGATGTACCTGACGAACACGAGACCAGACATTTGCTTTGCTGTGAACACATTGAGTCAGTTCCTGACAGATCCGAGGAGTGTTCACCTGGTTGCTGTAAAGCATGTTCTAAGGTACCTGAAGGGTACAGTGGCTTATGGGCTGAAGTATGAGGCGAATCAAAAGTTTAACCTGCAGGGTTATGTTGATTTAGATTGGGCTGGTAGTGCTACAGATAGGAAGAGCACATCTGGGTGCTGCTTCAGTATGGGATTAGGTATGATATCTTGGTTTAGCAGGAAGTAGTCCTACGTAGCACTGAGTACAGCTAAGGCAGAGTATGTTGCAGCCTGTTCAGCTAGTTGTGAGGTAGTATGGCTACGGAAGCTACTGTCTGATTTATTTGATCTTGCGTTGGATGCTACTGATATCTTTTGTGATAACCAGAGTTGTGTGAAGCTGTCCAAGAACCCAATGTTTCATGACAGGTCGAAACACATAGAGATCAAATATCACTATATCAGTGATATGGTGCAGAGAGGAGCTGTGAAGCTCCTATATGTTGTGACGGACGAGCAAATTGCAGATATGCTGACGAAGCCACTAGACAGGGTGAAGTTCGAGTACTTCAGAGAGAGGCTTGGCGTTCTTTAGATCGAGGACACTTCGAGGAAGAAGTGATGGACACATTTGCTAAAGCCATTCCAAGAATGTTGGAAGGAGGATCCTTCACATGGCTGTGGATGTAAGCGCTGTAATGTACCCACCTGCTGACCCAATGCAAGGAAGGGAACGTGGCACTATTATCTGGGCATTTCATAAAACTCAGTCCACTAATTTAAATCATAAGAATTTAAACATTGGTGTGCAGATACAATTAGGTAATATGCAAAGCGAAATTTAAATCTAATCCACACACCCAATTCATGCCCATCTAGCATATCAAAACAGTCATCAAATTGATGCATTGCAGAAGTAAATACATAGACAGAAAACACTTATCTTCATTGTGTAATTGTCCCAACCAACTAGCTATGTCACTGCAACGTTCCAACCAACCATAGGCTCTTCGACAGCTTATACTGCGTCCGTCCGAAGGCCACCCCCGAGCTGGGCATGATTCTCACAAGGAAAGGGAACATTCCAGCTCACACACAGCCCATTAATCATTTCATCTCTGCCAAGCCAGTCCAACTGGGTTTATCAGGCTACACTTGAACAATGGATGCTTATTCTCAAGCTCAAGCCAGAACAATGGATTACCCATTACCCATACCCCAACATACTCTTACTCACAAAAATGATCATTGACAGGGTTACATATTTACAACAGAGGTGTTCACAAAACAGGGTCCACATTGGCTCTCCCAACTCGTGGTTCACCCAAGCAAACTGTGGAATTTTGATTTCAACCCCAGGGAGAAAAATTGACTTCTCCCCACTAGTTAGGATCCTTTCCAATGGTCTAAATGACCTCCAGGAAGACCCAAAAAAGTTATGTTTCCTTCCCCACTGGTAATCAATACAAAAATGCCCCTTCCCAGGTAGAAAGATGAAGGGAAACCCAGAAAAACCATGGAGGAAAACGTCCAGGCAGCTAGAGCTGCGTGAGGGAGCAAGCCTGATGGTTTCCTAATGGCTTAGAGAGCAATTTCGTGGCTCTATTCTTGCCCAAGGAGACAAACACATTTTTCCATAAAGGGTGGCTTGCCCATACCCGAATTTGGATAGCCATACCTCTCCATTCCCAAGGCATTAACTACCTCAACCAACTCTTGGGAGAAATCAATGGTTGGATACAAAAGTCAACATGGGTAGTTGAGGGTTTGATGGGTTCTCTCATTGACATTTGGCTTGACTCTAGTGGCTCAAGGGTTTGAATGTTTTCCCTCCCAATTCCTTGTGAAATCATGCCCCCATATCTTTGTTGCATTGCATAGCTAGTTGTGGGTATTTTTATTAAAATGCATATTACATGATATTTGAATTTCCAATGTGCATTGCTAGCACACATACCATATGCATCACTAAATCGATGGCGAGGCCTTAGCCTTGAGCTCCTCACCATGATTTCATAACAATATTACATCATTTCTAATGTTAATGCCATGGGGTCAAACTGGGGACATTACAAGCGCTGGATGATGAGCATCAGGATGATGTTCTGGTTTCTGCTTGGATATGGTCAGTTGGATCATTTTTGTATGTATGTATGCATCATGTTGGATGCTAGATATGATCGGTTGGATCATTTTTTTATGTATGTATGTATGCATCATGTTGGATGATGGATATGATCTGTTGGATCATTTATATGTATGTACGCATCATGTTGGATGCTTGGGCCATGTATCTATATATGTATCAGGTGGATACATTGTATGATCAAGTGGATCATGTATGGTGATATGTATCATGTATTTGTATTTGTATCAGGTGGATACATTGTATGATTATGTGGATCATGTATGATGATATGTATCAGGTAGATACTTGGTATGCATCAGGTAGATGCATTATATGATCAAGATGATCATGGATGACGAGCTTCAGGATGTTTCTCCATATGACATGCAGCAGGATGTTGCGGTGATGATGATCAGGATGATCATGTGTACATCAGGATGATGTATGGTGAGTATCAGGTTGATACTCTATGGCCGTGGATCAGGTTGTGCAGATGAGCATATAATTTGGCCCTGGGAGATTTGCAGATAGTCTTTCGAGGTTTTGCCTATGGCATGTAATTCGTTGCCCTGGGATATCTGGAAAATGCTCTTTCAAGGTTTTGTTCTAGGAGGACATATAATTTGGCCCTGGGATATCTGCAGATAGTCTTTCAAGGTTTTACCTATGGCAAGTAATTCGTTGCCCTGGGATATCTGGAAGATGCTCTTTCCAGGTTTTGTCCTATGGCATATAATATGTCCCTGGGAGATCCGATAGGTTGGGCTGTGTGAGCGTAATAAGTCCTGGGATGCTCTTGCAAGGTTTTGCCATGACCACATATAATCTGGCCCTGGGAGGTTTGCAGATAGTCTTTCGAGGTTTTTCCTATGGCATTTAATTCGTGCCTTGGGATATCTAGCAGATGCTCTTTTGAGGTTTTGTGGTGACCACATATAATTTGTCCTTGGGGGATTCTACAGGTAGATCTGCATGCTCGTAACAGCCTGGGATGCTCTTGCAAGGTTTTGTGGTGAGGTCACATATAATATGGCCCTGGTATATCCTATAGGTAGAGCCGTGTGCTCGTAACAGCCTGGGATGTTCTTTCAAGGTTTTGTGACACACATAATAAGTCCTGAGGATTCCACAGTATGGCCAATGATGACAAAGACCTGCAGGTGGTGGCCCTACATCCAGTATGAAAAAGGACTAGCTCTGTAGAACTTCCTATGACGAGTAGAGTCAGAGATTGGTTGAGAAAGCAAAGTAGTGATGATGACGATGATGATGCATCGATGATGATGATCCCGAGAAGAAGACTTGTCTATCAAATCTGTGTCGAGAAATACCTTCCTAGTTAAGAGGGATTGTTGATGTATATGTAACTTCGGAATGTATTTCATATATATTTATTGTACCCTTATTAGAGATGTGTTATTCCTCTATAAGGAAGTGTCTTCATGTGTATTGACAAGTGTCGCAAGTGTGTGTACTTGTCGATGGGTTATTAGACCACCATGTGGGGTCGACCCTGAATTATATATATTATAATGTGGATGTACCTAGCTAGACATGTCGGCCCCATAAGGTCACTGCACAAACAAATTAGTATAAATAGAGATCAGGTGATCTCTATTTAGATCACTCGGAAAAGTATCTCACTCTCACTCAGAAAGTGGCGCACTAGTGAGGAGGAGGATCATCTACTACTAGGAGACTATCTCAGTGTTATTTGGTTGTACCTTGGTTGAGCCATTGCTCTCTCTATCTCTGAGGAATTTGTGGGGTTTTTCACCTTAGGGTTTTCCCCACGGAAACTCTGTGTCTCTTGTCTCTCATGCTTTTGATTCTTGTGATGCTTGTCATGCTTATTGTGATTGTCATGCATTGATATACTGTATATGTTATTCTCTCAGTAAAGATCCTAGAGTATTGTGAATTAATGTTAAAACATTAACAGGTATCCACCTTATGTATATATTTGCAATTATCCAAGTACCTATAGAAATCTCTCCCTTTGTTTTCCCTTAATCACTAACCCTATGTGCCTTTATCCCTCCCCCCTTCCCTCTCTATCTCACCTTGTATCGCTCCCTCCCTATCTCTTTCTCTAGATCTGTCCGTGGATATGTCCATCACTTCCTTTACCTCCCTCCCTCTATGTCGCTTCCTCTCCCTTACACCATCTTCGTCCTTGCCAACCCATTGATTCCTCCTTCCCTATCACACACACACACACAACCTCCCACTTTCTTTGTCGCTCACACCTCCCTCTAGTATCTCTCTCCCCAACCAACAATCTCTCTCTCTCTCTCTCTCAAACAAACAAACAAACACACACACACACACACATTATGTCCCTTTCCATTCTCAAACCCATTCCCCCTCCATTGATATCTATCTCCACCTTTCTCCCTCCATCCGTCACCCTACCTTCTCTCCCTCCCTCGCTCATTGCCTCTCTCTCTCTCACCTTCTATCCATCCCTCATGTTATCTTTCCCTCAACCTATCCCAATCTCTCCATCACTCCCTCTCTCTCTCACACTTTATGTCCCTTCCCCTTCCTCTCTCTCTCTCTCTCTCTCTCTCTCTCTCTCTCTCTCGCCACCACTCCCTGCATGTCTCCCACCAACACTTTGTTTCCCTCCCTTCCTGTCTCTTTATTTCATTCAATCCCCATCTATCTCTCACTCCATCTAAATCCATTCCTCCCCATTGTCCCTCTCCCTCCCTCGCTCTATGTCTCTCCCCCCCTTGTATTATTTATTTCTCTCTCACATCCCCCTTGCCTCCATCCATTCCCCCTTGCTACTCAAGTCTCACTTTCAACTTCTAACCCTATACCTTTTCAGAACCTCTTCTACTTTTAATAGTGCTCTCAAGCTCCACTTTCCTTCACCCCTTGTAGCCCATCATGTTCTCATTGCCTTCCTCTCTCCCCACTCAAGCTTCCAACATCCTTCTAAGCCCTTCTAAGCCCTTGACCCTTTCCCACCCCTATTAAATATTAACCATATATTCCCTTGACCCTTTCCCACCCCTTCTCAAATATTAACCAAAAATTCCCTTGACTCTTCCACACCCCCTCTCTCTCAAGTATTAAACATATATTTTATGATTTACATAACGTGAGTGCGTTTTTGCACTACATAACACGTACGCGTTAGGCAGTTATATAACACGTGCGCATTATGTAGTTATATAACGCGTGTGCGTTCTTTAATTCTAAAAGCGCGGCAATATTTTTGAATTTAAACAGAATGTGCTCGTGTTTTGTAGAGCCTAAACCAAGTTGACTCACTTGCTCACATGTCAACAATAATCCTATGTGTATGCTTTGGAGTTTCCTTCAGTAATTCCAAACCTGTGCTATGTTAATGATAAACCAAAGCTAATTGGGTATTTCTTCTAGTTTCTGGAGAAGCCTGTGCTTAGCCACTCATTATAGTATGCTACACACAGTCATTTTTAATGAAATCTTAGACACAAATAGCATTTTTTCTGCAGATTCCAAATATGTAACTTTTATTTTGAAATATTATTTTTTCCTATTTTATTTCAATTTGTTTTATGTCCTACCTCCTTAACTCATGAAACACACTGTTAGTGTTTCTTCCATAACTTTTTCAATTCTTGATCATTTCAAAAAAAAATTGTATGGTGCACAAGAGGACACTAACCTCCACGTTCTATGAAAAACCCATTTCAAGATTTTTGCATTAAGACCTTCAAAGGACGCACCCACAAAAGAGGTACTATTTTCAAGGTTTGATCACTTAGACAATTATAAAAAAATTATAAAATTATAAATTTAATTTTCAAAAAATAATGGTGCACAAGTTCTGTGTGTTCTCTACATGCATGCCAATTTTTGTAGCTTGATTCCATCATTTAGGCCTGTTAAATTTTCAGAATTTACTTCAATTTGATCTAGGATATTAACTGAGAGAACAACATGTACAACAAATCTACAGCATATAAATCATGGACACAATAATGCAAGCACACAAGAGACACATAGTTTACTTGGGGAAAACCATAAAGGTGAAAAACCCCAATAACTTCCTCAGAGATAGATAGAGCAATGATACAACAAGAATACAAGATATAGTCTTATTCTAGCAGCAACGCCTCCTCCTCCACAAGTGCGCCACTCTCCAAAGTGTGAGTGAGAGAATAGAATGTGTAAAATGAGACAGACACACTCTCTATTTATACACTAACTTGACTTGAACTTTACTCAACTAGGCCGGCCTCAACTTAACCACTTAACATAATGTTGACTGGGCTGACCCCCACTAGGGTGGTCTAATAACCCTTTGACCCACATGGACGACCCCCAATAGGGTGGTCTGATAACCCTTTGACCCACATGACTTATACGAGGTAGACCCCAACAAGGTGGTCTAATAACCCATCAAGTATAAGTTACGACACTTACAATATAAATGATGACACTTCCGTATAGAGGAATAATAACATCTCTATAGGAATACAACATACATATATGTGACATACATTTCAAAGTTACATATACATCAACACTCTCTCTTAACTAGGAAGGTATTTCTCGACACAGGACTTCTAGCACAAGTCATCTTCTTTGGATGATTGTCACTGGATAATCGTCATCGAGTCATCATCATCATCACTACTGCTACTATCTCAATCAATCTCTGAATCTACTCGTCATAGGAAGTTCTACAGAGCCAGTCCTTTTTCATACTGGATATAGGCCCACCACCTGCAGGTCTTTGTCATCACTGGCCATACTGTGGAAATCTCAGGAGTTATTACGTGTGTAACAAAACCTTAAAAGAGTCTCTTGACTAGCAAGAACCCTAAAGAGCATCTGAGGTCTTTTTCATCCTATCTAGATCTCCAAGACTTATTACATGTGACCCCACCACAAAACCTCGAAAGAGAATCCCAGGACTGATTACAAGCACAAGGCTCAACCTATCTGATCTCCGAGGGCACAAATTACATGTGGTCACCACAAAACCTCGAAAGAGCATCCTAGGACTGATGACGAGCACAAGGCTCAACCTATCGGATCTCCCAGGGCAAAAATTACATATGGTCATGGAAAAACCTTGAAAGAAAATCCCAGGACTGATTACGAGCACACGGCTCAACCTATCAGATATCCCAAAGCACAAATTACATGCCATAGGACAAAACCTCGAAAGAGCATTTGCCAGATATCCCAGGTCACAAATTACATGCCATAGGAAAAACCTCGAAAGATTATCTACAGATCTCCCAGGGCATAAATTATATGTCCTCCCAAGCAAAACCTTGAAAGAGCATTTGCCAGATATCCCAGGGTACAAATTACATGCCATAGGAAAAACCTCGAAAGACTATCTGCAAATCTCCCAGGGCAAAAATTACATGCTTATCTGCACAACCCGTTCCACGGCAGTAGAGTATCAACCTGATACTCACCATACATCATCTTGATGTACACATGATCATCCTAATCATCATCACTGCAACATCCTGTTGCATGTCATCAAGAGCAACATCCTGAAGCTCGTCAACCATGATCATCCTAATCATATAATGCATCTACCTGATGCATACCAAGTATCTACCTGATACATATCATCATACATGATCCACTTGATCATACAATGTATCCACCTCATATAAATACAAAAACATGATCCACATGATCATACCTGATACATATCAACATACATGATCTACCTGATCATACAAAGTATCCATCTGATGCATATATAGATACATGGTACAAGCATCCAACATGATGCATATAGAAAACATATACAAATGATCCTACTGATCATATCCAACATGATGCGTACATACATATACATATAAATGATCCAACTGATCATATCCAGCATCAAACATGATGCGTACATACATATACATATAAATGATCCAACTGATCATATCCAGCATCCTCCTGATGCATTTACAGAGTAGTAACTGGAGCATTGTCCTGATGCTCATCATCCAATGCTTACATCCACAGCCATGTGAAGGATCCTCCTTCCAACATGCTTGAAATGGTTTCTGCAAATGTGTCCATCACTTCTTCCTCGAAGTGTCATCAATCTGAAAAACACCAGGCCTCTCCCTAAAGTACTCAAACTTCACCTTGGCTAGTGGCTTCGTTAGCACATCTGCAATCTCCTCGTCCGTCGCAATGTATAGGAGCTTCACAACTCCTCTCTGTACCATATCTCTGATATAGTGATATTTGATCTTTATGTGTTTCGACCTGTCATGAAACACTGGGTTCTCGGACAGCTTCACACAACTCCAGTTATCACAAAAGATACCAATAGCATCCAACGGGAGATCAAATAACTCAGACAATAGCTTCCGAAGCCATACTCCCTCACAACTAGCTGAACAGGATACAACATACTCTGCCTCAGCTGTACTCAGTGCTACGCAGGACTGCTTCTTGCTAAACCAAGAGATCACACCTGATCGCATACTGAAGCAACATCCAGATTTTCTCTTCCTATCTGCAGCACTGCCAGTACAATCTGAATCAACATAACCTTGCAGGTTAAACTTTTGATTTGCTTCATACTTGAGCCCATATTCCACTATACCCTTCAGGTACCTCAGAACATGCTTTACAACAACAAGGTGAACACTCCTCGGATCCGTCAGGAACTGGCTCAATGTGTTCACCTCAAAGAAAATATCTGGTCTCGTGTTCGTCAGGTACATCAAGGACCTAATCATTTGATGATACATAGAGACATCAACCAGCTCAGATGAAGCATCACAAAGAAGCTTCAGATTTGATGCCATAGGTGTGGCCATGGCCTTGGAATCCATCATCCCGAACCTCTTCAGGATCTCTACTACATACTTCCCTTGTCCAAGGAAGATTCAATCTGCACTCTGCCACACCTCCATGCCAAAAACAAATAGTGCATCATCCCCAAGTTCTTCATCCCGAACTCGGCAGCAAGCTTCCACTGCGTGTCGGCAATCAATCTATCTTCACCTATAACAAACAGGTTATCCGCATACAAAAGTAGTATAACTGTATTTCCTTCCTCAACATTGTAGTAAAGGTTGGAATCTGCTTTACTCTTGGTAAATCCCAAACTGGATAGAAAGCTGTCTATCCTACCAAGTTCTACACACATATATGACTACACCATTCAAGAAGGTTGTTTTGAAATCCATCTAGTGTATCTTCTATTTCATCAATTTTATATTTCTCCATGCTGCCATCTGCAGCATGCTTGATCTGATAGTTCCATTTGGAAGTCACAACAGACTTCCCTTTATCTCTTGGGACTGCATCCCAAACATTGTTCTTCATGATTGACGGATCATGGCATTCTTCTCGTGTCCTGGGAACTTCAATATCTTCAATAGATAATTTTGTTGCTTGAACAAATGTTGTAGTCCTTCTTTTGTAGGTGAAGGTATACGGTCTTCTCTACAAACAAGTTAAATTGCATGATTAGAAACATCTCATAATTTTTAGACAAATTCTTACACATAAAGAAATATGTCATACAGTCATGCAATTATCTTAGTCAATGCTTCAATACAACATTTATCCATGTTCCACAACTTTCTAAATGCCTTCCAATCTCTACCAGAACATTTTTAAGAGTGTGCACAACTACTAACATGTCAGCAAAGAGGTTTCATTCTAGATAAGTAGCAATGGAATGTTGTATAGTGCCATAGGCCACTTACCCATGTATATTAGTAGTATACTGTTCATCAATGCAACTATTCTAATATGCATAATACACAACCTAATTCTAGGAACATAAGCATATACATCATTCAATAATTAAATGACAATTCAAATACTTATCTTTGTTTGGTTGCTGGGTGGACTCCCTCTGAATCTTTGCAACTGCATTCTGATGTGGATTGTGAGAAGTGGTCAACTCCCTCTGAATATCTGCATCCTTGCAGAAACTACTGAAGTGTGCTCCTTTGCTTTCTTGCAGGAACAACTGGAGTGTGCTCCCTCTTGATCTTTTCTTCCTGGATTACCTGTCCTTGAACTTACATCCATCCTTAATGACTATGCTTTCTTATTAGTATCATCATTGTGTTATCCTTGAGGTCTCATACATAATCACACATTTATTAGTATAATCTTACTACTATCAAAACACAATAATCTTAAACATGTATAGTCATGATCATTCACAGATAATAAACATTAGTATTCAAGGTTTCAGGGAAGTCTTCTTTTACTCATGCATATTCTTATTTGATCATAGGACTCTTCTGATTAGTTAAATCATCAATGCATAAACCCGTGATTACTCAAACCTATACCTTCATGATTCTTCTGGTTAGACATATCATCAATTATGGTAAGAAACATAATATGCATACAACCATGACTATTCAAACCTATGACTTCATGAATAGTCGTTATCAACAACACAACAGTATAAGATCCTAACACAAGGTAGGATTCTAGCTTGATATAGCAAAAACATACCTGGATTAGCATGCTGGCTAGTTATGTATAACATACCTGCATAATGTCTTCTGGTTCTCTTCAGTGACTTGTGCTAGTAACCTGCATGTCTCATAGGTTAACCATTGTACGACCAGGTTATACATACCTCAAAAGTAGATCTTCTATGTGATCCATGACAATGGATGAATCTTTGTCTTCATGTCACCATGATCATATGTTCTTGAAGTAGAACAAAATTTTTCTTTCTTGGTGTACCTTTTATGTTAGCGAACAACATAAGCCTCATACAACATCACAATGCATTAGTACATTCATAAGTGTCAAAACCTTAATCAATGAATATCTTCTATTAAGGTGATACGACAAGTCTAGTAATTAATCAAGATTGTACTATAATGATATGAAGACAAACATATGATAAAATTAACCATGAAACATACCTGTAATCCATACCTGTCAAGATTGCTTGTATTATTCTTATGGAAGGCCTTAGCCTCATCTCCCTCTGAGACAGGAACTTCTTCACTTATGCACGTGACCAATCCATCTTCTTCTAGGATTAACCCAATCCACTTTATTTGCAAGAATTGGACCTCGAGTTGGATTGGGGTTTGTCAAGGAAACCCCAAAAATTCAAACTTTTAATTTCAAACTTCCGAAAGGATAGAAATATGCACCTTGATGAGCTGATCAAGTTGGTATATTCAGAATTTGAAAACTGCAAAGTTTCACCCCTTGAAATTTCCTTTTAGATTTCTGGATTCACCCAGGAGGACCCTGAATTAGGGTTTGAGTTTTTTGGAGCTTCACCCAACCAAAAGATTTGATTCAAAGCTCTAAGCTTTTATTTTTATGAGGAGCTTCCAGCTGTGGTCACACATTTCCAAAATTCCAAGTTTTGCAGAAGCCCTAATTTTCCATCTTTTCGATCAAAGTCCCGAACTGGGGTTTGATCAAGCCCGCCCTTTCGCCCAACCAAAAAATCTGATCTTGGTCTCTAAATTTTGATTTTGATGAGTAGCATCCAGCCGTGGTCTCCGATTAGAGAAATTCCAACTTTATCCAAAGCCCTAAATTCCGGAAGCCATGAATGAAGGTGCTAAAAAATAATTCTGTTTTGACATAAATATGTACTTGATTGTTTCTAATGTAACTACGAACTTTTCGATCCACAGGGTCTGAAAATTTTTCCTGAGATAGCCTGACCTGTTATATTTCCATCCCGACAGGTCTGACCTTAATTGGATTCTCTGAGAGAGAGTTATGCCAAGTGTCGCAACGTGACTTGTTTATGGGATAATACAGGAGAGTGAACTTGTACGTCGTGCCACGTGTCACTTGTTCAACTTCTGCCTCTGACAAATTTTCCTAAGATAGACTGAACTGTTATCTTTCCATCCCGATAGGTCTGACCTCAATTGTATTCTCTGAGAGAGAGTTATGGAAAGTGCCGCAACGTGACCTATTTATGGGATAATACAGGAGAGAGAACTTGTATGGCGTGCCACATGTCACTAGTTCAACTTAGGCCTCTAAAACATTTTTCTGAGATAGTACAGTCTGTGTACTACTTGTCACATTTTACGAAATTTCATTTGGAGCTTCCTAGCCCAAGTTATGACCTTTTTTCCAAGGTCACCTGTTTTTGACTCATATCTTGAAGAGGCAGAAACCCTATATTGTACAGATCATAAATCACAAAGTACAACAAAGTAGAGGTTGTCCTTTGGACACAACGTACATGGTGATATGATCTTCAAACTGTAAAAGTTTCAGACCCGAAAACTTCACCAAAATGGATTTATAGCAAAATTTCTATGATGAATGGTTTTTGCTATATCAAGCCCTAGCATCGTAAGTGCAACAAGTGTCATACATGCCATATCATGCCTTCTTTCAGGATAGCTCTGATTCCATGTTAAATTTTTAGAATTTACTTCAATCTGATCTAGGATCTTAACTGAGAGAACAACATGTATAGCAAATCTACAGCATATCAATCATGGGCACAATAATGCAAGCACACAAGAGACACAGAGTTTACTTGGGAAAAACCATAAAGGTGAAAAACCCCAATAACTTCCTCAGAGATAGAGAGAGCAATGATACAACCAGAATACAATAGATAGTCTTCTCCTAGCAGCAGAGCCTCCTCCTCCACAAGTGCACCACTCTCCAAAGTGTGAGTGAGAGAATAGAATGTGTAACATGAGAGAGACACACTCTCTATTTATACACTAACTTGACTTGACCTTTACTCAACTAGGTCGACCTCAACTTAACCACTTAACATAATGCTGACTGGGCCAACCCCCACTAGGGTGGTCTAATAACCCTTTGACCCACATGGCCGACCCTCAATAGGGTGGTCTAATAACCCTTTGACCCACATGACTTATATGGAATCGACCCCAACAAGGTGGTCTAATAACCCATCAAGTATAAGTTACGACACTTACAATATAAATGACGACACTTCCGTATAGAGGAATAATAAAATCTCTATAGGAATACAACATACATATATGTGAAATACATTCCGAAGTTACATATACATCAACAAGCCCCTCAAAGGATGCACCCACAAAAACATATACCTTATCATTCGCCTGAAAAATAAAAAGTGTCTGTCAGAAAAAATGAAACTTGACATAGCTATGCAAATTTTCAATACATAAAAGTTATATATTTGGAAACATGATTCAATTTCCTACATTTCATCTTTTTTACTCAATGCAAGATATTTTGCGTAAGTATCTAAAAAATCCAAGTAAGTTGAGGGATGCTTGATTTTTCAGTTTTCTATTGCATCTAATGCGCCAAAAGTGACCCTCATTACCTTGCACTGACCCAAAGGTTATTGGAATTTTGTGATTAGCAAAGTGAATGTAATCATAATCAAATATTTTCCTAATGTATTCAATTGAAAAAACAATGGTAATTAAAAAGGTAGTTAGATGATAACGCTTCGATTCTGAACCATATATTCTTATCTTTGTGTACTCTTGAAACATGAGCCAATATCCAATTCTAGTGTCCTAGCTTAATTACATCAGCTTTTTGCACTCGTGAAAAACCCTTCAAGGAGGATTACCATGCATAAGATTATAGCTAACATACATGACTATATTAACAAAGTAAACAAACCCCTAATGATTTGATCTCGGGAGTATGTTCAATCACTAATTTACACGCACTTGCATTTGTCATGTAAAGTCTTAGATATTGGAAAAGAGCATCTCGATGATATAACATTAGGTATAAAATATAAGATGGGTACCTGAAGGAAAGTTTAAAAATTGACCCTGCATTATCTCAACAAAGAATTGGGTATAATCATACTTGGTAATAACGATAGATAGTGGACATGAACTCTAAAATGGTATCATCCACTACTACATGTCATGGTTATCTCCTAGTAATTGACACACCATGGCAATGGCTTGCATGGTGATGCTTGAGAAAATATCAATTTTGTAAGGGGTGATCCCTTTGGGATTTCTGTATTTTGAGCTAAGAGTCTTCTAAGTAGTTTATCATTTTCTTCTTGATGTAGGGAATGGTACTTTTTTCAAATAATCTTCTTCTAGATTTGATGAATATTCGCTTCTTTAGTCATAGAGAATAAGAACCGTGGATTGACTAATTATAATAAATGATTTTTTTATGAGGATTGAGCGAGTGTCCAAATTCTTTTTCATATCCTAACAAGAACCATGATAATAGAGTTCAATTTCAAAATATTTACTACAATATTTATTTTTACAACTATTTAATTCATTACAAATATAATGACTAGATAATATTTCTCTTAATTTATTTTCAAGCAAATAAATAAAATTATAAAACACAACAAAGTGACCCCTCTCCTTTTTAAGTTTCATAAATCATTTCATGATCATCATTTCTTTATTCTCATATATATATATAATTTCAACTTAATAAATAAAAAAACATAATTAATACTTTCACTCCATTAATTATTTAAATAGATAACGCATGAAATATAAATATATATATGTGGGGCGTAGAAAATTTAAAAGCAACAACTAACTATTATGAGCAATATAAATAACGTTCATAGGAAGTGACTTTCATAAGTTAGAATAAAATATATTAAAATTAACTATAATTTTAATTATAAATGGGAGACAACATAATTTTTTTTTTCCATTTTCATACATACATGCTTAGTGAAATTTAATGTTTAAATATAAGGTGAAATTTAAGTGGAGAAACTTTGTAATTTTTTATAAATATTTTTGTTGGTCAATTAACTTTATTTCATATAATAATTCGTACATGGTTAGTGGAATATAATATTTAAACAAAAGTTTAACTTTAGGACGAGAAACTTTGTAATTTCTTTATAAATGTTTTCGTTGGTCAACTTTGTGTGCTAAATATATTGATTATATCGATTGACATATTTTTATACTCTAGTCTTTGTGCGAATGGCAGTCTTGTCGAATGTTATTTTTTCTCACTATAACTGTATTTTCAAGTGCCAATTTGTTTAAAAAAATTCGTCGAAGCTCTTGTCGTTTTGATAGTGTAAGACAATTTAAATATAATAAAATGATATTTAAGATCAGTTATTCGAATTATATTACACATGAAAAGTGTTACCTGTAGAGAGATTTTTTAAATTCCCACTTACGACATTTAGAATCAAACTCTCTTACAATCATCGGTGGCATTACTTATCCGGCGAATGAAATTTGAACGCAATCTCCACAAAAAATATAAAACATGCAACTGACATGATACGTCGCGGTATCAGTTGACGTGCTTAGCGGTATTAAAGATACGCCACGATCTAAAAATTTGTACTAAAGATACGCCGCGATCTAAACATACATGGCTCCGACTGCAATGTATCGAGAGAAAGGACCAAATAATGCTTGTTCCACTTTGGTATTGTTTAATTGCAATTTATCCGTTCAGGGCAGCACCTTGCATTTTGTAATGCTTTTAATAAGTTCTTTATAAGAAAGGGATGTCTCCAAATCTCTGCCGCTCGCAACTGAAGGTTGGCGCACGATGCTTAGCTTTGGTATCTGAGAATCGTTATTAGTATGACTTGTTGGTGTAATAATAATGTCGATTACGTGTGATGTGCTAAGCATATAGCTCATTCTTATTCTAGTGCGGTCGCTCGTTGGTATTATTTTGTCGACGACTGAACTAAATCACTTATCGTCAAAAGATTTGCATTGCATAAACTGATTCTAAATCTAATGGATCAAGAACAAAGAAAGGTAGGGAATCGGATAACATGGAATAACTGCAAGTATAATTGAAGCTTTTCAACTTTGTGAATATGCCCTATACTCGAACTAATTAATTCACATCATTTCTTCTAAATGAAATCTTTGAATCTAGGTCGTCAGATTTGAAATTAAGTCATTGTACGTCTTCATATTTCATAATAAGATTTGAAAGTAAGTCGTTAGAGTTCCAACCAAGATTTGCAATTAGTACGTTCTTAGTGCCATGTCCACAAATGCAAAATCTAGGTGTACGTATTCAAAATCTGATCGAGTAAATGGAATCATAAGCGATATATTAATGCTCCGTTGATACATCACTATCCTGAACGCGGTTTTAAAATACTTTTCGATTATCCCAGGATTTTCTATTTTGTCATTTCGGGATTATTTTGTGGAAAGGCACTTCTCCAATTTAATAGAGTGCAAATGCTTTAGGGTGGATAACGTTCAACGTTAAAGATACTATATATATATGCGCTTTACAGAGAATTTATAATACCTTAAACCAAAATGTCTATCATAGTAATATTTTATATTATATTAGCAGCTTTCAGTTTTGGCAGTAGTGCTATTAACATGTCTACATCTTTATACATGCGATGTTGTTTTCAAAGATGATTTAAAATCACAGTTGCTGCAATTCTGTAGCATTTATAAATTATTCCTCTTCCCCTACAATATTTTTGGGATGTACTAACCCGTCACAGAATGATGTTCAAGGGCCCCATAATGACCATGACATAAACCTATCAAATAAAATAGCATGGATACGTCTGACCACTACTCTGAAACCCTCTTTTAGATCAGAGACGTACATATCCGAGGAAAAAAAAAGATCAGAGACGTACATTTCCTCTTAAAAGAATCCTGCGACTGTCTTGTCTTATCATCTCCATTTTTAATCCCATACACTCCCGCGAAAAAAATGTTGCAGGACCCAGGAAGCGACATGACTGATAAAACTATCAAATAAAAGAGGATGCTTACGTGTGATCATCACCCAGCTCTAGATACTGGTTTAGATCCGCCACATATATCTCTAATTATAATTATAAATTACAAATCGTATGGGTGTCTCGCCTTATCATCTATAGTCTTAAAATCCGGAGAGGAGTCACAAATATATTTTATTCCGAGATTTATTTGGTTTTACTAAAATATAGTACTACTTTATGTGTGTGAGCGTTTTGTTATTCATATTATTCATATAATAGGTCGGATGAGAAATTGTGTGCGTCTGCTTTGATGGTTTTATCGCTAGCTTGAAATAATATTGTCACATCGCGTAAGGACGTCGCACAGAATTTTAGCTAATCAGCCATAGTTCACTTTGGTTCGTTATGGATGAGTAAGGGTGGCTATGGCTGACTTTTGTTGATTATGAATGATTTTGGTTGAATATGGTTGATTTTGGTTGATTATGGTTTACCATAGTTAGCTATGATTGACTTGTGTTGAACGTGGTTGAATAATTTAGCATGGTTGAATTTCATAGTGTAATAACTTTTTATTTTAATAATAAATTTTAATTATTTATTAAATGCACTATTATGATGTAGCAATGGTATCAACCAACTATATAGTATGCTATTTCCTCCATGTTGGAAGATAAAGGCATTTCTACTTTCGAAATAAGATGAGGGACCAAGTAGCAAATTCATCTTCCAGAAACTATTTAGCTTAGATAGGTAGTTTACCCTTACTACCCACCACAAGTTTGGATAGACATTTTACCCTTGCTACCCACCCGGTAGGTAGGGATTATTCCAAAATAAGTGGATCCAACGGTGACTAGAAATCTTGAACGTTGTTGAGTTGATGACAGGTTTTAGCTCAGAGACATTCACTATCAAGTGAATACACAATTATGGTGGAATGTGTAGTTTGGAATCATTTTCACATACTCACTACAAAATTTTATAAGTTTCATAAAAGAGTGGATGGAGCTTATGATGTTTAGTCTTGTAAAATCATTGTTTTTGAAGATATAACCATACCTTATCACTAATCACTAACCTTGAAGGATGTAGGGATACGAGGGACATGTCGTGATCGCATCTTGATGTGTACTTGATTACTTTGAAGGGCATTGTGTACTTGGATATGAATATGGCATAAATATTTCATAACTACAATAACCTACATCTGGGCATTGAGATGGTTGTTGTGAACTTGGAGCTGGAATGGTGGCTCATAACTCAAGAGAGAATGTTGGTTGTGGGAAACCTACACACTGCTCCCAAGAACGCACAGAACCTTAACAAGGACGGGGAGGAGGAGTGCGCTTCTACCAAGCAAGCACAAGCTCCAAAGAATGACACAGTTAACAAGAAGTTTGCACATTCACGAAAGATGAAGTTGGTTAGTAACTTAATGAAGTGACTATTATAAAGATAGTGGTAGCTAATTATGATTCACACTGTCAACCCTATTTTCCTATTGTAGTAGCTACTCTATAAAATTTCCTTCATTTCTCAAATAATAAAGTGATGAATCGTTTATGGATCTCTTATATTCTAATGTTTCGCTTATTATTTGTCTAATTTATCTTTCTTGCAGATCTTCTTGGAAAATCAATTGATATTAGAACTTTAGATCTAGATGATTCCACCGTGAAAGATAATCTCCATAAAAAAATTATTTTTTTTGTGATTGCCGATGGTTCCACCTCCTCCTTCTAGCGCTAGGACTACCAACGTTATGGCTTCATTTGTACTTTGGGCTAGGTGCCTCCTCCACTAGTTCGCTAGGGTTCCCTTGTTCTAGTCTTATTTGTGTAACTTTTCATAGCTTCGAAGGTCTCCATTAAGAAAGATTGGGGTCCCTTCCCTAAGTGCCGAAATTCTATTATACCTCCATTATCTCTGTAGGATTCCATTGGCTCCTTTGGCCTTCCTTCATTTGTTTTGAGTCTCTCATTTTGTGTCATCTAGGGATCAATACATTCTGCACCTGATATTGTGCATTTTGTTGCATATATTGCCAGCCTAATTCTTGAGCATTTGATTTTTTGCCACTATGACTCCCTATCGAGCACACTCTTCATAATATTCTCACTTCCTGTTGACTTCATCAATGGATGAATTGGGACATACCCGACATGAGTTGATTCGATTATAGCAAGATCACCCCCTTACTTTCCCTCTAGATTTGGACACTCGCTATCAGTATCCCATGTATAATGGGCATACAAATGGGGATCTCTTGGATCAGGAGTTTGTCCACATACTTCCACACCTTCCTAGATCTTGATGAGGAAACCAAACTTCATATTGCTACTTTATAGTTGGAAGGTGTGGTGCAACAATGGTGGGACTCATAGTTTGTTGCTTCTACATTAGTGGTCGATATTGGTATTGATGCTATTGAGTCCGCCCATGCTCTCCCTATTCACACTTGGGATCATCTTTTCCAAGCTTTGTGGGATCGTTTTTACCCCGTGGATATCTTCAAAGTTTGTTGGCTCATTTCCTTTAGATCTGATAATACATGGGATAGATGGTGTGAGCTTATATTGATGTCTTATGTAAGCTTCACATTCATCTCAACATTTGCGATCCCTAACAGGTACTTGTGGTTAAGTTTAATTCTTGTCTTGTGCTTGTCTATCATTGAGAAGTCGATCCATTTGACTCCTCAACCCTGTACAATACCTTTTTGCATGCTCTTGTAGTGGAAAGGAATATCTCCCCCCACTTGCATCTTCCCCCTCCCCATTCCACCACTTCACCCCCCCCACTTGTTAATTTTTCGATAATTTTATTCAATATTATCTAGGATCAATAAGAGAATAAAAAATACAACATAACAATCACAAGTGACAATGGACACAAAGCATTTCACCATGGAAAACCAAGAAGGTGAAGAACCCCGCAACTTTCTCAGAGATAGAATGAGCACCAATACGAAGATCACAAAGATCAAACCCCAAAAGATAGATGTCTTCAACATCTACTCCTCCTCCACTTGTGCGCACTCCTCTCTCTCAACTATGCAAGTTGGATGAGTGAGTGAATGAATAAAATGAGAGAGACACACTCTCTATTTATACAACTTAACGTGCCTTTAACCCTAACTGGGTCGACATCCTAAGGAAGCCTAATAACCCATCCACATGACTCATACAGGGCTTACCCCACCAAGGTGGTCTAATAACCCATCAAATATAAGTTACGACACTTACAATGTAACTTGCGACACTTGCAAATACAAATGATGACACTTCCAACTGAAGGAATAATACATCTCCATTAGGGATATAATAAAGTACAAATGTAATACATACAATATATAAGTGAATATCTTCTGAAGTTACAAATACATCAACACTCCCTCTTAAATAGGAACGTATTCTCTTGACACAGGTCATTAATACATATAGGCACAAGTCTTCCATTTTGGAGCTGGATCATCGTCACTGGATCACGGAGCATCATCGTCACTACTGCTGTAGTCATCATATCGATCAGTGGTGCTATCTATCAATTCTTCTCCTCATAGGAAGTTCTACAGAGCCAAACCTTTTTCATGCTAGATGTAGACGTAGCCTCCTATGGGTCTTCATCATCTCTACAAGCGGGCCATCCTATGGAATTCTCAGGGCTGATTATGTGCATCAACAAAAGCTCGAAAGAGCATCCCAGGACTGATTACGAGCTCACTGCTCAACCTATCGGATCTCCTAGTACTTTTACGTGTGACCTCCATAAAACCTTAAAAGAGCATCTTGTGACTTGTAAGATCTCTAAAGAGCATCCGAAGACTTTTACGTGACTGGCACAACCTGTGCAATCTCCACGATTGATTACATGTGGTCTCCACAAAACTTTAAAAAAGTGTCTTGTGACATGCTAGATCTCTAAAGAGCATCCCAAGACTTTTGCGTGCCTAGCACAACCTGTCTGGATCTCTAGGACTGATTACATGTGATCTCACAAAAACTTAAAAGAGCATATTGCAACCTACAATACTCTAAAGAGCATCCGAGGACTTTTACGTGCCTAGCACAACCTATCCGGATCTCCAGGGCTGATTACATTCTTTTGCACAACCTCTCCATGGCCACGGAGTATCATCCTGATACTCATGATCACATTGATAATCTTTGAATGGAGCATCATCTTCATGCTCATGATCATACTGATCATCATCATACAGTGCATCATCTTGATGCACATAATCACATGATCATCCTAATCATTATCATAGCGTCATCATGATGCATATCATATGGAGCATTGTCTTGATGCTCATCACACAACACTTACATCCATAGCCATGGGAACGATCCTCCTACCACCATGCTTGGAATGGCTGCTGCAGATGTGTCCCATGACTTCCTCCTTGAAGTATCTTCTATATGAAGAACACCAAGCCTCTCTCTGAAGTACTCAAACTTCACTCTGGCTATTGGTTTGGTCAACACATCTACAATCTGCTCATCTATCGCAGCATACTGGAGCTTCACTGCTCCTCTCTGCACCATATCCCTGATATAGTGATACTTGATCTCGGTGTGCTTCGACTTGTCATGGAACACTGGGTTCTCAGACAACTTCACACAACTCTAGTTATCATAGAAGACACAAGTAGCATCCAACTGGAGATCAAAAAAATCAGACAGTAGCTTCCTTAGCTATATTGCCTCACAACTGGCCGAACAAGCTGCGACATACTCTGCTTCGACTATACTCAGTGCTACGCAGGATTCCTTCCTGCTAAACCAAAAGATCACACCTGATCCCATACTGAAGCAGCACCCTAAAGTGCTCTTCCTATCTATAGCACTGCCTTCCCATTCTGAATCAACATAACCCTTGAGGTAAAGCTTTTTATTCGCATCATACTTGAGCCCATAATCAACCATACCCTTCAAGTACATCATAATATGCTTTACAACAATCAAGTGAACATGTCTAGGATCTGTTAGGAACTAGCTCAAGGTGTTCACAACAAAGCAAATATCTAGTCTTGTGTTCGTCGGGTACATCTAGGACCCAATTATCTCACGATACATCATGGCATCAACCGACTCTGATGAAGCATCACTCAATAGCTTCAGGCTCAATTCCATAGGTGTTTCCATGGCCTTACAGTCCATCATCCTGAACCACTTCAAAATCTCTAATGCATACTTCCCTTGTCCAAGAAAGATTCTGTCTTCACTTTGCCACACCTCCATACCTAGAAAGTAATGCATCATACCCAAGTCCTTCATCTGGAACTCGGCAGCAAGGTTCCTCTTCGTGTCGGCAATCAACATATCCTCACCTATCATAAACATGTCATCCACATACAATAGGAGTATCACTAGATTGCCTTCCTTAACCTTGTAGTAAAGGTTGGAATCCGCTTTACTCTTGGTAAATCCCAAACTGGATAAGAAGATGTCTAGCCTACTATACCATGTTTTGGGTGCTTGCTTCAAGCCATACAAGGCTTTCTTTAACTTGCACACATATGAATCCCTATCATGTGTCTCAAAACCGAGTGGCTTCTCTACATACACTTCCTCTTCAACTACACCATTCAAGAAAGATGTCCTGACATCCATCTGGTGTATCTTCCACTTCATTACTGCAGCCAAAGAAAATCCTATTCTGATGGAAGTGTATCTGGCTACAGGTGTAAAAGTCTCTTCATAATCTATCCCTTCTTTCTGGGAGAAGCCACGAGCCACAAACCTTGCCTTGTATTTCTCTATGCTACCATCTGCAACATGCTTGATCTTGTAGATCTACTTGGAAGTCACAATAGACTTCGCTTCTTGTCTTGGGACCACATGCCAAACATCATTCTTCATGATCGAATGGTATTCCTCGACCATGGAATCCTTCCATTCTTTCTTTTCTGCTGCTTCTTCATAATTGGAAGGTTCTTTGTTCATTATGTCATGGAGTAAGGAAACATAGCTGGTGTGTGACCTTGTCATTTTTATTTCTCTATGTTCCTCCTCTGGAATACCATACATTTATGCATCTTGGATGAGCTCCCTAGCCCATGCTGGTTTCCTCTTGTGAGAGTTCTTCTCATGGGGTGGATCTACAGGTTCTTTTGGATCTTCTATTTCACGATCCTCTTCTGGAATTACTTTGTTCATGGTGGTGTCTTGTATTCTAGGCAATCTTGGTTCTTCATTCTATTCCATAGGTGGCTCCCTTGATTTGATGTATGTTGAGTCTTCATCAAAGGTCACATCCCTGCTGATGTCAATCCTCTTGGACCCTGGAAAGTAGATTCTAAATTCCTTTGAGTGTTCACTGTACCCCACAAATATACCCTTCTTTCCTGAAGGACCTAACTTTGTCCCCTTTTCTTTTGGAGCATGTGTATATATTGGACAGCCAAATTTCCTAAGATGGCTAACTTCTGGTTTATTACTAGAGAAGGTTTGTTCTGGTGTCTTGTTATCAAGTATCCTGTGAGGTGTTCTATTTTGTACATATACAATTGTCCTTGCTGCTTCTTCCCATAGATGCATAGGCATATATTGGTCATGAAGCATTGCCCGTGCTGCTTCCATGATTGTTCTATTATTCCTTTATGCAACCCCATTTTGTTGTGGATTGTAAGGAGTGGTCAACTCCCTCTTAATAACTGAATCACTGCATAACTTCTTGAAGTCCCCTGAAGTGAAGTAACCACCATTGTCGGATCTAAAGGTCTTGATCTTCTTGTCAGTTTAGTTTTCTATCAAGGCTTTGAATTTCTTGAACTTATCAAACACTTCATCTTTGTTCTTCAAGAAATATACCCAAGTCTTCCTAGATAAATCATCAAAGAAAGAAACATAATATATACATACCCACTCAGAGAACTGGATGACATTGGACTGCATACATTAGAGTGGATAATCTCCAAGATTCCTTTTTCCTTGCTTTCACTACTTGGAAATTCCTTCTTTGTGTTCTTTCCTTTTGCGCATCCTTTGCAAACACCTTCATGCTTTGACTGGATTTCAGGAACATCTTCAACTGCTTTGCTTGCAATTGGTAGTGCTCTATATTGCACATGTGCAAGCCTTCTACGCCAAAGTTCACTTGGCTCCATGGATTCATGTACCATGGCATGTTCAGGTTGTCCCTTCAATTTGTACAATACTCCCTCTTTCTCTCCAATCACTACTGCATCCTCTATGGTCTTACCTTTTGGCCACATAAGTACTTGGCCATCCAAAAATGAAACTCTCATCCCCTTTGCATCCAAAGATGATATGGAGAGAAGATTCTTCTTGAGTCCAGGTACATATAGAACATCTTTCATCTTTAAAGACTTCCTAGAGTCTAACTTGTAGGAGGCTTCACCACTTCCTTTTATAGGGTATTGATAGTCATCCCCAAGTTTCACCTTATGAGGTGACTCACGTTCAGATAGGTCCATTAGAGATTCTTTGAATCCCGTCATATTTTTAGAAGCCCCACTATCAATAAGACAATCATTACACCCAAGTGTAACAATACGTGTGAGAGCAGAGATTAGAACATATTCTTCATCACTTGAAGAGTCTTCACTTTCAACCTTAGTGTTATTCTTGGGAGGTTCATCATCCTCAACAGCATGAGCATGATATATCTTCTTGTTGTACTTCTTGTTGTTGTTGTTGAATCCATTTCTATTCTTGGGACATTCTGAGGAATCGTGTCCCTTCTCATAACATGTGTAGCATCTAATGTGAGAGAGATCATTTTTCTTTTGATGATGGTGAGAAGATTTCTTGGGATGAGGTTGCTCCCTCTTGAACTTACCTTTCTTGGTTTGTGATGTGAGAGCTTGGTCTTCACTTCCCATATTTTCTTCTTGGGCCACAAGTCTAGCTTCTTCTTGTGAACATTCCTCCCATAGTCTACTGAAAGAGATCAATTTCTTTCTTGCACAAATAACTTGGATGAAGGAGTCTCATGACCTAGGTAGGCCATTCAATGTGGTCATTAGAATTTCTCCATTCTCCACTAGTTCATCCACAAATTCAAGTTGTTCTTTGACTTTAGAGACCTTAGTAAAGTAGGATTGGATGGTCTCTCCATTCTGGATCTTTACCCCTTTCAATTATTTCCGTAATGTCATCTTCCGATTTATATTATTTCCTTCAAACAACTTGGTCAAGGATTCAAACATCTCCTTAGGTGTATTTAGGGAAGACATGTGGGGTATGAGATGGTCTTTGATAGAATCAGCAATGATTCTCTTGGCCTTGACCAAGTTCTTCTTGTGTAAGGCCTTAGCCTCATCTCCCTCTGGAACTGGAACCTCTTCACTTATGTAGGTGTCCAATTCATTCTCTTCTAGGATTAACCCAATCATATACTTCCATGATTGGAAGTTAACAACTCTTTGAAGCTTATCCTCAAGCTTGGTGTGGTGATACATCTTAATGATAAACTCAAATGGAAATAAAAGATTTAGGTCTTACCACTTGATTTGCTGAAACTGGATCTCGAGCTCAATTAGGGTTTGTCAAAGAAACCCTAAAAATTCAAACTTTGAATTTCAAACTTCTGATTGGATGGAAAGATGCACCTTCCTGAGCTGATCAAGATGGTATACTTCAATTTTGAAATCTCCAAAATTTGACCCCTCAAAATTAACTTTGAAATTTTTGGATCTACAGTTTCTGGTTTTTTGGTTTTCTAGTCAAAATCCTGAACTAAGGTTTGATAGAGCTCGGGGTTCTTCCCAACCAAAAAGTTCTATCTTAGTCTCTAAACTTTGATTTTTCTAAGGAGCATCCATCCGTGGTCTTAGATTCCAAAAATTCCAACTTTCTCCGAAACCCTAATTTCCCACAGTAGTGACAGGCCAAAAACTGAAAATGCTCAAAATTGAATTCTGTCTCGACAAAAAGATGCACCCTTGCTAGGAGAGTCAATCTAGCCTCGTTCCTTTGATGAACTATGGAGAGAAACCCAAAAATTAAGAATCCCTAGCTTATGCAGCTGCACAGTGTCTTCTTCTTAGTACCACTGTGATACCATGTTAATTTTTCTATAATTTCATTCAATATTATCTAGGATCACTAAGAGAATAACAAGCACAACTTAACAATCACAAGAGACAATGGAGAGAAAGCATTTTACCGGGCAAAACCAAGAAGGTGAAAAACCCCGCAACTTCCTCAGAGATAGAATGAGCACTAATACAAAGATCACAAAGATCAAACCCCAAAAGATAGATGCCTTCAGCAGCTACTCCTCCACTTATGTGCACTCCTCTCTCTCAACTATGCGAGTTGGATGAGTGAGTGGATGAATAAAATTAGAGAGACACACTCTCTATTTATACAACAAATTAACCTTCCTTTAACCCTAACTGGGATGAATTCCTAAGGAATCCTAATAACCCATCCACATGACTCATACAGGGCTGACCCCACAAAGGTGGTCTAATAACCCATCAAATATAAGTTATGACACTTACCATGTAACTTGCAATACTTGCAAATACAAATGATGACACTCCCAACTAGAGGAATAATACATCTCCATTGGGGATACATAAAGTACAAATGTAATACATACAATATACAAGTGAATATCTTCCGAAAATACAAATACATCAACACCACTCTGCCATCCCATCCTCGCTCTACCAAGACTGGTACATGGCGCACATATCACCGTAGTCATTTTCATTCTTTTGAGGACTCTTGTGTGTTGGAAGGCCAATGTCTAGATTATCCTATCAAGAGTTTGATTTTTGTAGATATTAAGAATTATTCTAACACCCCTTCTGCTCAGGCTCATATTGTTTTGAAGAATCCTATTGCCCCTAATCAATCCTTAATTCTTATGACTACTACCACTCCTATGACAGTTGAATCCCCTCTCTTTACCCACAATTATCAAACCAAACATCACTTGGCCACACTGATAATGGATAATGGTAATTCGAAAAATATGGTGTCCCATGATCTTGTTCAGTGTCTTGCCCTTCCTACCACTCCCCACCCTCATCCCTATCAACTCTATTGGGTGCAAAAATATGGGCCTCGCCTCATGGTGACCCAATGTTTTGCGGTGATATTTTCCACTCAACCTTTCCATGACACTATTGATTGTGATGTCTTTCCCCTTCGTTTCATTGATCTCCTTTTGAGGGTTCCTTACCAAGAATGACATAAATCTATTTATCATGTCCACACTCACCAGTATCATTTGCAACATTAGGGTTGGAAATATGTGCTTACCTCTTCATCTTTAAAAGAACCATTCTTCCAATCTTACCCGGATGCTATCCACTACCTTAGTCTCAATCAATATTCTTCCTTATGTCTGGTTCACCCTCCCAAACCCGATAATTTCATTCATCCTTTCCCTCTTAATACGCTTTTTTTATTACATGAGTATGCATATGTATTTTCCACACCTGAGGGCCTTCTGCCAACTTGTCCTATTGTTGATACTATCAATCTTATTCCTAGTTCCTCCTTTCCTAATTATCTTGCATATCGTCTCATTCCCATTGAAGTGGTTGAACATGAACATCAAATCCAACAAATATTTGACTCTAGCCATATTTAGCCTAGTTCTTCCCCTTGTTCCTCCCTTGCCTTTATCATCCCAAACAAAGAGACTTAGGAATGATGCTTGGTCATTGATTATTGTGCCCTCAATAAGGCTACCATTAAAAACCTTTATCGCCTCCCCCACATTGATGACATTCTAGACCAGTTGCAAGGAGCCCGCTATTTAACCAAGATGGATCTCATGGAAGGGTATCATAAGATGGATCTCACGGAAAACAACATTTTAGACTAGATTTGGCCTCCATTAGTGGCTTTTGATGCATTTTGGCCTCACTAATGCACCAAATACCTTCATGTGTTTCATCAACGACATCTTTAGATCCCATCAGGGTAAGTTTGTGGTCATCTATTTAGATGATTTTCTGATTTGTAGCACGACCTAGGAGGATCATATTTAACACCTCCACTCTATTTTGGATTTATTACAATAGCATAAATTATAGCTTGAATAACACAAATAATTTTTTGGTCAGAACTTTGTCAAATATATGGGTTTTATCATTGATCATGATGGGATTTTCCTAGATGATGCCAAGGTGTGTGCATTGGATGAGTGGTATTCTCCTACCAGAGCCTCAAATCTCAATTTTTTTTGGGTGGAATAAAATTTTATAGTAGATTCATGGCCATTTTTTTTCAATTGGCTCACTCCCTTCACCACTTTCAAATCAATCTCGTTTGGTTTGGACACCTCTTGCTCAACAATAATTTCAGTCTCTCAAGAATTCTCTTTGTTCTGCTCTAGTGCTATGTCTTCTAGATCTTCAGTAGCCATTTGAAATTGAGATATATGCTTCTCAATTTTATATTGGGGTCATACTTAAACAAGGAGGACACCCTGTTTCTTACCATTCATAAGCTCTTTTTGATTCCAAACTCCACTACAATACCTATTATAAGGTTTTTTATATCTTGGTGCAGTATTTAAAACAACGGTGACACTACAATTTGGGAAATCCATTCTTCACATTGAGCATCACCCCTTGATTTTTATTTATTATAAAACAAATATCTAGGAGCAACTGATTCTAAAGTGGGAAGCATACATTCAACACTTTCATCTTGTGATTAAATACAAAAAGGGTACTCGCAATCATATGAAAGAACTCCTCAGTCATCCTCCCTATCAGGTGCTACACATTTTGGAAGTGCGTTGTGTTTCTTATGATTCCTACAAAGAAATCTATGCTTCTAATGCTTTCTTCGATTCGATTTGGGAGGCTTTCCATTGCACCACTGAAATCAATCAGACCCCCTTTCTAGATTATTCAATTCATGATTTATAGCTTTACAAACTTAATCAAATTTGTGTGCCTTTGTCTGATGACTGTCTTCTTCTCACATAGAGGCCCATGCTTCTTCCTATGGTGGGAATTTTGGTACCAAAAAGACACTTCACCATCTGCAACGTCATTTCTTTTGTCCTACTATGCAACATCAAGTGTTGCATTTCATTTGTGCTTGTTCTTTATGCAGTCAACATAAGACTGCCAACCATAAGTATGGTATGTATCATCCTCTTCCTATCCCATCCCATCCATGGGAGTGCATCTCCATGGATTTTCTTAGTGGTTTATCCCCCACTTTCCACAAGCATTTGGGTTTTCATTTTTTTTTCCTTCTAGGATGGACCTTTTTATTCCATGTATTAAGATTACCTTTGCTATTGACATCATTTCCTTATTATTTTACCATGTTCTGTCTCACTTTGGTTTTCCCACATCTATTATCTCATACCATGACTCTCGCATTTTTAGCACATTTTGGAATACATTATGGTATTTTTTTGGGTTTCATCTTCAAATTTATACTACCTTCCACTACCAAAGTGATGGTAAAAATGAGGTACTTAACCAATCCCATTCTCGGAGACATCATGTCTACAACTCAATTCAAGGGACCATAAATCCAGGGACGATCCAATCCCATTCTCAGAGACATCATGTCTACGGCTCAATTCAAGGGACCGAAGTCTGGGGACGATCCAATTCCCACATGTCCACCAAGGACTTCATTCTTAGAGACATCATGTCTACGGTTCAATTCAAGGGATTGAAGTCTAGGGATTATCCAATCCCCACATGTCCACCAAGGAATTCATTCTCAGAGACATCATGTCTACGGTTCAATTCAAGGGACCGAATTTCGGGGATGATCCAATCCCCACATGTCCACCAAGGACTTCATTCTTGGAGACATATGTCTACGACTCTCTTTAGGACTAAAGTCCAAGGATGATCCAATCCCCATCATGTCCACTATGGGACTTCATTTTCGAAGACATGTGTCTATGGCTCACTTTAGGACTGAAGTCCAGGGATGATCCAATCCCCACTTGTCCACTAAGGACTTCATTCTCAAAGACATACGTCTATGGCTCTATTTAGGACTGAATTCTAGGGATAATCCAATCCCCATCATGTCCACTGGGGACTTCATTTTTGAATACATGTGTCTACGGCTCACTTTAGGACTGAAGTCTAGGGATGATCCAATCCCTTTTCTTTCTCAGAGACATATGTCTACAGATCCTTTTAGAACATGTGTTCAAGGATGATGCAATCCTCTTGTCAACTTATACCCTGTCTAAGGACCATCCACCAACCTCTCTGTCGGCATCACCAATATATGTATCCACATCATCGACCTCACTGTTGATGCAGGCAATCTCATCATAAGTGACCACATCACTCCCCCTTTCGAGGAGGGTCCTACCAAGCTTGTCTCGGAAATAATCAAACTTTACGTGAGGAAGAGGTTTGGTTAGTACATTGGTAACTTGTTCACTTGAGGTAGAGATTTGGTTAGTACATCGACAACTTGTTCACTTGAGGTAGAGGTTTGGTTAGTACATCGGCAACTTGTTACAAATTCAAACTTTATAGTTCCTTTTTGCACCATATCTTGTATATAGAAATGTCAGATCTCTATGTGCTTTGACTTATCATGGAACACTGGATTCTATAACATCTTGATACAACTCTGTTTGTCACATAGGCTCACAGTTGGGTCTATCTCTAAGTCAAACAATCCTGAAGCCATACTGCTTCGCAACTAGTAGAGCAAGCAGCCATATATTCCGCTTGTGCTGAGAGCCACACTAGACTTCTTCCTGCTAAACCATGAGATCATGGCTAATCCCAAACAATAAAATCCTCTCGATGTGCTCTTCCTGTCTGATACACTTTCTTCCCAATCAACATCTGTGTAGCCATTTGAAGTCATGATTTCCAACATAGATCAAAGTCTATCATATCCTTTAGGTACCTCATCACATGCTTTGCAACTATCAGGTGAACACATCTAGTTTCCACTAGATACTGACTCAAGGTTTTCATAGCAAGGCATATATCTGGCTTGGTATTCGTTAGATACATCAACGACCCAATAATGTGTTTGTACAGAGTCACATCAACTAACTCTGAGGAGTCATCAGCTAGCAACTTCAAGTTGGAACCCATGAGAGTGGCCATGGCTTCACATTCCAACATATCAATTCTTCTCAAGATTTCCACAGCATACTTTCCTGGGATGAGAAAGATTCCTTCTGAGCCTTGCCATACTTCTAGACCTAGGAAGTAATGCATCAATCTGAGATCTTTCATTTTCAATTCTGCAGCCATCTTCTTCTTGCTTTTCATGATTTGTTTGTAAAAATAGATCATCCACATACAGTAATAGTATGACAGGTTCATCATTCGTAATGGATCAGCTTTACTTTTGGTAAAGCCTAAGCTTATCAAGAAATTGTCAATTTGCCCTTTGTGATTGAACACCATTCACACTCTGCATTGAGTGATCTTCTGCATATCTATCTGTGCCATCTCTCATCAGATGGGTCTATTGATATGAGCCTCAATATCATTCGAACTCTGTGGTGAGTTCCTTCTTGCATCCATGTCATCTGTGTATAGAAACCATATTCAACCTTGTAGCAAAGGTTGAGATCCACATCACCCATGATGATCATTAAGCTCATCAATTGACTATCGATCATGGGTACCCGAACAGAGCTTTCTTCAATTGAATCCTTGATTCACACTTCTTCTTCAATTACATTATTAAGATAATGGTCTTTGGAGCAAACATCTTGTCATGATTCTGTTCCTCTTTCTAAGAGAATCTTCTAGCCACAAGCCTTCTATATTATGTTTGATTTGTAAATCTTCTTGTTGAACATCCATCACTTGTTTGGTGTTCATCACTCTTCATGATATTTCCTACAAATCAAAATTAATTACATGATTAGTAATACTTCATCATCATCAAATCATGTTGACATGATAACCTATTATGCATACAGATATGATTTACATAATTATGCTATTATCTTGACCAATACTTTGTCACAACACTTTTCCATATCATGTATGCATACAGTGGCTATCTAGATGCCTTCCATCTCTACCAGAACATACTATCGAGAGTGTGCACAACTCTCAGCATGTCAGCAAAGAGGTTTCATTCTAGACAAGCAACAATGGAATGTTTGTCCAACTTACCAATCATATGCATATTAGTAGTATACTGTTCAATGCTATATGAATGTTTACACTCAGCATGATATATTTTAGGAATACAAATATGCATACAACTATTACAAGCAATATCATTTACTATTTCAAAGAACAACTCAAATACTTATCTTTTATGTTTGTGTGGTTGCCTCCCGCTTGATCTTCTATATGACTTTTGAACTTCTATTCATTCTGTACCACTGTGCATGCTCAAGTGTGTACTAGTTTCATCCTCATGATCTCATACAACAGCATACATTTATTAGTATAATCTCAATATTATCAAAACATTATAATTCTAAATAATCTTGAATATGTATAGTCATGATCATAAATAATAAACATTAGTATTCAAGGTTTCAAGGAAGTCCTCTTTTACTCATGCATATTCTTATTTGATCATAGGACTCTTCTGGTTAGTTAAATCATCAATCAAGATAAGAGACATAATATGCATAAACCCAATCATACCAAGTATACCTATATAAGGGATCCTAACACAAGGTAAGATTCTAACTTGATATAGGAAAACATACCTGGATTAGTATACCTAAACAATATCTTCTTTGTTGTCTTCAATGATTTAGAGATCCTGTGCTAGAATATGCATATCTCATAGGTTAAGCATAATAGAACAAAGTCATACATACCTCGTAAGTAGACCTTCTATGTGATCAAATATTATGGATGAGTCTTTGTCTTCATGTCGTCATGGTCATGGAACTTGATTTGTCTTTCATAATGTACCTGTATCTTGTTAGCAGACAACATCAACCTCATACAACACCACAGTGCATTAGTACAATCATATAGCCCTAATCAATGAATGTCTTCTATCATGCATTCATACTTTTACTAGGGTGATAAGATAATTCTATCATTAATCAAGATTGTACTAACCTAAATAATATGAAGACAAACATATTATGAACTTAATCAAGAATTAGATTTCAAGACATACCTGTATTTTCTTAAGTCATACCTGTCAAGAAATTCTTGTAGTCTTCTTATGTAAGGTCTTAGCCTTAACTCCCCCTGAAACTGGATCTGGGGATCGATTAGGGTTTGTCAGAGAAATCCTAAAAATTCAAACTTTGAAATTCACACTTTTGAATGTATGGAAGAATGTGCCCTGCTGAGCTGATCAAACTAGCATACTTCAATTTTTAAATCTCCAAAATTTGACCCCTCAAAATTTCCTTCGAAACTTTTAGATCTTCTGGACAGGATCTCGAACTAGGGTTTGATGGAGCCCACCCTTCTACCTAATAAAAAGGTTTGATCCAAGGCTCTAAACTCTTATTTTTCTGAGGAGCTTCTAGTCATGGTCATAGACTTCAAAAATTCCAACTTTTGCTGAAGCCCTAATTTTCCATCTTTCCGATCAAAATCCCGAATTGGGGTTTGATCAAGCCCGGTCTTCTAGCCAACCAAAAAATTCGATCTTGGTCTCTAAATTTCCATTTTCTTGAATTCCAAAAATTCCAACTTTCTCTGAAACCCTAAATTCCGAAAGCCATGCATGAAGCTGCTCCAAAAATAATTATGTTTTGACAGAAATATGTACCTGATTGTTTCTGCTCTAACTCTGAACTTTTCGATCCACAGGGTTTGAAAACTTTTTCTGTGGTACCTTGACCTGTCATCTTTCCATCCCAACAGGTCTGAACTTAATTGTATTTTCTAAGAGAGATTTATGCCAAGGGTTGCAACGTGACTTGTTTATGGGATAAAACAGGAGAGCAAACTTGTACAGCGTGCCACGTGTCATTGGTTCAACTTCTTCCTCTGAAAACATTTTCTGAGATATTACCATCTGTTTACTACCTGTCACTTTTTATTAAATTTAATTTGGAGCTTCCTATCCCAAGTTATGATGTTTTTTCCTAGGTCACCTGAATTTGACTGAGATCTGGAAGACGAAGAAACCCTAACTTGTAATGATCATAACTCACAAAGTACAACGAATCTGAGGGTGTCCTTTGCACACAAGTGACCTGGGGATGTTATATACGACTTGTAAATGTTTCAAATTTTGAACCTTCTCCAAAATTGATTTATAGCAACATTTACACGATGAATGGTTTTTTCTATACAAAAGCCTAACCTTCAAATTGTCACAAGTGAAGCAAGTGTCGTAAGTGCCATACATTGCCTTCCTTCAGGTTAGCTCTGATACCATGTTAAGATTCAATATGCTAAGACATAAAATATCATCATTTCATTTCATTTCACAACAATAGAATATACAGGATCACTGAAGAAACAACAAGCACAACATAAATACAAGAGACACAGATTTATCCTGGGAAACCCTCATGGGGTAGAAAACCCAGCAAAGCTTCCTCAATATAGATGACCAACAAATACAAAGATACAAACCAAATACATGAGCTCCTCCTCCTCCAAATCATACCTCTCTCACACAAGTGCGCCACTCACAAGTGAATGAATGAGTGAGTTAAGTGAGGAACATCCTCCTCTACTTATACTTGTTCCCCGACTGACTTTTACACAAGCTAGGTCAGCCCCAACTTAATTACTGGGTTAAACACCCCACTACAACTGACTGGACCAACCCCTCTAGGGTGTTCTAATAACTCTTTGACCCACATAACACATACAAGGCCGACCCCTACTAGGGAAGTCTAATAACCCAAGTTACCACAATCCATCTCCGGATATACAATAAGATCTTCACGGAGGAATGAAACATCTCCGGAATAATAAAGTACAAATATAATATTCTTAAAAGTTACAATATCTCAATACACCTACTTGCATATATTTCAACAAAGTTATAACTGTGCCATCCACTATTCCACCAGTCTCTCTCTCCTTCTAATGCATGTTAATGCTATCAACCATTAGCTCCTTCTAAATTTCCTCTCAATTTAAATCCTCGAGGATCTGTCTATCAACAGTGGGAACAACAATCTTCCCAATCCTTCCTCCAACAACTATCCCATACACATGCTCAGGTTAAAACTACACTCTAATTTTCCCAGGATAGTTATGAAGCTCGACATGATGTCCATCGCAAGCTTCTTTCTTTGTATCCTAGTGATTGTGTTTGGTTGTATATGGATAAACGTCGGTTTCAGACCCAATGGCACCATAAGCGTAAACATTTATTTTTTGGTCCTTATACCATGCTTCAGTAGGTTGGTGAGAATTCCTATCACCTTGTTTTTCCTCCACGGGTTGGCATACATGATGTAGTCAATGTGAACAACTTTAATACTTCTGGACCTTCCTTTATTGATGAATCCATCACATCTCTCATCCTTTTTCCCATATTCCTGACTTCTAACCTCCTCTCCTCATTGATGCATTACATGAAACTTGATCTCATCAGACTCATACTTCCCATCATACCTCTCATCTGGTTGGAAAGGCAAGGAAAAATCCATCCCCATCCAAATGGTTTTCTCACAATGATATGGAACAATTATTTCCTCAATTTTTAATGGAATTAGGGACACTTCGGGATCAAAACGGAGAGGTATTGGGAAACCTATGCACAGCTCCCAAGAATGAACTTATCCCTATCAAGGAGGGGGAGGAGGAATGTGCTTCTCCCAAGCAGGCACATGATCCAAAGAACACATTTAACAAGGATTCTGCACATTCACCCAAGATGAAGTTGGTTAGTGATTTAATGAAGTGATTCTTAGAAATATTGTGGTAGCTAAATCTGATTCACATTGTCAAACCTATTTTCTTACTGTAGTAGCTACTCTATAAATATGCCTTCATTTCTCAATAATAAAGTGATGAATCATTTCTGGATTTCTTCTATTCTTATGTTTTTCTTGTTCTATATTTCTTGTATATCTTCCTGGTAGCACTACAACAAATTTGACATTTAGGGGTAGTTGCTTTCCGCCTCAAAAACTCATTTTTGGGGGCGGTTTTGGATTTGGTGGTAGTCTTTCCAAAACCTCCCCTAATAGCACCGATGCTAAAATTTTTCACTTTTAGGGGCGGTGTTGGATGAGATCAAAACTACCCTCAAAAGTGCGTTTTGGCGGCGGTTGATACCCGCCCCCAAAAGTCACTTTTGGGGGCAGTTCTAAAGCCCCCCTAAAGTCCCTTTTGGGGGCGGTTCACAACTACTGCCAAAAGTCACTTTAGGGGGGGGGGTTTAGAACCGCCCCCAAAAGTGACTTTTGGGGGCAGTTCTACCCCCCTCCCCTCCAAAATAAGTTACTTTTGGACTGTTGGCAGTGGTTTCCTTCTGCCTCCAAAGGTTACTTTTTAGGGCGGTTTGGAGGCGGTCTTTAGAAAACTACCCCTAATAACAACGATGCTAAAAGGTTTGACTTCTAGGGGCGGTTATGGAAGAGATAAAAACCGCCCCTAAAGTGACTGTTGGAGGCGGTTCTAAACTCCCGCAAAAGTCACTTTTAAGGGCGGATATAAAACCCCCAGTAGGTACCTACAGGAGCGGTTTCAAACCACCCTTAAAATTCTTTATGAAAACATTAGGGGGCGGGTTTAAACTCTCCTCGTAGGTACCTTCGGAGGTGGTTCACAACCCCCCCTAAAACGCTTTACAGACATTTGGTGCAGTTATAAATCCCCTTTCTAGGTCCCTACAGAGGCGGTTCAACCCCCCCCTAAAACACTTTACAAACATGTGGGGGCGGTTATAAACCCCCCTCGCAAGTACCTACGCAGGCAAGTCAGAACCCCCGCTAAAACTCTTTACAAATCTTTGGGGGCAGTTATGAACCCCCCTAGTAGGTACCTACGGAGGCAATTTAGAACCCACTCTAAAACTCTTTACAAACCTTTTGGGGTGGTTATGAACCCCACTCATAGTGACATATGAAGTCAGTTTAGAACCCCCCTCGTAACCATAATAAATTATAATAGAATATATTTTATTTAAAACATCAATATTGCAATATCATTAGGGCACTAAGGAATCGAACCTTCAACCTCCTGCTTGTAAAGCAGGTGCTCTACCATTGAGCTAGAACCCTTTAAGAATTGGGGAAAGGGGCAATATTAACACCAAGATTGCATCATTTGTAATTCTAAGAAAAGACTAATAATCCCAACATTGTTTTTTAATCGAGATACCTAAGAAAGTAGTCTGAATGGCTCTGACCCTATAAGTCGAATGAACTTGAAAGGTTTCATATGCAGCATTGATTCAATAAAGAAAACAGTAATACATAGACGTTTTGCAAGACAAAGTTGGCATTCAAGTTCATACACATACTCATAAAGTGAACAACTAACTAGAATTTCAAGTATTCATGGATAAAAATGAGCATCTTTTCTATTGGTTGCTTCATGGATCCATGTAAGAGTAGCCTTCTCTTAAAATTTATGTCAGTAGATCAATGGGTTCTACAATTATAACATATTTAGACCCAACTCAATCGAGTCTGGTGATATAAATAGCATTCAACTATAGGATGGAGAAATACAAAGATTAAAAATTACATAGCATAGATAAATCTATAAGATTTTCTAAGATAAACAACTCATAATAATGCATTTATAGATATAGAATACCTACAACTGATCTAACCGCGAATGAATACCACCATCACTCAAAAGGCGAATGAGATGAAGTGTGCCATTTTCAAAGGACTCGTTAATGCATTTAAACCCTGCTCCCTCGTATATTTTGCTAGAGGCAAGAGCATAATCCACTAATTTTGCTCTGCACCCAAAGTCAAAATCAAAGTTAATATGTTCCCATTCTAAAAGTTGTAGCACAAATAAATAGTAGAAATATCCTTTCAGTTACCATTTATACAATTATAAAGTACATCTTATACAAATATCATATGATATTACCCCAATTTGTAAGCTGGTCAATAAATTAACTATTACACAACCATGATTTCAACAAAATGTTAGTGCTTACCAAATATTAATAATGCAGGGAAAATACCCAATGTATAGGATTCTCATAAGTTACTCTGAATGCAGAAATGATCCACATGCAAGATATTCCTCCACTCTAATCCTTGACAGTTTTCATCAATAATTTTCCAAAAGTAAAAAAACCACAATAAGCAAAAATAAAATGAGCTGCTTGTTTACCATACTGGAAAATAACAGATATCAAGCATAGTAAGTCATAGAGGATAGTAGAGTCGAATATGTTGATATATATGTAACTTTGGAATGTATTTCACCTATGTATTTCATCTATGTATATTGTACTCCTATAGAGATGTTATTATTCCTCTATACGGAAGTGTCGTCATTTGTATTAACAAGTGTCACAAGTGTTGTAACTTGTCGATGGGTTATTAGACCACCTTGATGGGGTCGGCCATGTATGAGTCATGTGGGTAAATAGGTTATTAGACCACCAAGTGTGGGGTCATCCCGGATTAATGTAACCATGGGTTATTAGGCCAAGTTAGACAAGTCGGCCCCACTGGTTTATTGGGCAGGACATGACAAGTATAAATAGAGATCAAGAGATATCTATTTGATGTTTCATTACTCACTCTTCCATTACTCGAAAAATGGCGCACATGTGAGGAGGAGGATCAACTGCTAGGAGAAGAATATCTCTTGCACTTTGGTTGTATCAATGCTCTTTCTATCTCTGAGGAAGTTGCGGGGTTTTTCACCTTCTTGGTTTTTCCCAGTGAAACTCTGTGTCTCTTGTGTGCTTGCATTATTGTGTACATGATTGATATGCTGTACATGTTATTCTCTTAGTTAAGATATTAGATCGGATTGAAAATTATGAAAAACTAACATGGTCTCAGAGATAGCCTGAAAGAAGGCATGGTATGGCATGTATGACACTTGTTGCACTTGTGAGGCTAGGGCTTGATATAGAAAAAATTAGTCATCGTATAACTTTCACTATAAATCCATTTAGGTGAGGTTTCAGGATCTAAAAATCTTACAGGTCGAATATAGGATCCCCATGTACCTTGTGTCCGAAGCAAAACTTCTAATTCGTTGTACTTTGTGTTTTATAATCTATACAATCTAGGGTTTTTGCCTCTTCTAGATCTCAGTCATAAATAGGTGACCTAGGAAAAAAGGTCATAACTTGGGCTAGGAAGCTCCAAATGAAATTTTGTGTAAAGTGACAGGTAGGGCATGGACTGTAATTTCACAGACCGAAGGTTCAGAGGCCGAAAGTGAACTAGGGACACGTGACACGCCGTACAAGTTTGCTCTCCTATTTTATACCATAAACAGGTCACGTTATGACACTTGGCATAACTCTCTCTCAGAGAATCCAATTGAGGTCAGACCCATGGGGTTGGAAAGTTGACAGGTCTATCTACCACAGGTAGAAGTTTCAGAGCCCGCGGATTCATAATTTCAGAGTTACACCAGAAATAATCAACTGCATATTTCTGTCAAAACAGAATTGGATTTTGAGAATCTTCATTCATTGCTCCGGGAATTAGGGTTTCGGAGAAAGTTGGAATTTTTGTAATCGAAGACCACAGCTGAATGCTACTCATCAAAATTGAAATTTAGAGACCAAGATCAATTTTTTTGGTTTGGCAGAAGGCCGAGCTTGATCAAACCCTAGTTCAGGACTTTGATCGGAAAAGTGGAAAATTATGGCTTCTGCAAAAGTTGGAATTTCTGAAGTCTGTGACCATGGATGGAAGCTCCTAAGAAAAATCAAATTTTAGAGCTTTAGATCAAACCTTTTGGTTGGGCAGAAGGGTGGGCTTCATCAAACCCTAGTTCGGGATCCTGTCCAGAAGATCCGGAAGTTTCAAAGGCAATTTTGAGGGGTGAAACTTTGCAGTTTTCAAATTCTAAGTATACCAGCTTGACCAACTCAGAAAGGCGCATCTGTCTATCCTTTAAGAAGTTTGAAATTCAAAGTTTGAATTTTTAGGGTTTCTCTGACAAACCCTAATCCAGCTCCAGATCCAGTTTTTTCAAATAAAAGTGGATTGGGTTAATCATAGAAGAGAATGGATTATTCACATGCACAAGTGAATAAGTTCCTATTTCAGAGGGAGTTGAGGCTAAGGCCTTACATAAGAAGATTACAAGCAATCTTGACAGGTATGACTTATCCAGGTATGTTTCAAGATATGTTCATAATTAAGCTTATGGTATGTTTGTCTTCATTAAGGTTAGTACAATCTTGATTAACTTTAGACTTGTTGTATCACCTTAATAAAAATATGAATGCATGATAGAAGATATTCATTGATTAGGGTTTTGACACTTATGATTGTACTAATGCATTGTGGTGTTGTATGAGGTTGATGTTGTATGCTAACATGAAAGGTACATCAAGAAAGACAAATCATGTTCTATTTCAAGAACATATGACCGTGGTGACATGAAGACAAATATTCATCCATTGTCATGGATCACATAGAAGATCTACTTACGAGGTATGTATAACTTAGTTCTATAATGATTAACCTATGAGATATGCAGGTTACTAGCACAAGTCATTTAAGAGAACAAGAGGACATCATGTGGGTATGTTAGACACAACCAACTAACATATTATTCCAGGTATGTTTTTCCTATATCAAGTTAGAATCCCACCTTGTGTTAGGATCTTATACTGTTGTATTGTTGATAATGATTATTCATGAAGTTAGAAATGTAAGTAATCAAGGGTTTATGCATATTATGTCTCTTACCTTGATTGATGATATGACTAACCAGAAAAGTCCTTTGGTAAAATATGAATAGGCATGAGTAAGATAAGTCTTCCCTAAAACATTGAATGCTAATGCTTATTATCTGTGTTTGAAATGATCATGACTCTACATGTTTAAGATTATTGTGTTTTGATAGTATTGAGATTATACTAATGAATGTATGATTATGTATGAGATTTCAATGGTAACACAATGATGATACTAGTAAGCATGCATAGTGATCAAGGATGGATATAAGTTCAAGGACAGCTAATCCAAGAAGCAAAGATCAAGAGGGAGCATACTCCAGTAGTCTCTGCAAGGATGCAGATATTCAGAGGGAGTTGACCACTTCTCACAATCCACATCAAAATGGAGTTGTAGAAAGGAAGCAAAGACTGAGGGATTCAACCCAACAAACAAACAACGATAAGTATTTGAATTATCATTTCTTGCATATTTGATTGTTTAAATAATACTGTTCAATGATGTATATACTGATGTTCCTAGAATTAGGCTGTGTATTTTGGCATATTAGAATAATTGCATTAATGAACATCATACTAATAATATGCATGTAATGGTTAAGTGGCCTATGGCACTGTACAACATTCCATTGCTACTTATCTGGAATGAAACCTCTTTGCTGACATGCTGAGAGTAGTGCAAAACTCTTAACAATGTTCTGGTAGAGATTGGAAGGCATCTAGAAAGTTACAGGATATGGATGAATGTTGTTTTGAAGCATTGGCTAAAATAATTACATGATTGTATGACATATTTCTTTATCTGTAAGAATTTGTTCTGAAAACTATGAGAAGTTTCTAATCATGCAATTTAACTTGTTTTGTAGGAAAGATCGTATACGAGCACCTACAAAATAAGGACTACAACATTTGTTTCAGAAACAAAGTTATCTATTAAAGATACTGAATATATTGAAGTTCCCAGGATTCGGGAAGAATGCCATGATCGAGGAGTACCAGTCGATCATGAAGAATGATGTTTGGGATGCAGTCCCAAGACTTGAAGGGAACTCTGTTGTGACTTCCAAATGGATCTATAAGATCAAGCATTATGCAGATGGTAGCATGGAGAAATACAAAGCGATATTTGTAGCTCGTGGCTTCTCCTAGAAAGAGGGATTGAGTATGAAGAGAATTCTACACCTATAGCCAGGCACACTTCCATTATATCAGTACTTGCTCTGGCTGTAGTGATGAAGTGGAAGATACACTAAATGGATGTCAAGACAACTTTCTTGAATGGTGTAGTCGAAGAGGAAGTGTATGTGGAGCGGCCACTCGGGTTTGAGACACATGACCGAGAGTCACATGTGTGCAAACTGAAGAAATCCCTGTATGGTTTGAAACAGGCAGCCAGGACCTGGTATGGCAGTATAGATGGCTTTCTATCCAGTCTGGGCTTTACCAAGACTAAAGTGGATTCCAACCTTTACTACAAGGTTGAGGAAAGCAATCCAGTGATACTACTTTTGTATGTGGATGACCTGTTTGTTACAGGTGAGGATAGATTGATTGCCGACACGTAGTGGAAGCTTGCTGCCGAGTTCAAGATGAAGAACTTGGAGATGATGCACTACTTTCCAGGCATGGAGGTGTGGCAGAGTGCAGATGGAATCTTCCTTGGACAAGGGAAGTATGTAGTAGAGATCCTAAAGAGGAGGTTCAGGATGATGGACTGCAACGACATGGCCACATTTATGGCATCAGACTTGAAGATTCTGTGTGATGCTTCATTTGATCCAATTGATGTCACTGTGTATCGTCAGATGATTGGGTCCTTGATGTACCTGATGAACACGATACCAGATATTTACTTTGCGGTGAACACATTAAGCCAGTTCCTGACGGATCCCATAGGTGTTCACCTGGTTGCTGTAAAGCATATTTTGAGGTACCTAAAGGGTACAATTGATTATGAGCTGAAGTATGATGCGAATCAAAAGTTTAACCTGCAGGGTTATGTTGATTTAGATTGGGAAGGCAGTGCTGCAGACAGGAAGAGCACATCTGGGTGCTGCTTTAGTATGGGATGAGGTGTTATCTCTTGGTTTAGCAAGAAGCAGTCCTACGTATCACTGAGTACAATTGAGGCTGAATATGTTGCAGCATGTTCGACTAGTTGTGAGGCAGTATGGCTACAGAAGCTAGTGTCTGAGTTATTTGATCTCCCACTAGAGGCTATTGGTATCTTTTGTGACAACCAGAGTTGTGTGAAGCTATCTAAGAACCCGGTGTTCCACGACAGGTCAAAACACATTGAGATCAAATATCACTATATCGGGGATATGGTGCAGAGAGGAGCATTGAAGCTCTTGTATATTGTGACAGATGAGCAAGTTGCATATGTGCTGATGAAACCACTAGCCAGAGTGAAGTTTGAGTACTTCAGAGAGAGGCTTGGTGTTCTTTAGATTGACGACACTTCGAGGAAGAAGTGATGGACACATTTGCTAGATCCATTCCAAGAATGGTGAGAGGAGGATCCTTCACATGGCTGTGGATGTAAGCGCTGGATGATGAGCATTAGGATGACGCTCCAATTACCGCTCTGTATATGCATTATGTTGGATGCTTGTTATGATTAGTTGGATCATGTATATGTATATGCATCATGTTGGATGCTTTTTATGATCAGTTAGATCATGTATATGTATATGCATCATGTTGGATGCTTGGACCATGTATCTGTATATGTATCAGTTGGATATGTTTGTATGATCAGGTAGATCATGTATGTTGATATATATCAAGTAGATACATTGTATGATCAAGTGGACAATGTATCTGTGTATGTATCAAATGGATACATTGTATGATTAGGTGGCTCATGTATGATGATATGTATCAGGTAGATAGTTGGTATGCATCAGGTGGATGCATTGTATGATCAGGATGATCATGGATGACGAGCTTCAAGATGTTGCTCCAGATGACATGCATCAGGACGATGCAGTGATGATGATCAGGATGATCATATGTGATGACATGTATCAGGTGGATACATTACATAATCAGTTGGATTATGTGTGATGAGTTCCAAAGACACAGATGCACATGAGCTTTTCGGACATGGTTGTAGATGTGTTCTCCCATGGCCACGATGTAATTGCTAGGATTTTCCGACATGGTGGCAGATGTGTTCTCCCATGGTCGTGGTGTAATTTACAGGGCCATTCGAGCATGGTTGTAGATGTGTTCTCCCATGGCTACGATATAAGTGATGGGTCCATTCATGCATGGTTGTAGATGTGTTCTCCCATGGCTGCGATATAAGTGATAGGGGCCATTCGAGCATGGTTGTAGATGTGTTCTCCCATGGCTGTGATATAAGTGCTGGGCCATTTGAGCATGGCTGTAGATTTGTTCTCCCATGGCTGCAATATAAGTGTTGTGCCATTCTCACATGGTTGTAGATGTGTTCTCTCATGGCGTAGATGTAAGTGCTATGTGATGTGCATCTAGGTTGTGCTTGGTGATACTCTATGGCCGTGGACAGGTTGTGCAGTAGCATGTAAAAAGTCCTGAGAGATCCGATAGGTTGAGCTATGTGCTCATAATTAGTGCTAGGATGCTCTTTTGAGGTTTTGTGACGCACGTAATAAGTCCCAAGGATTGCACAGTATGGCCAGTGATGATGAAGACCTGCAGGTGGTGGGCCTACATCCATTATGAAAAAGTATTGGCTCTATAGAGCTTCCTATGATGAGTAGATTCAGAGATTGATTGAGATAGCACCAGCGATGACGATGACAATGACGATGATTCAAAGATGATGATCCAGAGAAGAAGACTTGTGCTAGAAGATCTATGTCGAGAAATACCTTCCTAGTTAAGAGGGAGTGTTGATGTATATGTAACTTTGGAATGTATTTCACCTATGTATTTCATCTATGTATATTGTACTCCTATAGAGATGTTATTATTCCTCTATACGGAAGTGTCGTCATTTGTATTAACAAGTGTTGCAAGTGTTGTAACTTGCCAATGGGTTATTAGATGACCTTGATGGGGTCGGCCCTGTATGAGTCATGTGGGTAAATGGGTTATTAGACCACCAAGTGTGGGGTCGGCCCGAATTAATGTAACCATGGGTTATTAGGCCAAGTTAGACAAGTCGGCCCCACTTGTTTATTGGGCAGGACATGACAAGTATATATAGAGATCGGGAGATCTCTATTTGATATCTCATTACTCACTCTTCCATCACTCGTAAAGTGGCGCACATGTGAGGAGGAGGATCAGCTGCTAGAAGAAGACTATCTCTTGCACTTTGGTTGTATCATTGCTCTTTCTATCTCTGAGGAGGTTGCAGGGTTTTTCACCTTCTTGGTTTTCCCCGGTGAAACTCTGTGTCTCTTGTGTGCTTGCATTATTATGTCCATGATTGATATGCTGTACATGTTATTCTCTCAGTTAAGATCTTAGATCAGATTGAAAATTCTGAAAAACTAACAGAATAAGGACTTTGTTCCTTCTTTGAAGGATATGAAAAACATAGTAACAGTTATATTTAATCAAGTTGAGTCATTTAGATGGATAAGCTTAGCTTTAGCTTAAAGAGCTTGTCAGCTTGCAGAAGATTTTAGGTAGCTTAGTGGAGCTTAGTTAGCTCGAGGAAGGTTTGATCAAGAGGAACAAGCTTACACAGAGAGAGAGAGGTCTCTATTTGTAATGATCGATCCATTGTATTTAGGTTCAGATAAAGGACCGTTGTAAAATAAGATTGTATGCCTACATTTTTGGCTTAATTGAGTTTATTGATTGAGTTTGGAATCATTTTCCCATTTGAATCATATCTTGTGACCACGTTGATTGAAGAAATGTCTTGAGTATTGACATTTACACAAAGTAGTCAATGGGGATAACTACATGACGTAAAATTCTTTAATAGTGGTCAGGGAAGCTTCAAGAGACCTATAGGTGATCCAATATCTAAAAGGAAACCTATAGGTGATACTCCCAATGCCAAAAAGGAAACCTATAGGTGATACTCCCAAATAATGTTGAAATTGTATTAATAATAAGGATCTATACCTCTTAATCCCGGCCCGGCTAGCTATGGGTGTGTTCTCAGGGATACAGAAGGGTAATGGTCAACTTCAAAATTGGCCATCTGGGGCATGAGACTAATAATGCAGCTGAGCTAGAAGGTCATCTTCAGAGAATCCAGCTGGCTTGCACCCATAATTGTACTCTCCTTGTTGTGGAGGGTGATGCCAAATGCAACTCAAAGGTGGCGATGTCGTGGTGGTTGGAGGGAAAGATGGATAATTTAGCTGTCTATTTCTTTCTCCCATGTTAAGTGCAATGGAAACAATATGGTGGACCTACTTGCTAAACTTGGGGCGGTGAATCACTTGGACCTAAGCGCCCAAATGTGGGAAAACCTACCGAATTCGGATATTCTTTCCCGCGATATGATGAGTTACCATGATGATGACGGAGGGCGACGTCAGGAGGAGGATCGTATTTCCACGTGATCCATTCCTCCCTCGTTCTTTCGCCCTTCTTTTAAAGGATGATCGATGAGTTGTCTTTTCATCCCTTTCCCGTGGAGTTTGTTGTCTTCTCACTAACTCAGAAAGGTACTTCTACCATGATTACAGGAGGGAAGGATTTAAGTGAAGCACGATTTGCCATTAATGGACAGTGTCAAAGGTCACCACCTTTAGTTGTAGTTTGATTTGCTATTAATGGACTGTGTGAAATATCACCACCTTTAATTGCAGTACGATTTGCCATTAATGGATAGTGGGTCAGAACTCTTTTTAAACCCAAGGAAGGTGGTAGACATGAACGTAGAGTTTATAGATTTAGTTGCATGCACCGCCATTGTTTTCTTGTTAGATAGTATGGGCGATCATGGTAATTAGGATAGATGCAGTGCTAATGCAAGCCATCGTCATTATCGGGTGGGCAAGACTTCTCAGGATGAATCTGGTGGGAATTTATCTCGTTCCCAACAAAAGGCCCGTTGGGAATCCAGTGCCTTTGTTCAGGATGCTCCCCCGGATCTCCAGAAAGAGATTTGCACTGTTGAACGATAACTTTGGAACTAGCTTGATAAGGTGACTTTGGATGTGGAACGTCGTCGGACTACAAATTGGGTTATGGATCCAAGAAACACCGCGGGTTGTTTCAGTCTGTATGAGCGTACCATTGCGCTTTATTGGGTACTGAAAAATCTTATGGCTTATGCTCTCTGTGATAGGATGGAGCATCCATTTGTAAATGAGATGCTCAGTTATGAGAGAAGCATTTTGGAGGAAACCAGGGCTGTCCACCATAAGCTATATTTTCTCCTTTAGGCTATGTAGCGTCAACCTGCTCTTATGCAGTCGGCGGCTTCTACAGTTCCTCCTCTTGGGCGCTATCCTGATTTCTCCTACATTCTGTTCTAGGATGGCGTGGGGGATGTTTAGTGTCTGGTTTGTTGGGTGTCGGTTTATCGTCTATTATGTCTGTTTTCTAAGCTATCAACTGCTTATTGTAAAGAAGGTCAATAGTGGGGGGATTTGGTTTTCATTTCTATTTCATGAGGTCTTGTTTTGTAAAGGAATAATAATGGGAGTCAAAAGGCCTGCGTGCACGTGTTTTGTTTTAGTTTTGTAGTATCTTTAATATTCGTCTCTGTAGTATGTATGGTCAGGCGAAGTCCTCTTCGGAGTTGATTTTGTTCAGTCAGGTGACTCAGTGTGATGGTAGGGTTATGAACCTTTTGGTTTGAGTTGTAAATCTTTCTCTTTTAATATAAAGTTCTCTCTTCTTACTTCCAAAAAAGAAATAAGGATCTATACCTCAAAGTTCAGCTCTGATTCCAATAACGTCAGATGATCTTGGCATCCTCTATACTTTACACAAATATTTCACACAAATTAGTTGTTACACCATCAATCTGGTATACTTATGGTTGTAATAAATGTGTTGTAATCAAATACTTTCAATATTTTTCATTACATTACTTGCCTGTTCTCAATAGCTATCCCGCAATCAACTTTTTTCCTTCAACAAATGTGCAACAAAATCAATTCATAAAAAAGACAAGTACAACTGTACTTAAAACGAAGAAATCAACACGTTATAATCAATGAAACGACAGTAAGATATTTAATTGACAAATTCGTTATGGTGATAACTTACAAATATGCATTAGAGAACGATAAATTTTTTTATTATATTGTTTTCCATTGCGAAGACCTGCATATATCATGACAAAATGGTATTTTCATAGAAGTGATTGATAGATATGTAAAAAAATGCATAACATATATGGAATTCTAAAAAAATGAAATGAAAATACCTGAATGAGCTTCTCTTGGTTTCAAGAAGCTCATATGCCCCCCCCCCCTCACATCACTCTCAATTCCCCACACCCAATCTATCTACTGTAAAAATGAATGAAAGTTACATAATACAATAACATAGATAAGATCTATGCATAAACAGTAGCAAAACAAAAAACATATGCATGAATGGTAATTCCAAGTAATAATCTAAGATATAAATTTTCACAGATACAACTTAAATGAGAACTGATGTCTGACTATGTGTAATTTCTCGAGGCAAATCATGCATCTCTGTTGTGTGGCATATCTTGGTCTTGTCAAATATATAGTCTTGAGTAGGAACTCTCTCTCCATGGAAAAACTAAGTTTTATATGAACTTATTATACCATGAATCATCAAGTGGTCTTGTACTTCCTCAAACGTCAATACTGCAACATTGAAACATTTTTTACAAGGGCATCTTGTGGTGTTATTATCCTCTAAATGTGTTTTTGCAAACTGTGAATTCTTCAACCCTGACTTGATATTCCTTTGACATCCTACATAGAACCAATTTGCACATCATGTACGAAAAAACCACTACAAATTAAAATGAAGACATATGTTATAAAATATCATATTGAAGAATCAAATTTAAAATGTATACCTCATTTTCAAATCTGTCCAATCCCTTTTTTGGCCATTTGAAAATAAAACAACACAATTTATCGAATTGGCTCCTCGAGAGTTGCCTCTCAACTTCCTTCCAATATACGGTTACAAATATTCCTGTAGTACGTGCCCATATTCTTTCCAAAATATCCTTTACCAGCACATGACAACCATATATTACACCATACAAGCTTCCACCTTATAATAACCAAATTCAAGCATCAATTACATAATATTTTGGTTTTAACTTGGAGACGAGATAAGAATTTTGGGGAAGCTACAGTCTTGATGCTGATCGGACAATTAAGTATAAATGAATGTGCCTGCAGCACTGATTAACGCCTATAGACAGTTTAGATCAAAAGCGGGGGAGATCGATGGTCATGAGCCCCCTTCAAGGAAAAAGTTGAAGGAGATCTACGGATGAGAGCTGATAGTATGGACAGACGGCTAACGTTAATCCGTCGCTGTCATAGCTGTAAGGGTTATATGGCATGTTTATATTATAAAACGTCCGTCTGCATGAAGATTCGCATCCCAGTTGACTTGTGTGCATTGGAAAGCAAAAGGAGCAGATCGTTCATAGCCGATAGCCAACTAGAGACCCAGAAGCTCCACCTAGTTGTCAACCGACCAGCTAGGCCATCCACCTCCACCCTAAACTATTTAAATGGCCGGACCCGTGGTACCCCCAGGATTTGAGCCTCTAAAAAGAATTGACCTATTAGAGGATAAAGACTGTGAGGTTTATGATCCCATTCTAATAAATAGCACCATAGAAACTGCCAAAAAAATATTGGAGGTCATAAGGGCCAGACAAGTGGATTTCCATAAGATTTATCAATCCTTTTTCCATTTGTTTACAACCAGCCAAACCCCTAGTTTCTCTGAATTTGTAGACTTGTATTCTGGAAATTACTCCTCAGATCGAAGAGCAATCATGGATGCCTCAAACTGTAAAATCCTATGCTATGTAGATGCCCCCACTATTAGGAAAGCTTTGGCCATTCCAGAAGAATTTAGCCAAAAATCCCAAAGTTACAAAATGGAAATCCTGATTTAACATTTCCGTCAAGCCCCAAATGACTTCAAACAAAGCTTTTATCATGCTTCCCTACTACCAAATACTTCCTCTGAGGGCGCACCTTTTTTGGGTGAGGCCAGCCTTTTTAGGGAAGATTCGAAGTGTGTTATCTCCATGCTGGCCAAGTTCATAGGCTTAGATAATGATCTATACATAACCGAGCCCCTGATAAGTTTGATGTTTTTCTAAGCACTTGTCCTATCGAGCCAACATGTCCAAATTCAATTACCCAATGTGCATGCCTAAATTTTGATGAATCCTTGGCAGACAACATCCACTCCCAGCTCATAGAATTCCCTAAGAAAAGAGCTTTCAGGTTCCAGTCTTACTTGTTAAAAATGTTCCTGGCAGCTAATGAAGAACACCTGCAAGCTCCAAAGTTGTAGTTGACTAAGGAGATGTATTCAGACTACAAAACCTTCATGAATGATCTTATGGCAGAGATATATTTCATCTTTCTATAGAAGAGACTTCCTAGGATACTGTCTGAGATGAAAGACCTACTGCATCCATCCATGGAGCAGAGAGTTGGGGATTGGTTCCTGCTGAAGCATGGGATTGTGATTAGAGTGTATGGCTACTCCCATGCCCCCTATGTGCTACCTACCTTCCTAACCCCCAGAGTACTCACCTTGGAATTTATAAGACAAAAATTGAAGGTGGAGTGTGAACATTTCTTGGATGACAGGAAGTCTTCGGACATTAGATTTCCATGGACATTGGGCTCCTTCATTGTCAAAAACAAAACAACTCTCTCAACTATTGAGCGAATGATGGGTGATCTGGGATTCCCATCCAAAGCAGCCATAAATTATGATCCTCACCAGATTATCTCATAAAGAAGGAAGGAAAGTAACAGGAAATTATATGAGCACTTCGAATTGACAGGTCTAGTTGACATGGAAAACTGGTTAGAATACATTGACAAAGGTCAGTTGGAAGTAGACCCACAAGAAGATTCTTCATCTTTAGCATTCATTTTTCAAAGTAGCACATCAGTAGTGCCTGGTTCACCTGGTAAAACCCCAGCAATATCAACAGCCATGTCCCTTACTATTCCTCCAGAAAAATATATAAAGGAAGGGGGTAATGAGCCCATGGATGTAGACAATTATGCTGAGAGAGCCTCGAAGAGGCAAAATGTAGAGGAGCTTGAGCAACAATTAGTACAGGTACAAGCAAAGCAACCCAAGAAAAATCAAGTCAGATCCTCAGTGCCATCCTTCGAGGTTAAGCAACATGTGTTCAACATAACACCTACTGGAGCTGCAACATCAAGACTAAGCAGGGCTACGTTACTGGAGGGATATTAGGAGACCCCAGATACAGTCTCAGAAGAAGCTAAACTATATGTTGATGCAAGAAAAATTTCCAAGAAGGATGTAGCCTTGATGGCAAGCAGGAACCTTGCACAAAATATAGTTGAGTATTTCCTTAGCCACTAAGAGTAAGGCCACAGAACTAAAAGTAAATCTGGAAGACATCCCAGTACCTGATGCGATCAATTTGCACAAGGAGACAGGTGAAGTCATGTATAACACATTGTTGAGGGCTTCCATAGAGCTATCAAAAGTGTAGGCCAGCAAAACCAAAGTGCAAAAATAGTTGGGATTGGAAAGGTGGAGAACAAGAGCCTGAAGGTGGAAGTGAAAAAGTTCCAGGCTTCACTATTAGCCACTGAAACTCAAGAAGATAAAAGGGCTAGCATTCAAAAGCTATTAGATGAAAAACATCAAGAAATTCTATCACTCAAGAAGAAATTGAAGATTCCAGCTGCCCAACTAGTGAATGCACCGGAAATTGCAGAACTAGAGGAGGAAAAACAAGAGCTGAAGGGTAAGTTGACTAATTGTAATGCCAGGCTAGTAGAGTTTGAAGAAAGAGAGAAAAAGTGGCAAGTAGATATGAAAATGATAATGGATAGTGAGGAAGATTTGAAGGCTAAAGTTGAAGGGCTTGAGAAAAAGTTGAAAGACAAAGAATAAGAGATAGAGGCCACGGTCACACCCTCGGTGGACGCTGGATATTTTTCTATTGTAGGGAAAATAACCAAGGCAAGTCTGGATGATGTAGAAGTGGCAATATTGAAAAAGCAGAATGCCAACCTCAAGACCATGTGGGATAATTCCGAAAGGGACAAAGAGGCTGCAGAGAAAGACAAGAAAGCTTGGGAAACCAAGTACCAAGTGATGCAGGGTGATTATGACAAGCTGAAGCAGCAAGTTATAGGGAAAAGTGCATGCCAGGAGGCAAAGAAGATCATCTGGGATGATGTTATTGTATAGGTAGAGGAGATGAGGCCATATTTGGAATTCATGGTAGATAAGGAAGTTGTAATCAAACTTGCAAGGTCAACTATCACAATGGAAAATGAGAAGTTAAACAGGAATCCTAAGGATTATGCACAAAATGAAATAGAGTTCTTAAATGGCCTATCTGAAGAGAAGGCTCAAGCATACAATATAAAGGACAGAGTGGCCACAATGATGAGTGCTAAGAAGTTAATACTCAATCACCAACAAGTGAGCACTGTCCAAGCAGGGATAGATGTCCTGACTAACCAAGTGAAGCTGTTCAGGGAGGCATTTGATCCATTATTTAAGAAAGGTATTCCTATGTTTTGGGAAGAAGATGGAGCCATGAGGACAAAGGAGAGATATCATGGCAAGCTATGGGAGTGCAGGTTAGACCAGGAGTGCTTTACAGATATGGAGCAACCTCTGGAAGGAAAGACGGTGGTGGAAAAAATGATGAAGGATTTCGATTTGGTCTCTACATTTAAAGAAGCTCTTACACTCCTCGTAGGCTATTCATACAAAGAGCATACTGAAATGAGGGTGTGGCTTAAAGAGCTTGCCACCTTGTATTTACTAGCAGTTGAGAAATGGAAACTCATCGAAAAGTATGGGTAGGAAAAACTGAAGCTGAGTGCATGAAGCGTCAAAGATAGTGGAAGAGGCCGAATGGAGGAGCAGTTACCAGAACATTTTGTCTTTTTGCTAGACTATGTTGTCCTATGGTAACTAATTTTGCCAATGTAACTAATTTTGATGCCCTGTATCGAGATACGTCTCGAGGGTAAATTGCACTATAAATGTAACCTCTACAAAGGAGGAAGGGTTCAACTTTCATTTTTGAAGCCTCTGTGCTTGGATTGTAGCTTTGTAAACTTTCTTGGAAGTGTTAATGAAAAGTGTTTTTTTGAGTTTTTGAGATTCATCACAGTGTTCATATTCATTTTATGTTTCCTGTTTGCGTCATTTTCATACGTGTAAATTCTACTAATGCTTTCTAGAGAAAACCATGACCTTTCTTGAGCTTGCTAAGGGCTGTTGTGACATGTCTTAAGCCTGCTAGGACTGCCATAACTGGCTGAATGTGCCTTGAGGACTATTAAGGGTCCCAATCCTGTGTAAGAAGGTACCGTGACCTACTATGGGTTACTAAGGGTGTCGTGAGGGTGTGTAAATGTGTTTGTAGCCTAACTGTGTACTACTTGACTAGGCCATGATCTATTAGTATGGATGGCAGTCTGTGTGAGGTCTAGTACGTGGGTCACTACCCTTTATTGGACTAGTTGTGCAACTAATGAAACCCCTAAGTTATGCCTCTCACCCATGTGTTGCCTACCAAGCTGGGAGCAAAGCTAACAGAGGTCTGAAAGAATGAAACCTACTCTTGGTTGAGGCCTGACAGAAAAACACAAGTAATCATTGAATACAAAAATGACAGTGGTGCATGGTTCCTCTGTGCATTCACACAGTTGTCATCTCCACTCAACATGATGAGATAGTGACCAATGAACAAGCTTTATTTAAAGGAAGTGAGAGGGTTTGATTTTTGTACAAGGGAATATGCTTTGGATAGTAAACTATAATGACCCCCATCAGATCCTACTGATATTTTTGGCTTATTTGCTTATGTAATTTGGTTAAGGGATTTCGTAAAAACACTTGTCAAAAATACCTCTGAGCTGTGCCAAATAGTCTTAGTTGGTTTTTGTAATCAATGTACTACTGATACATTGATGTAGGAGCATAGGATTAAGAGGGAGAATTCATTCATGACTTCACAAGGTCAATGGAACTCTTAAGAGACCTAGGGTCTCGTACATTTGTAATTTGCTTTATTTTGTAAATGCTGAATAAAATGGATAAGGAATCTAGATCCTTTTCCACATGTAATAGTCAGGATTGAGTTAGTTGTGAGTCATAGGGTTAGCAGAGATCAATAAGTATTGTACTCCTTTGTTATAGGATTTGGAAATAGAATCCTCTCGTATTTAAATCAGTTGGAGTTATTTTCTTAGCAGCTTAGTTAGCTTACAGAGCTTGTTGGCTCGCAAAAGCTTAGGTTAGCTCACAGAGCTTGGGATAGCTCATAGAGGTTTGAGGATAGATCAACAAAGATTTGATTAGCTCATAGAGCTTAAGAGGGAGAGAAATTCCACATAGCATGAATGGAGGAATGAGAGGTGTGTCCACAGAAGAGTGAGTGAGAAGTGAAAAAGTAGAATTCTCTTTGTGTATTTGAATTTCCAGTGAATTGAATAAACAAAAGAGGATTAGACTCTGTGTGTGGTTTTGATGGATTAGAAGTATGAATTCATCTCTCTTTCACTCCATATAACTCTGTGTATAAACTCTGAGGCCTTGGATATACATAGTTTTTGAATTGCAGTGAAGAATTGATCCTGTCAATGATCGTTAAGTGAAGCTTTGTAGAGGGTTAAACCTTAACAGATCGCTCAAATAAAACAAGATCGTAGAGTGGGGATCGATCGTGGGGAAAATATCGATGGTTTATAGTGATATCATTGGGAGAAGTTTCAAGCTTTGAAAAACTTTTCATGTGCACGATATTCTAAGGAATGCTCTTAATAAATTTTGGAATCCACCATTGATTTGGTGGGGACACTGATCGAACGATCAGAAATCCATTTCACCGCGAAATTGATAGATCAACGATCGATATTGAGATTGACGGCGTGGAAGAAGCGTTGTGTGGAAACTCTATTCCCACCTTCTGGAAAGAATTCCGTTGCGGAAGGAAGTTAGACAGTATGAAAAGAGTTTGTTTCAGATATCAAGGGTTTCAGATCTTGATTTTCGTAGCGCTAACAGTGAACAGTAAATGCAATAGAGATTGCTTTGCATAAATAACAAGGAAAATAAACCCTAAATATTATATTCATATAACTTTGAGTTTACAATGACTGTAACAACAGTTCTAAGGTGGACAAACAAATCTGAAATTGCTTTAACTCTGACCTATAGCCTTCTTTGGTGTCTCGATTTTTCTTTGGTGTCTGAAGCTAGCTCCTCAAAACAACCCAAATCGTCTTCTTCTAAGACTCCCTTATTATGCTTCAACGCATTCCTTCACTACCCTAAAACGTAACAAGAAGGAAGACTACAATAAGAGTACCCAACAACGTTGTAGGTGTCAATATGAATTGCAGCTCCCTTTTTTGTTGTAACAACCCTTGATATTGTCCCAGATGAAGTGTGGCGATCATTGTAGATGTGGAACTGTAAGGATATGTGCCCAACAGAAGGTAAATTGTCCTCACAAACAAGGCTGTGTCCTCTCCAGACGATGTCATGGCCCACGCAAGTCAAACTCAAACAACAAATCAAGAATACTGCCTCCACAAGATGAAATTGGCCCCTTTGTTACTCCTTTTTTTTCAAAAAAAAAAAACCAAAAAAGACAAAAAAAAGAATATGCATGAATCTATAGCATCTTATATCTAGATGGGCCGAAAATTTGTTGTATTTATAACCACAGCATGAGCCTATAATCCTAGGTATAATATAATATTGTTACTTGTTAGACTCATAGGAAGACCCCCTTGGGCTAAACCTTATTATAGAATTTGTTATGGGGATGGCGCTAGGGAGTGCTAGTTTCTTATAATATTCTTATTTTACTTATTGCATAATCATTTCTAGGTTTTATTCTATTGCTTGTCAAGGATATTTATAACTTACATCGTAGGGAGGCTCTACGGGTTAAATATAAATATGTTTCTAATGTGGAGATATCCCAACCTTTAGACTAACTAATATATGTTGTATGTTGTTAGTATGAGAGGTTGTATGTTGTTAGTATGAGAGGAGATCAAGATGTTAAATTTGTCACCACCATATTAACATATCAATGTATTTTTAGGAGGATTTAGAACTAGCTTCGATCACCTCGTTTAATGGCTTGCAAGGTATGGGAAACTTCATTTCCTTTAGAGCTCAAGAAATCTCACTTGGGAGTGAGTAAATTACTCAAAGGTGCAGTGCAATGGCCATAACATTATTAGAGATCACTTGGTTCAATAATTTCATATTCCACCTGTCGTTGACTCTCCAATGACCTAAATACAAATTCCCATGCAGACATCTGTAAAAACTACTACACTTCCACCACTAAAATGGTTCATTCAACAATGCAAATACATAAATGAGGTGGAGGCTATAGATTAGCATCGCATGATATGTGATAGATGTAAGGTAGGCATCATTGAAAATCGACTGGAGGCATATCTTAGCATGTAATCAGATTTTCATTAGGAGAATAGTTTCAATGGTATAATACTGGTCTAAAAAATCTAGGTTAATGGTTCAAATTCCTTTTATCTTTATACGAATTTCTTATGGCTAGAAGAGGTAATGATACAAATTATTAATATTTGAAAGGATTGTATAGGTTCTTGTAGGTTTTCTCCAAGTAGGACCTTAACCAATGTATTGAATTGTCAAACTTATGGAGAGCATATAGAGAAAATGTAGCACCGTATATCTCTTCTAATTATTCTAATATCCCTAGTTACCTAATTGATATGCCAATTAAGAAAGTAGATTTGTAAGGCATAACACCATAGAAATTTTAGCTCATATCATTTCCATAAGAAGAGAGATCATAATGAGTCATAATTTTTTGAATGCATATGATAGATCTCTTTCTAAGTCTACAAGAAACAATAATGAGTCATATCATGCCAGTAGTTAGAATTAATAACATAAAGAGGAAATATCTTGTGTAGAATCATAAGAGAGTCTATGGAAATAGACTAATTTAGTACAATTAATATTTTATCCTTATGGTATCCTTACTTATTGGCATGGTACCTTGAATGATATATAAGTAATTTGATCAAGTAATCGGTAAATCCACCTAGGTATAAATTCATTAGATACCGACTATAAATAATACTATGTTTGGATGTAACCTCAACATCTAACCTCAGATGAAAATGACACGATCCCTTATGTGGTAGGATAAAATTGATTACTAGTCATGCACTTGAATCCATTCAAATTAAAAAAATCACTGTCCCCATCCTTCTAGTACAAATAAACCTCACAATCAATGCCTTAGAAGCCATGCTTATTACATTATTTAACTTCAAGTCATCCACCACAATAGGCTAATATACATGGTCGATTTCATGGTATACCCTCTCAACCTCCTTATTTGTATCATGTCATTTTCCTTGTGAAATCCATTCATAAAAGGATTGTAAGTATGAATACTTGCTTCACAACCATTTTCCTTCATATGGCGCTCCACCAGTGCAAGAATATAAATTTTAGGCCTAAAGGTTTAACAATGATGTGTCCAATTACCAAAGCTAACCTCTTGAGGGGATATTTGTCCTTATAGTCAAAATATGAGAATTGTTAAGAAGTTTCTGAGCATTAGGTATGGGTCTTGGGGTTCTAGACATGGTTAAGGGATGGAAACTGGGCCTTAGGACCTAAAGAAAGCTTCTAGGTATGTATATCCAAGAATGATATGTTGAAATACCACAATAGACATTTTGACGATATCTTTGGCCTATGAGTGGGTTTTTTGTGGCACAGTGAGAATTTTACGACTAATTATAGGTTCTAACACCTTAGATATGGTTGGGGAGAAAAGAGTGGGACTTAGGTCCTAAAGGAAATTCCAGGCATCTTTGGCTAAGAACAATTTCTACAATCACCAAACATGACCTCCCTATAGCATTATATTCATATAAGTGGGGATATTAGTGACATTAGAATTTTTTGAGAACCTGGTATAGATATTGGGTTCTTAGACTTGCTTGAGGGAGAAAAATTGGGCCTTAATCCCTGAAATACCTTTTGAGAATCCATGCCCAAGAAGAAAAATGTACTTGAACAAACACACATGGACTCTTGAGAGTATCTTTAGTGTTTGAGTAGAAATGCCTATGTAATTATATGGTTTCGAATAGTAGTTAGGGGTCTTGAGGCTCTATGCATAATTAAGGAAGGAAGTCGGAACTCCAAAGGTCTCAGCTTCGCAGAATCGCAAACCCTTCAACTTCTGCAATCCACAATCCATGACGCAGGAGTTGGAAGTCAGAACTTCAATGCACCACGCTGAGAAATCACGCCTTCGACTTTTGAAATCCGCAATCTGCACTACAGGTTTGGAAAGTCGGAAGTAGGCCATATACCACTGTTATTGCTAACTTCTCAGGCTAATAACTTTTGCATCCTAAGTCCATTTTTGGAAAACTTGGTATCATATATTGGAAAGCTCTTGGAGATCCCCATGCAAGTGTATATTGATCTTCTTCCAAACATGAGAACTCTGAATTTTCCTTCTTCCAACCAAGGTGTTTCCCCAATCCTCATCCATGCCTCGTTACCAGTCTGTAAAGACCTCTGATCCACTCTGCCATGTATCCTCCCTTCATCTGACCCACAGAGGAACCATGAACACATAAGGGGTTTCTATTTCTCCCCCAAGGTCATGACCCAACATTCTGAACCTCATGGGCCTCAACAAGACTTGGCCCTATTCATCAATGAACAAATTCATAAAAACACATGAGATAACCCACAGAGAACAATTACCCTTTTATTGAAATATCCAAGCAACTAGCTATGGAAAACAACATTCCAATCGAACCATAGGTCTCTGCCCAAACTGTATTGTTTCAACGTCACTCAAAGACTACCCCCGAGATGGGGCTATGTATCCACTAAGGATGAACTACTCAAGTCGACTCATAGCCTTAGGCAAGGTCAATCGGGGTCACACAGCACACAACTGGCTCTGGAAAGCAAGTGGGGAGACATGGTAGGAGGTTTCTAAGTTAATGAGCTCAACACAAATAGCTGTAGGCATATCCAATTGACTTCAGATCACAGTCCAGGAACCCGTATCCTTCCTATTTTACCATAGCTGCAACACCGCCAAGTTGCCCATATTTCCTATTTCGAGTAGCTGCTACACCTCCAAAAGTGCCTATTTTTCCTATTTCAAGCAGTTGCAACACCTAAAATTGTCCTTTTTTCGTATTTCGAGTAGCTGCAACACCTCCAAAAGTGCCTATTTTTCCTATTTCGAGCAGCTGCAACACCACTAAAATTGCCCATTATTCCTATCTTTAGCAACTGCGACTCCGCTAAAGTTGCCTATCCTTTTTATTTTACCGTAGTTGCAACACTGCCAAGTTGCCCATATTTCCTATTTCGAGCAGTTGCGACACCTCCAAAAGTGCCTATTTTTCCTATTTCAAGTAGCTCCAACACCTAAAGTTGTCTATTTTTCCCATTTCGAGTAGCTGCGACACTTCCAAAAGTTCTTGTTTTTCCTATTTAAAGCAGCTGCAACGTCGCTAAAATTGCCCATTATTCCTATCTTTAGCAGTTGCGACTCCGCTAAAGTTTCCTATCCTTCCTATTTTACCACAGCTGCAGCATGACACTTGCCTATTTTTCCTATTTGGAGCAGTTCCGACACCTCCAAAAGTGCCTATTTTTCCTATTTCAAGCAGCTGCAACACCTAAATTTGTTTATTTTTCCTATTTCGAGCAGCTGTGACACCTCCAAAAGTGCATATTTTTCCTATTTCAAGCAGTTGAAACACCAAAATTTGTCCATTTTTCCTATTTTGACCAGCTGCGACACCTCCAAAAGTGCCTATTTTTCCTATTTCGAGCTACTGCAACACCGCTAAAATTGCCCATTATTCCTATCTTTAGCAGCTGCGATTCCGCTAAAGTTTCCTATCCTTCCTATTTTACCACAGCTGCAACACCGCCAAGTTGCCTATTTTTCCTATTTCTAGCAGCTGCGACACCTCCAAAAGTGCCTATTTTTCCTATTTCAAGCAGCTACAACACCTAAAGTTGTCCATTTTTCCTATTTTGAGCAGCTGCGACACATCCAAAAGTGCGTATTTTCCCTATTTTGAGCAGCTGCAACACCTACATTTGTCCATTTTTCCTACTTTTGGCAACTGCAACTCTGCTAATTCCTCATTGAATACTGATTATTTATTTGCTCATCGATATCAGTGCTCTCCATCAACGATGTGACCATGGAAATGTGCCACCTTGCAACACGACAGTTTGGCATTACATTTAAAGGTACGACGTGTTAATCATAAACATCATTAGGCATGACTAAATGCAGTAATCAATAATGAATATATTTTTTTGTTAGTCAATCCGCTGAGACGGCAACTACGTCTGATTCATCCTTCGCTTTCAATTTTTTACCGCCATTTGACAACCTGTCACCACATTTTACCAAAAATATCCAAACCAACCTTTGGCTATCCATCGCTCGTTCTGCATGCAGTAGCTCAACGTCTGAGACTTAAACTCATCCCACCAATAGTAGAATTTATAGACAGCTTCACAATATGGGTATCCCGGTAGGACACGACCCTGTTAGCATAGCGCCTCTGTGTGAAAATAGAGAGGTTTTTACTATCTTTCAGGAAGCTGACTCGATTGTCTATTTCCAGCGTTTGAATGATTTTCATGTAGAAAATGCACTCGAGTTTCCTCAAAATCTAACCAGCACTCATTTAGAGGTCCAAGGTATCCGAATAGATGTTTCAGAAGCAATCAAGGCAGAGGTAACAGGATTGCCCAGAACCAGGATGTAATGGTTTTGTCGGAAGTGCCATAATCCAACTGCAGTAGAAGAATTTTTGGTAGCCGGAGCAGTTGTTCAGCCACAGGGCAAGGAATAGTGTTGGAATCCTTTCCAAATCATTGGAAACAGGTGGCAAACTTCATAAAGAAAAGTAGGCCTTTCTCAACATTGTTATCATCTTCTGGTAACCAGAGCGTCTCAAATAAGACGTTTTATGTACTTCATCTAAAATCAACAACTTAATTTCAGATACATTAGACACATAAAGTCTATTTTTATACAACATTAGACCTTTTTCATTCAAGCTATAATCTATTATTAAATTTTCAGATATATTTTCAGCAATGTTTTCACGTAATTTTTGATAATTTTCATCTTGTTTTATTCCTTCTTCAAGCTGATTTTCTAAATCTGTTTTATAAGTGTTGATTGCTACCATGGAATTCAATTTTGCATTTCTTCTTAAGGAATCAACCACTTTATTTTCTTTACCCTTTATGTGTTGAATCTCAAAATCATATTCGCTAAGGAAATCTAACCATTTAGCTTGCCTTGCGTTCAGATTTGTTTGATCGAACAAATATTTTAAACCTTTATTATATGTCATTAATGAAAACTTTCTACCAATTAGATGATGGCACCACATCTTTAAAGCACGTATCACAACTTCCAACTCGAAATCGTAGGTAGCGTAGTTCTTTGAGTGAATTTTTACCATTCTTGACTCAGACGCTATTACATGACCTTCTTGTGTTAAGACTCTGACAAGTCCATCATTGCATGCATCAGTGCATAAAACGAAGTCCTTGTTTGGATCTGCAATTTTTAATATAAGTGTTGTTGTTAACAGTCCTTTCAATTTCTTAAAAATCTCTTCACACTTTTGATCCCAAACGAATTTCTTTCCTTTTTTCTGGAAAGAGGTTATGGGATTTGCGATTCTTGAGAATGCTTCTATAAATTTTCTATAATAACCTACGATTCCCATGAATGACCGTACATCGGTTACATATTTAGGGATAGGCCATTCATTAATTGCTCTTATTTTATCTGGGTCCACGGAGAATCCATCTTTGGAGATCACGTGACCTAAATATTGTATTTTATCTTTGAAAAAGTCACACTTACTGAATTTAGCATAAAGTTGATGTTCTCTAAATACTTGTAAAATTATTTGTAAGTGTTTGTTGTGTTCTTCTTTAGTCTTTGAATAAATTAAGATATCATCCATGAAAACAATTACAAACTTATCTAGATACTTATGTAAAACATTATTCAGTAGACACATGAAGACTACTGGAGCATTAGTTATCCCAAATGGCATAACTACGAACTCGTAATGCCCATAACGGGTTCTGAAAGCAGTTTTAAAAATGTCTTCATCTTTTATCTTGACTTGATGATATCCAGATCTCAAGTCTATTTTAGAAAATATCGTTGCTCCGCGTACTTGATCAAATGATTCATCTGTGCGGGGCAGAGGATATATGTTTTTAATGGTCATTTTATTTAACTGATGGTAGTCTATGCATACACACAAGGTACCGTCCTTCTTTTTAACAGAGATGATAGGTGCTCCGAAGGAGACACAATTGGATTTATGTAATTTTTATCAATTAATTCTTTTAACTGTGATTTTAATTCGTTAAACTCCAAGATGTTCATTAAGTAAGGAGCTTTTGAGTTTGCTACTGCACCTAGTACTAGCTCAATGGTGAAATCTAATTCCTTTTTCGGAGGTAGTTGTAATACCCCCAATTCGACCCTTAGGATATATTAGCCTTTAATGTAAATAATGTGTACATGTGAGGTATGTTTTCCTAGCGTGGAGCTCAAGGCCAAGGCCCCGCTAGTGAAAGTCCGAATTTTATTTAAAGGGCAAGTATTTGATATTTTGATACCATGTGCTCTTAAGCCATGGAAATTGTAATAGGATGTAAATAAACATCAGGCAATATAAAATTCCAAGACTGGCTATGGAGGGAACGAATGAGAAGGGGCAACGTGTATCCACTAGGGAGTGGTGAGGGGGCTATGGGAGTGAACCATAGGTTGCCATATGTCTTTATGAGAACCCATTTGACCTTTCTAGATGACATTTATTCCTGTTGTAAGAAGTGGTTGAAGAATTAAGTCAATGACTTTGATGGAGTATGGGCAGCCCTGAAATTCGTATGGGAAGGTATGGGCTCTTTTGACTTGTCCCACAAGTCACTCTACATCTTGGGGGTTGCTCCATCCTTATCCCCATTCCATTGTGGAAGTATGGGACATCTTTCTCCACCCAAAAACGAGCTCCCAACAGTGAGAAAACCGAAAATCACGACTGTGAGAGAACCCACGTTTTGGGAAGCCAAAAACGTCCCGATTTGGTATTGGACAGTGAAATCCAATGGGGGATCCATTGGTAGGAACCTTGGGGTGAATTTGGGAGCAATAGATACCCCAAAAGCCATGGGAAAACCTAGTTTTAATTGTCCAGAAAATCAATGACGGATTTGGGGTTATTTGCTGAACAAAGCTGTGAGAAATCCAAGTGTGGATGTTCGAATGGAGGCTGGGATCATTTGAGTCTAGCTTGATGTGTACCTAGCTCTGGGATTGAGCTTAATGGACTAGCATCCCTCTCCATTTCCCATTGCATGCTTGAAAAACCCAACTGTGTGTTGGCTTAGCATGGTTGTCTGAGTGAAATCCTGACTGTGAGGGAGCCATCTAGTTCCTCCTTAGTGGATACACAGCCCAGCTCGGGGGTGATCTCTCAGCTGAAAGAATACAGGCTGGACAGAGATCTATGGTTGGGTGGAACGTTGCTCTCACGTAGCCAGTCGTTGGATATCGCGTTGCAAGATAAGTGCTCTCCGTGACATTAATTTGGATATATATATCTGGGTTCTGCAATGTGTTATTTGAATGATTATTCTTCATGTTAATGAAATTGAAATGAAGTCTGTGCATGGCATACGAATGAGAATGGGTCTCTTTATGTTGAATCATTCTCTGCTGTGGTAAATATGTTATGCAATTACGGTGTGTTTGTGTGCTTGCTAGTATGTTCACCCGCTGTGTTTATATTGAAACGAATCTGCATATAGAAGTTTTAAAATGTTAGTTATTTATGTGCAAAAATATTGGGGCTAAGTTTACCAAAAGCCCGGTATGTTGTGAATGTTTCCTTCCCCGTTGTTCTATGGAGAAGGGGACATTACAATAGTCCTAGAATTTCTTCTGGGAATACATCAGAAAAGTCTCTTAGAATTGGTATGTCTTCCAGTTTTAACTTATCTTCTTTAGTTGTACATTCATTGTTAATTTCATTTACAACAAATATTTTACATCATTTTCATACAACTCTTTTCACTTGCAAAGCATAAATCTATTTAACTGAAGTTTTTCTAGGGATTCCTTTTACTGTTTTTGTTTCTCCTTTATTATTCAAGCATGTAAAAGTCTTTCCAAAACAATTTAGAGCTACCATGTGTTTTTCCATCCAATCCATTACTATTTAGACATCATAAGACCCTAACGGTAATACATTTAGTTTAACTTGCGTCTGTAACTGACTCATTAGCAAATCACAACTTTTAACAAAATCCAGTACTTTTCTTTTGGTTCGTGTAGCTAACTGAACCAACCATGATTTATCAAACTTTTCTACTTTCAACTTACAGTGTTTTACTAAATCTGGTGATATATAAGTCAAACTTGCACCTAGATCAATAAAAATAGAGATCTAGGTCTATTATGTTTCATACCTTCAATCTCGACCATTGAAGTTTGATGGTCATCCTGTCGATTTTCCAATGTTGCATTGATCCTGGGCATTTCCCTTGCTAAATCACCGACTCTTCGTTCTCCCGACATTGTATGAATGTTGTTGATTGTTCTTCTCTTGTTCAGACAGTTTTCTATGTTATGCGGTCCTTGAAAATCATAACATTTTAAAGGTGATCTTTGCTCATTATTTATGGCATTATTATTATTATTAGGCATGTTTCTTGCAGCAGTAAAATTTTGTGTTACATTACTTCTGAAATTATTTCCATGAAAATTTCATTTATTGAAATTTTGCTTGTTATTTCCAGAATTCCTATCAAAATTAAAATTTTCTTTTTATGCTCAAAGTTACTAGGTTTATTATTCCTCTAGCTAGATACACCTTCTCTTTTTCTGTTATGTTCATAACAGAAGTTGGCCTTTCTCATGGCTTCCTCAAGAGTTGTAGGGTTGTCGTACTCAATTCTGTCTTTTATATTAAAGGGTAAGCAACTCATAAATCTTTGTATTTTAGGTTTCCCGTCCACAATGTAAGGCGCATATATTAACAGACTTACAAAAATACTGCTTAACTCATTCATACTCATAGAACCTAATTTTAAATCATAAAACTCATTTTCTTTTTCTTCGTAGTACTGTTCAGACATAAATTTCTTCTTAAAATATTTCTTAAATGCACCCCAAGTTACACTCTTTTCTTTAATTCTTTTTACTCTCTTAATATCTTGCCACCAAATATCTTCCTTCCCAGTGAGATTGTAAATGGCCATGTTAGCCTTCAGTTTATCTGAATAATCATATATTTGAAAGTATTTCTTCATGCATGACATCCATGCTTCAGTTGCCTCTCCCTTTTCACTTTCACCATTAAATGTTGGGGGTTTTATCTTTTTGAACTCCCCTGAAATCTTTTCATAAGGTTTTTACTTCCTTTTCTTAGGACTACAGTCACTATCACTATTGTCTCGGTCATACTTATGTTTTCTTCTATATGTTTTTTATCATTAGATTCCGAAGAAGAGTCACTTTCATTTTTATAGTATTTTACTTTCTTACCTTTGTGCTAATAAGACATGGTTCTAGATTCAGATTTAAATTTTGTTTTATTGTCTTTTCCAACATTATGAAATTTATCTAGTAATATTCAATTTAGCTCTTCTTGTGCTCTTAAAATGCTTTCATTCTCTTCCTTAATTGTTTTTATCTCAGCTTTTAAATCTTTAACTGTGCGTAGAAGTTAACATGAATTATCGTTTAATTCTACAAATACGTTTTCTTCATTAATATGTTCACATTCATTTGTATTTTGTTCATGATGAGATTTGTCCTCAGCAAATGATTCTAGTCCTTCCATACCTAGAATTTAATATCAAATGTTATGTACAGAAACAAATTAAATAAAAAAATTAGTAAACCATGTTTTCTGTTTTCAATTTCGTTTGTGTGCGTTGAGACATATTCAGGCCTAGAGTTTGAACTCGCGCTCTAATACCACATGTAACAACCTCAAAATTCATAAAAATTTAAAATTTTATGTGCAGTAGTAATACTACAATTTATTATGTGGAAAGTATAATTTTGGAAAGTCAAGCTATTAGTTTAATTGTTTAACTATATAGTATAACGGTGCCACTTAATTATATTCTCTTGAATACTTAAAAAGGCTTGTCCTATGAAGATAGACTATTCTAAGATCATTATTAATATGACGATTTCATACTTATGACGACTTTTAATTATCATCATTGGTGTTGTATATTTATGTTGTAAATTATTGATTGTGTTATTCTAGTTGACGGTAGCTCCTTGGAATACCCCGTACCTTACTTAGCTTTATGCTAAAGCATGATGCCCCTGTGTACAGTTTACAGGTGACCTATGCATCTACAAAATTAATATTATGATCGAGACTCCTATCGTAAAATTCTACTTCTTTACTTCATAAGGTTTTTGTTTATCACTAAAGGCTTCGCCTAGACTCAACTATGGAGTTGGAGACTTATATAATGGTGATAACTCTTGCTCTAAGGTTGGTATATAAAAATCATGCATTGGTTGGTTAAGTTCTTATTATGAACTTCGTGGTCCCTAGGAAATGTTATGGTGTTAATTAAAATGTGAACCCAACTATATGGAAGTGGGTTCGAACACCAATTAGTGCTAAAATGAAGAGCTCCACACAAACGTTGTATGAACTATATCAATGTGGGCTTGTATTGATCGTTGGTAGATGACAACTAGCATAATAAATGAACCAACATGATTTTCTTGGGAGGAGCACCACATAAGGGTAAACCCTATCCCTACATTTATGGGTTTGGTCTTTGTCATTAGTTGTTGTTTCAGTGTTGGATGTAGAGGATAGAACCCTTTCGGCCACCATGGTTGTTATGCAAACTGATCACCACTCGTTGGGTTTCTTAGACGTTGTAAGTGTTGGGTTGTGGTGTCTTTACATGGTGTTCAAAACGTGCAACGAGTTTCTAGTTGCTCGAGTGTCCCCTCGGCATGAGTTCGAATCCCACAAAGGTAAGCCTCTATTCATTTTATTGTTTGTTTACAGGTTGTAGAGTTCTGTAACTTAATACTTCCTTGTATTTTAAATATGATTCAATGCACGTTGTTTTTAATAAGTTTTAACCCTTCGCTTGGTTGTTGGAAAGGGTTTCCTACTAGCCTCAGTCCTGTCTAGGGTATCGGTGATAGCTTGGGAGAAGGATAAGATACTCCCATGGTTGGGGACCATGGTAAGCTTCGAGACCTCCAATGTATGACACGTCCTGTCAATAGATGTGTTATGTTATTGCTTGCGTTTTCCATCTCTTGTTTTGTGAGCCATTTGGCTATCGTTGGAAATGATACTGTTGATGTAAGGAATTGTCCTCCTAGCTAAGCCACCATTCGGGTTTTGACTTGCTAGTGAAAATGAGACTTTTGTTTACTAAAGACTTATGGGTACCGGTTTGGTAAACCGAGCAGTGTTACTGCGTTGTAAACATTTATGGAGTGATTAAAAATACTTACTGGTTTCGATACCTATTTTGTTCAATTTTATTGATAATGGTGCTCTCGGCTTCCCTCATAATTTAAGTGTTCATAATCTTTGATGTATTTTATTTTTGGGGCAAATCCCGTCTAAGTAAATTTTGATGCAGTGTTATTCAATGTTTCTATTCTGAAAATACTAACCTACAGGGTTTAAACCCTAAACCCTTTTATGTATTTATATTTTACTTGGATTGAATTTTGTATAACCTAGGCGAGCTCTCTCCTGAGACTTGAGCCCTTGACCTTCTTACTTAAGGATATCGACTGTATTTATTTGGTTGATAATACTGTGGGTTGTCTAAACTTGACTCATAATGTCACAATAGTTCAGGGGAGCCCTCAGGGGTCTCAACCCTTGTCACGAGCTTATAATAATTCTGTTGTTTGATAAAATAATTGTTTTTATTCATGTAGTAGTATGTTCATGACTATTTGATAAGTATGAATTCTATAGGATTTGATCCTTGACTTAGGCTATATTGATATATGTCGTAGGCTTATTTATGTTGTAGTATGTTCACGACTATTTGATAAGAATGAATTCCATAGGATTTGATCCTTTACTTAGTCGATACTGATATATGTCGTAGGCTGTATATATATATATATATATATATATATATATATATATATATATATATATATATATATATATATATATATAGGGTTTTGACCCAGATCTATTTCGTGAACTGGATATGTTGTTTTGTTATAAAAGTGTATTGTATAATGATTCTTGTGGGGATATCGAACAGCTTTTAAAATGGTTCGAAATATAATTTTGTAGTTATACTATCTATTTATGAGAATGCTTTGATCCGAACTTTGCCTTGATTTGATATTTTATACAATGCTTTAATATGGGATATGATACCTATAGGGTTTATCTGAAGGTTTTCAAAATGTTTTTAATGTAAATAGTTACTAAGAATTCTATATGATTATACTTGTTCATGGTTACATAATCCTAATACTTTTGTGTATCGTGATACTTTATATTAGTTTCCTAAAGTAATCCTGTAACTTACTTTGAGATTAAGATTGCAATTATTTTATCATCAATCCATGCGATACTATTGTATATTATGTTTGATAGTAGTATAATGCTCTTGTTGGTAAGATATGAAATGATTGTATAATATAGGGTTTACATTTGTATTACTGTGTAGAAGCCTATATGTACTTTGTTTTTAATTTATAAAGAAACAAGTGTATATATATATTGGATAAACATGTACTAATGAAATCTGAAACTTTTCTGTTTATATAAATGATTATGAGTTCTGTATTAGTTCGATAAGGGTTATAAGATAGTAATACTCTGTTTATTCATAACTATAATATACGGTTATCTAAAGCAAACTGTAATATTATACACTATTATTCTTTGTTGGTTCGTGTGAAACTTAATAGTATTAAATCATGATTTGAACTGAAAAGAACAGCTAGGGTTTATAGTTGTAATTCTGTGTTACCCTAGGATGTTTTGTAGAAATAAATTGTTACTGCCAGGTTATCATTGTCATTTTGTTTATTAATGAACTATTTGTATAATGAGTATTCATGTAATGATTAGAACAACAAAAATGATAAATTCTATATCGGATAGAATATACAGTCTTATTCTTTTACTTAAAATATTTCTATCATCTCTAATGTATGTTACTTAAACCTCTTCTTGTACTAGTAGAGTACGTCACCTAGAGTGAGAGGAAAAATACAAGAAGATTTTTCATAATCATTCCTTCTAATCTATCCACCCATTCAATGTACAGAAGTAATTTATCAATTCAGAAAACTAACATTTCTAACAACTATCTGATATTTAAGATGCATTTGCAAAAACTTATGATTACATTTACATACAGTTTTGCAAAAATAGACCAATAGTTTAAAAGTAAATAACATAAACAAAGTAGAACCATATAACTTGATAGGGTGGGAAAACACCCAAAGAGGCCTATTCCTCCCAACCTTCTCCAGAAAAGCAACTATTAGCACTAGATTTGTGCTAAGTTAAGACCCGCCACCTAGGAGGTTTACATGTCAATTGGTACACTCGCCACATCAGCACGTACGTCCCCAAATTCAAATGGGAAAACAAGAAGCCAAATTCAAAATCAAATGTGATATTATATGAAGGGTGGGCTTGTTTTCTACTTAAAATGACTATTTTAGTCATTGTTTTGCAGCAACTGTTTCGGCCTAACCATAATGCATTTTTGGAAAATGAGAGAGGTTTATCTCAAGAACAGGCCAATATTCAATAACCTCTCTCAGAATTTACACAGCTGTGATAGGTTTGGAGCATCGACGAGATATTTACAGGGTAATTTTCCAGAATTCACGTTTTCTGCTTGAGTCATCCATTTCCGGAGCATATCCCGACCAACTGGAGGTGAATATGAGGAAACTGAAAGAGGTTTTTCTTCAGCATGGTCCAATATACAAAAAATTATTTCATTTTTCACACATCTATCCCCATTTGCGATATAGAGCCGTGGCACCGAGAGGCCGTTTTGAGCAGTCCACGACCAAAATTGGGGCAGAAAGCTGTTGTGGTCGGCTCTCTGAGTTGTTAAAACTTCTGTGCAGGTGTCCATTCTATTGTAACAGCTTCCTGTTGAGATAATCTTGACCCTAGGGATTGGTAGATCTATAAATGCAATGTAATAGAAGTAGAACGGGTTGGAAAGTCATTTTGGGTTGAGGCCTTGGGGAAACCCTGCTCTATTTCTTGAAGCATTTTCTTTAATAAAATTGTAGTGTCTGAAGCTCGATTTCGACTGAGATTCTCTTGTAATTGTTCTTGTAGTCTGTTCTTTCTCCTTCTCCTATGTATTGTTTATCTTTCATTGTATTTCCAGTTTGTAATTTCTTCTCATACTTGGTGCAGTTGTAGTAGTTAAGTAGAATCCAAAGAAATTATGCTCTGCTTGACTCTTTCCAAGTATTTCACCATTATTCTCTGCTGAAATTGGTGTAGGATTCATCATCGTAGGACTTACATCAATGGACTATTCTTTTCTCTTATGTTCACCAATTAAAACACTTTGACTACAAATTGATTGCTACCCTGCCTCTATTTGGATACCTCATGCAACAACATTATATTTGTTTCATGTTTCATGTTTTGACTCCATTTCCCAATAGTTTCTTATGATTTTATCTCCAAATGTTTAAACCATTTTGTTTCCAACATAAATCTGATCTTTTGTATGTTGTAATTGAATGTCTTAAATGATGAAGGTTGGTGTATGTTTTCATTGTTGACACCTTTGATTATTTCAGTCTTTCATGTGTTTGTAGAAAGATCCCTCTCGGACTAAGCTGGGTCAATAGCTTAAGTCTAAAGATTGGTTAGTTGTTACCCCGAGTTGCCTTCTCCACAACCTTGGGGGTTAATTTGGGTGTTAATAGTAGCCATGTTCACTTGCTATTTGGACCCCCGAGCCTGTCCACTGAACCACTAGGATGAACTCACTGTGTAGAAGCAAGGAACTCAGGTTGTACTTCAACATTCAATGGAGACTTGCATACAAACAACTCATATGTACTTCAAAAATCAATGGAGACATGCATTCATATCACTACCTCTGCACTCAACAGGAATAAGAAAGTCTTACTCTACAACTCAAAACATAGCTTCCCCTCATCGAATCTCTTGTGTGCTCATTTCTAACACCAGAAGGAATAAATTTCATCTCCTCTGAGAATGTGTGAGACTCTTCTCAAATTCAATGGCTATAAAAATATTGCTTAGGTCTTTTGGTGGTCATTTTTGCATTCAATGAGCCATCAGCTCAGTTCCACATCCTTCGAAACATGACCACATTTTAAGGGAAGTTGTCCCATAACAATAGCTAGTTACTGATTTCAGATGTTGCCACTTGTCCATTGCCTTCTACCCTAGATTCCATTCCTCCTAGTGGGTTAGTGAACACTCTTTCAACAGTCTCTTTGGGTGAGTGTCTCCTATTTTAATTTATTAAATAATAATATTATTCATTTATAGTCATCCTTGACCACTTGGTCAATAATATAAAACTTTACAATAAAAGTTAAAGTAATGTTTTTCCACAAACATAAAATGTCTCAAGTACTAGGTAGGTTACATAGCATAACCTTCAGTCTCCTAGTCTCTTAATCGACCATTACAACTAGGAAATAAACAAACATAATACAAGGTTTTACTGGTGGAGCCTTGGTCTTCAGCTCCTCACCAGAAACCATTACATAGTTACATCTTAAATTACAACAAGTAGGAGTAAAAGAGGAATGTTACAATAGAATTTTGTTTGTGTCATGTCAAGGAAGTGCTTGACATGGGGTTCACACCCCTTAACACCTTTTCTCAACTTTAGCACATCTCCTTGATTCGATCACCATCTAATGTTATCATGCCAAAACTTTTGTACTATTTATTTAATAGCATCAATAAGCTTCATGTATGAATGAAGTAACCTACCAACAAAGGCCCAACAATATTTTTGGCATAGGGGCTCAAGTTTTTCAATAATAGCAAAATAATTTTGAAGAGTCTTTATATCTACTTTAAATATTTTACATGTGTGTGATAACAGGTGATGTTGCCTTCTATATTTGGCTACAATCGATTCTAAAAGCACACGAGAAGTTTTTCCAATCAAATTAAATGCAGACTATAGATTTATAACAACATATCTATTGGCCTTTGAACTTCTAACTAGCTTTATGCCTAAAATTCTTCTAACATGAGCTAGACAATGTGAGTTTAACAAATCTAGAAACAATTGAGATTTTGTTGCATCGCTTTTGGATTAAAAAATTCTTTGATGATCCTTCTACAATGGATATCAATAGTGCATTTAGGAAACTTACCTTCAATTCTTGAAAAGGAACTTTCACCCACATGAATGCGTCTAGGAGTTCTTCGTCGTCCACTTGATAGTCAAGGAAAGGGAGTTGGAAAGGAAGTATGAGTCTCATCACCAATTTGTTGTGGTACTTCATTCACAATTTAGTCCTCCAAAGGAGTGTGTTCGACATATGTGTGCTCTTCTTGGGGAGGTTTTCAATTAACAACTCGTTCAACATCCATCCCAACATACTAAGCATCAATCAAGATTTGATTGACTTGAGCCACTTCATCATTGCTTGTTGATGTATTATTCATTGGATGATCACTTGAAGTCGGATTTTGAGAGGGCTCCATTACTTGCATTTGTTTCACTTCTCTTGATGAACTCGAGGTCCTCGTTGCATGCATTGCGTTGGGGTCTAAGACATTGACATTTTGATGTCTACATTTTTCCATGTACAACCTATCTCTTCTCTTATCTCATGGGCTTTTTCAGGTGGCATCTCCTTCCTTCTAGACTTTCTTTTATTATTACATCTATTTCCCATATTCAATATGTTCTTTAACAAAACAAGAATATCACCCCTGCAAAAAAAAAAAAAAAGATATTAATTTTCAATTATGAAATGAGGAAAACAAACTTTTACCATGAATAATATAGAAGGGATACAAGACTTAGACAAGATTTATACATTGAGTGGTAATATGACTTGTATAATGTGCAAGATTATTAAAACTCGATGTAGCAATTGATTGGGTACTATGAAAACCTATGCGTGTTATCTTCGTAAGTGTATGATGTAAACTATGGTCATGGAAGTATGTTTTTTTTTTCTTGACATTGGACATATAAAACAAACTAATATGGTAGCAAGAAAGAAGGTGTCATGAGGCCATTGCAACTATCACAAAAAATGATCGAAGTGGTGCAGCAAAGATATTTTTATCTCAACATCCCATTAGTGTGTACATGCATAGAGCTTGTGTTACTGGTATCGATCATACACTTATTCGATCAAATATTGATGTGAGATTTAATAATGTTTCAACAATGCACAACCCAAATTAGGTTGGCATCAAGTTCCTCCTATCCATCTTAGTGACATAGTCTTGTAGTGTGGTGAATTCCCTCATTTTGAGTGAAACCTCACTTCTATCTAAATGTGTGGTTGTGGTTTCCCATTTTATGTCTATTACCATGGTAGGGTCCTCATTTCACATTTGTCCTTCATTGGTCACATGTTTATCTATAGTAGATGTTTTTCTTGTGTATGTATTCTATTCTCTACATGTGAGTGTCGACATTGCATCTGATGACAGCTCTTAATGATCGCCAACCATCTAGTGCTTTGTCATATGTGTTGGGCGCTGACTCGTCGGGGGGTTCCCCGATAGGGGTTGTCGATTCCCTCATGCTGCTCTGCGTAGTGGACATCGTCCAACCCACTTGAGTGTCTCTCTTTTTAATTAGGATGCCACTTAGGCCTTAAGTTTTATTGGGCTATTATTTAGTTGAGTATCCTCCCTTGGGTCCCCAAACTTAACTAATTCATTAGGGCATGCACTCCTAGCCACATAGTAAAAATTTCCTTCAATGTCAGTGCTTTTGTTGTGGTTTTGTAATTTGCTGTTAATTTAACCCTACCGTGTATGATTTTGGTGGCTCTCTCCTTCACATAGCATAGAGGGCTATTTTTCTAGAGAACCCATGTTGTTTGCTCCAAACTCTTGTGATATGTTGGATTAGAGAATTCCCTAGGAAAAACAACAGCATCACCTCTAGGACATCATTTTGAAATTTTTTCCTATCATCTTGAAACAACGTAAAACAACATCTAGTGAGAATGTTTTCTTATAATCTTAAAAGTTATTGAGAATTCCCAAGACATAACAACAACATCACCTCTAGGACCTCAGTTTGAAATCTTTTCTTGTCATCTTGAAACAATGTACAATGAGCCTCATTTTGGTAGCTCGACACTTGGCACATGGTTTTTTGACAATAGTTTGTGTTAGTAGATGGTATTCGATGTTGGTATGGGGTGTTAGTAGGATCACATTTCCGATAAAAGGAAAAGCTCCTACTCACTTCATTTTCATGTTTTGGATGAGGGAAAATTGCCCCTAAAGATTAATAATTTGATCCTTTTGGTGTTTGCACGAGTTTTTGTAGTGAAATCATGAGAAATTCAGCAAATGTTTTTGTATTGGATGGAGTTATGTGATTATGAAATTTTATTGGTGGTGATGCAAGTAAGTTTTTTTAGTTATATTTATGAAAGGTTGAAAGTATTCCTTGGTGCATGTTGTATTTTTTTCATGCTAAGATGTTTTTTAATGTCTATGTTGAAGATTAAGACTAAAATACATTTATCATAAAATTCATGAGGAAAAATGAAAATACATACAATTCAAACAAAGTGAATGAAGACTAAAATACAATTCATAAGGAAAAAATGTCACCATACCTCAAGGATTGCTCTTTTCTTGCAAAGTAAAATGGTATTTTGATGTATCCATTGTATATAAGAAGAGTTCAAGTGTGTCCAAGCAGCATGAGAATTCAATCCAAAGAGACAAATAGAGTCCAATTGTTGTGTATTCAATCCAAAGATCCAAATAGAGTCCAACTAGTGTGTATTCAATCCAAAGAACCAAATAGAGTCGAACTAGTGTGTATTCAATCCAAATTGTCAAATAAAATCGAAAAGGTGTGTGAATTCAATCTAAAATGCAAGTGATTGTCGAGTTGTGTGTGAGAAGAGCTAAAAAATTGCGATATGAGAGAAAAAAATGTGGGAGAAGAGTGTGGGTCATTCAGTAGAGGTGCGCACACACCAGGGGCACACACATGCTAGAATGTTGCTTTGTTCGGTAGGTAACATTTAGTGCATTTATTTCCCAATAAATCTTTATTTCTCGATTGATTCCTAGATCCCGTCCTCCCTAAAGGCGTTTAATCTGTATTCTAAACCATAATACCCAAATGCTTATGTGCTTAGGTGTTTAGGGGTTTGGGGATTTATGGCTTGTGGGTTAGGAAGTTAAGGTGTTTTGGGTTAACTAGGATTTAAGGGTTAATGTGTTTGGGGTTAACACTATTAAATTCTTATAAATTCCATATAAGTAACAATGATTTCACTATAGGTAGTAGGGTTCATAAGGGCTCGTGGGGGCTAAGGATTATAAGTTCTATGGTTAGGAGAGGTTTTATTGGTCAAGAATTTATGGTTAGGTGTTATTTGTGTTAGAGTTAAGGGTTTCTTGGTTATTGATTATGGGTCAAGGATGATGAGGATCAAGTATTAAATGTGATAATGTTTATACGGATTTTGTTTAAGGATTCCATTTGTTATTTTTTATCATTCAGGACCAATAACAATTAGTTGATATATAGGTTAGGATTTGAAGATTATAGTTCAATGTTTATGTAACATCCTCTTTTGTACCATATTTAATTGTAGTTTTAAATGTAAATTGCAATTGCTTCTGGTGAGGAGCTCAAGGCCAAGGCCCCACCAGAAGACCTTGTGAGCTATGTGGTAAATACCTAGCTGTAAGTTGTAAACTCGAGAGTTTGAGGGAAGCAACACAACCAAGCGATGGCAACTAAATCCACTAAGGGGATGATGAATAATGATAGAAGGTCATCCCAATACTACGATCACTAGACAGATTGTGAAGTAATTCATTTTGTTTAGATACCTTTAGTGGTAAAGTCATGATCCTAGGATGAGGGTAGCGGCTATGCATCGCATGCTAAAGGTTTAACACTGACAAACCTATCTATTAGCATGAAGCTAAAACTACGATCATATAGACTAACTAATATCACGAGATATTAAATTGGGATAAGAGTGTAGGAAAAAAAAATACTCTTAAGAAATCGCTAAATAATCAGAAGCTAGGGTCTTTCTTTTATATAACTTAAACACCGAGGATAGGGTAAAGGATAAAGTTTATGATACACACTTATCCTTATATAAAAGTATATTTTTACTACCTTAAATAAAAAATTGTATCGTATAAATGGAACTTGTTCTACAAGGAAAAAGGAGTATAAAATATATGATATAGAAAGAGGTATCTTAAATTATAAAAATTGCCCCTATATGTATATTTATATATAATGGGTGCAAGAGGGGACAACATAGTAGTAGAACCTTAAATCAATTGTGGGAAAAGTATAGTTTTATATATTAGTGTTAATTAAAAGTCATCATATAACACCCTTGATTTAAAAGGATATTGTGTAAACACAAAATTATAGTTTTACATATGTATATATATCTAAGTAATTAAGGGGATGACACTCACTTTAAGATGACAATGCCACAACTAAATAGTGGACACACCATCTCCCTCCTTGGGATTGTTCCCTTGATGGAGTGGAGCTACCACTGATGATTTTGTTTAAAAATTGACACCGGGATCGAACTCCGAATCCTTATGTGGAGTGACATTTGTCACCGGAGATCCAGTCTCGAGGCGGACTCCCCAAAGATAAGAAAATCAGAGTTATTTGGAGTGACATTTGTCACCGGAGATCCAGTCTCGAGGCGGACTCCCCAAAGTTAAGAAAATCAGAGTTATAAATCTTAAGGGAGAGTGGAACTGGAGGGGGGGTGCTTCCAGTGAGAAAGGGGGAAAAACGCCAGTGGCTTGAGGGTGCAGCTGGAGAGGAAAGTTCGCAGCAGTTGTTGAGGTTTGATCCGAAACATGGAATTCGGCGTTGAGAGTCGAAAGACGTTATTGGGATCTATACAGCCATATTTTGAACCCCATAGAGATCCTTTGTTAGGTCGAGTCGAAAGCTTGAGCTTGATTTTTCGTTAATGCTTCCTGCTGGTGGTTATTACACTTTTCGAAAAGAAGTTGAAGGACAGAACAGAGGGAACTCGTGTTGTCTGCAATCATTGGTAATATTCATCCAAATCCTTTGTTAATTAAATTTTATTGTCTGATTTTAGTTGGATACAGGCTCTGATGTTTGGGCACAAATATTTCACCTTAACTTTAGACGGCACCCGATTTAGCTTAAATCAGTATCCATTCTATGAATCTTGACCTGGCTAATTACAAGCTTTGCATTGACGTTACCATGGCAGTTACCATCTAGGACTGACTGTTTTCTTTTACATAAATGCCATTTTCTTGCACTTGAGCAAGGGTTTAAATGTTGATAGTATATCAAAATGCAATGTTACCACATCAAGGCAGTTATTCCTCTTATACCTACTTGATCATTGACGATCCTAGTTTAAGAGTGGCCCCCATATTAAATACCTTACTTGGAAAAATAAAAATGGAGTTTGGCGTTGGTGAAGAGTATGTCTTAGTACGCTGGACCTATGCATGTAGTCTGGATTAGTTTCCAGCTAATCGACATTGTAAGTGGGTATTCCTCTCTTAGATATACCTATGTGTCTTCTTGTGGGGAAACTTAATAATTCTATCACGGGTTTAAGGTTGCATGCAACAATTACACCGGTTCTCTGTTGAAAATAGAGTACGCATCTTAATTATTGAGCTACTTTGAGTTATTAACTTTTATTATGGTTTTCCGTTTGAACACCTTCTTCTACCGATTCTCTGTCTGAGATCAGAGTAACTTTCCACATGGCTGAAACGTCTAGCTCACAAAATCTGCGAGGGCACACCAGTAGTGATGGTCGCTGCAGGTATTTTAGTTATATGCAGTATGGTTTAGTTCACCAAAAAGGCACAATCTCCTGTGGTATAACTCAGAGATCCGTTGTCCCATATATATGTGCATTCTGTGGTTTATATGATTTTTTTTACATGGCTGCATAGTCCAGTCCACAATCTCTGCGAGGGTACATGAGTAGTGATGGTCGCAACATTTTTTTTTTTTATATATATATGCGGGTTATTCTCAGTTCCAGGGCTGTGTGTAGTTTCCTTTCATAATCTAGATCTGTTTCGACAAATGTCAATTCCAGAGTTAAAATCGTGTTGGGGTTCTTGTTATGAAAACCTCTAATTTCGGTTTATAGGGATATCTGACCAGAACTGAAATTGCATGGGGTTTGGTCTTAAGTGTGCTGGAGTAAAGCCTTCTAATTTCTGCTTATGTGACTATAAATTCCATATTTAGAAATCACATAGATCCATACAATCTTGATTATTAAATATGCTGGGCGATAGTCGTTGGTATTTTTCAGCTAATTATAGGAGTCAAAGATTATGTTGAAGTTTCAAAAGAAGACGTATTAGCCTTGGAGAATAGAATAGTTTGAAAGAATGGTGTTGACATATGAATTACTAAAGAATAGATTTCTTTGAATTATTACTGACGAATTCCTGTAAGTTATACGAGAGGTGGATTATTGTAATATTTTTGTTAATGGTGAACATGTTGGAAACACTCTCTGAGAATGGTTAGCTAAAGGGAGAAATTATGTATTGCGACATTATACAAGGTAAATGGGAACAAGTTACCCCAATTATGTTGAAGGATGTAATTCCTTCATTTTGCTGAATAATACATGAGATAACATCTTGGTGGACGTAGCCCATAGGTTTGGGTGAACCACGTCTAATCTTGTCTCGTCTTATGCGTGTGTTGTTGATTTTAGGTGTATCTACTTTCATGTTCTTTTATATGCCAGTTCTTCTTTTATATGTAAGGATGTTTGTATATCAATGGATAAAGAAATCTCATTATGTTGATAAGTATGGCAGAGTTATTAATAACTTCGTGAATAATGAATAATGTGCCTCATCGATGTATTCATACAGTTGAAATAATGTTAATGTGTATTCTTATCATTTAGATGAATAAGTGAGTTACTGCTTGAAAGTTGTTAACATTAAAGCATTGCATAAGAATCGGGGTCATTCAGGTATGATTATGGTTCTAGTTAACTTTGTTATTGAAGTAACGTTCTGAAGATAAACATGAAGTGCATTATTGGAGATGTCACAAGATGTTTCATATTACTAATGCATTGGTTTATGGCTAGATGAGAAAATTATTTGTTTTTTTTTCTCTCCAAAATAATACCAGCAAATATGGAGATGTCACAGTTTATGGGTGATAGGGTTACATGGTGTATATGGGTTAGGGATTATTCAGGTTACCATTTTGGGGTTGTGTTGGTTGATGTTAATATGTTATGAATTATAGGGCTTATTAGTTAGAAATATATAGGGGTTATAAGGGTTAGAGTGTATATGGGTTAAAGGTGGTAGGGGTTAGGGTTATAAGGATTGTAGGTTAAGAGTTATTAAGGTTACAGGGGTTAAATATTATATATTTTAGTGTTCAAAATTGATAGTATTTAAGGGTTATAGGAGTAAGGAGTTAATATGTTTATAGGTTAGGGGTTATAAGGATTTATGGTTATGGGCTGGGATTTAGGGTGATAAAATTTATGAGTCAAATGGTTATGCGAATTATGGGTTATTGGTTAACAGTTATTGTGGATAGGGGTGAGGGGTTATAATAATTACAATTTATACATAATATGGGTTAAGTGTGGTGGGAATAACCTAATAGGTGTTAGATTTGAACTATGGATGAGGGCGTTTCCATTCCTTGTCAATGGGTTGTTCATTTAGATACAACTGCTTCAACTCATAAAATGAGGAGACGATATGTTGATTCCAATGTTATCACTAAAAATTAGAGTGAAAATTTGGGGGATAGTTTGCAAGTCATCACTTCAGGCGGTGAGCTAGATGATGGTGTTGTCAAGACAACACAAAATGCCATTCGAGATCGATTATAGAGAGATAAGTTGGTTCACAACGGGCATACATTTGATTTAAATGTGAAGCAACTTTATATACCCACAGAAGGAAAAGAGAATTATCAAATTAGGAAACCACATCACTTGCATGGTCATAACTTGGAAGAATTAATGAGGCACAATCCCTATGCACATCTAGTTGAATACCTAGTTCTTGTTGATCGGAAAGATGTTCTGGTTAGAGACACATTTGATGAATCAAGATGTTTTCATTGCAACTACTATGTTTTGGGGGGAATCATTCTACAAAGGATATAAGAGAATTGATGCAAGAGTTTCCCAAAAAGCCTATTTTTCAAATAGTCAAATGCATAATTTATGTTGCATTAACAGATGTGGAAGCAAAAGTATTAACATGGGATCATAACAGAGATAGTGAATACAGGATGTCCATGAAATTCAATCAAAGGGTTATATTTATCCATAATGAATTTGAACAAATATGTAGTGGGGATAGATCGAAAGTTGATGTATATTTATGGAAAAATGTTCTATGGAAATAGGTATCCCGATTAAAGAGGCTAATGTGAACCATAAAGGTTTGAGAGGAAGTGATGCATTCAAAAGTGTAGATAACTATTTTCAGTTTGTATTTAGAATGGAGCCAATATGGGATTTGATAGATAATATATTTAGCATGCAGGAGAATATTGGCATAAAAAATCAAAAGGTAAAAAAAAGCAACTACATGGAGCAGTGGTTAAGGAGGCACTCATGTCAATATTTTTCTAGAATATATGACTATTTAACACCTTGGATAAAATTGAAAGGTGTGAAGGATGAAACACTTATATCTACAATATTGTCACGTGCAAATTCAAGTGAATAATCCATGGAGGAAATGTGCAATGAATTTGAAATGTGAGTTTGTAGATTGTTTTTATGTTTTAAAGTTTATTTCTGAGTTTAATATGTTTTATTAATTACGCATTGTGTTATATTATTAGATATGATTGTTAACATCATTTATTTTTACATCATGTAGACATAAGGTTTACATGAAAATACAAGAGGATATGGTTATAATGTTGGATGAGAAGAGTTGGGATGATGTCAAATGCAACTATCCAAACTTAAGCTCCATAGAAAACCTAAAACAATTTTTGTTGCATACAGAAAGGTATGTTGATTTATCATATCTTCTATTTTATTTTTTTTAATTAAGTCAATTCATTTCTATTTTATTACTTATAGAATTTTTTTTTCAAAGATGCCAAAGAAGATTACAGTACCAAACTCTTTCAAAATTCATATTCAAAGAGCCAAAATACAACGACAAAGAAGACAATGTCTTGCAAATGTTGAACTTGATGATACCCTTGATCATCACGTTCGGAATGGGCTCGACACTGCACAATATAAAGTGATTTTTGGTGATTGTGTAAACATTGGAAATCTTGTTCTTAAAAAGGAGTAGTCTTTAGTTGTTGCAAATATCCCTCATGCATACAATATAAAAAATGTTACTTATGATTGTGAGCCTTATACTTACCAATCATTCAATAAAGTTGTTTTCAGGATTTATGGATGTCACACCATAACCTTTATGGATATTTCTTGTTTTCCATTTAGATGTACAAGGAGGAGAAGTGCTAACAACCTTCAAGGATAAAGAAAACTCAAGAAATCAACTGTATTGGTAATATATTTGCAGTGTAATATTAAGCATTTGAATTTAGAAATAAATTTTATTTTTCAATAAGTTAATTAGATTCTTATCTATTTTTGTTACATGCAGAATCCTAATATTCGTACCTCTAGTATGGATCCATTTATGATTGATACTAAAAAACATACATCTTGCATGTTGGATCAAATATGAGACCTGTGAATCTCTTTTAATCAATGAAAAGAGTGAAGGAAAATATAGTCAAATATTGACTTATAATGTTGTGGTTAAAAAAGTTGATAGATGGAGAAAGGGATTTGAAACGAGAGATTGTAAAGATCTACCAGAACCCACAAGCATTGATTAATTATCTCATAGATACATTTTCAAAAAAAGGATATTCATTTTCATATTTGTTGTAATATCCCGCTTTCTCCATTAGGTTTTCTGCAACAAAAGGTACAACTATATACCCGCCAACGACAAGGATCTCATGGCAAGAGATCCACGGGTAAAACTTTGTAAGTATGATTGTGTTTTCCTAAGTATTAAGTGAATTTGTAGACTTGGGAGACTGAAGGCTTGATGCAACGAAACGATTGGGGCACAAAATCCACTAGGGGAGATCGTAAATGGCTTGATAGCCATGAGTTTTGATGACAATGGTCATCCTAATGTCGTGAGCACTTAAAGTGAACTGTGATGTTCACCAAGCAAACACTTAAGTTTAAAAGTATGTTAATAATTAGTCCTAGATAAGGACGTCGGAGAAACTTCTAATCATTGGAAGGCAGTAATAATCTACCTTGGCCAAACCCTTAGCATAGACATAACCCATAGTGAGTACCATTAAGTAAAAATAAGAAGTTTACCTAAACAAGATTTGTACCTTGGTCTCGACAAAAGATGTTGTTAAAGTTCCTAAGTAGAAAATGACAAATATTTTTCTAATTATAAATTAAGAATAAAGATAAAAGGATTTTATTATTTATAAATAAATATTTAAATATTATTTCAAATAAGATAAATAAATTAATTGAGGTTTAAGAAGGACTAATTGTCATTTTTTAACATTAAAAGCTTGAAAAACTTTAAAAGCTAATCTACACAAGAAGAAAATACTAACTAGCAATTAATGCATGAGTATGCATGGATAGCTAGTAACTAATGCATGAGAATGCATGAATAACTCTGAGTTATTAATATTGAGTTAACTAATTAAATAGATATAGACTAAGTAAATCAATAAGTTAATGTTAGCTAAGTTAAATATCAATTAAAATAATTAAATGAATATTTACTTTAAAAGTCAATCAATTAAAGATTATCTAACTAAGTTAAGGTTAGCTAATTTAAAGGATAAAGTTCACATATTGAATTATGTTTAGATGAGATAATTATGTAAAGTAAATTAATTACATTCAGTAATTAATTGAAAGTCGACTGAGTAAGTCGAGTAAAGAGAACACTATTATGTTCACGAAGGGGGTAGGTTCCTCTCCTTCTTCGTCTTCACCCACGAAGGAAAGAAGTAAAAGAAAGGTAATAAACTAAAGAGAACATTGACTCTACGTCATAGTGGATTCGTGCCCATCTTGAGGGTGACCTCTCGGCGAGAAAATCTGCGCCGCACAAAGGTCAATTAGAAGAGAGGAACGTTGAAGTCAAACTTTCAGTCGCCTGCCTCCATTGCTAAGCTAAGTGTCCTTCCTCGTCATGGTGTATGTAAAACTATCTCCCACAAGTTTATAGTTTTATCCTTCCTCGTCATGGTGTATGTAAAACTATCTCCCACAAGTTTATAGTTTTATCCTTCCTCGTCATGGTGTATGTAAAACTATCTCCCACAAGTTTATAGTTTTATCCTTCCTCGTCATGGTGTATGTAAAACTATCTCCCACAAGTTTATAGTTTTATCAAAATTGAGAATCTTATCAAAAGTTTATATGTTATGAAGGGTTATGATTTTATCAAAGTTTATAGTTTTATCAAAATTGAGAATCTTATCAAAAGTTTATATGTTATATGAAGGGTTATGATTTTATTAAAGTTTATAAGAAAGTTTATAGTTTTATCAAAATATATATATTATCTTATTAAAGTTTATATGTTATGAAAATGTTTTGATTTTATCAAAGTTTATATGTTATGAAAATGTTTTGATTTTATCAAAGTTCATATGAAAGTGTATAATTTTATCAAAGTATATATATTATCAAACTTTAAAATCTTGTTAAAGTTTATACGTTATGAAAATGTTATATTTTATCAAAGTTTAAAATATTAGCAAAGTTTATAGGTTATACAAGTTTATAATTTAATCAAGTTCATAATGCTATCAAATTATTATTATATTTCTCCGTCATAGTTAAACTTTAAGAATGTGAACATTGGTTTCCTTTGACCAACTATTGTCCTCCGAGTCCTGCGTCTGGCATTTTTGTTTTATTTATTATCTCTGTCAAGTATTTATAATCCAGACCTGTGTTAGATCCGACTGAAATTTTCGGTGCAAATTGGGTAATTAACTGGTTAACGCCTTAGCACAGGGTCACGTAGATCCTCAAACATTTAAACCCTGTTGTGTTGAGGGCTTTACGCCCTGGAACCTGTCGTGTTGTTTTCCTCTTCTACGCAAACTGATTATTATTTATATGCGAATGCAATCCGCTGTCTGCGATCTCAGCTCCTTACAGACCCACGTCTTCACCCTTGGCAACTCTGCGTAATAACTACACCTCTGCTGAAACTTTAAAACCCGCATGCGAGTGATCTCTCAAGGATTCACTTGCGTTAAGAAGTAGAACGCCCTCCCAAGCTTTGTCCAACAGTCAAATGTCAAACATGATCAAGCGTGTAGTCTTCCATTGGCTGCGCATTAGTTTCTGTTCTGAGCGTTGATCACAGTGCCTCTAATTGCGTGTTTAACTGACATATCTCTCCTCCGTTTGTCCGATGTCGAAGTTGTGAAGCTCAGATTAAACTGGCTTTGGCCATTCGCAAGAACCGAAACGTTAGACAAACTCCTTTAATTACTCGTAGTTAAATTCAACCTCCAGTCTTATATTTATTGCAACTGTTGATTTTTTTCCGACTAAATATTATCGTTAAAATAAGAGCACTAGCGTGTATGTCGTCGAATGTAATCTAGTGATTTTACAAGGTTTTTGCACTTTATGTAAATACATATATGGAGGAATTTCAGTGAGGCATACGGTTGTTTTAATTCTCTTTATTATAATGAATTTGTGTATGTGTGAGTATGTGATGTTTTGATGTTATTGGACTTATTTACTAATAGTAAGTTATATTTTTTGATGGAAAAAAATGTATATAAGTATGTAGAGTAATATAAGAATATATACACTTAATGGTTTATATATAAAAAATTACTATCAAAAGGTATGCATATACTTGAGTTATAATTAAGTGTTATGTTTAAGGTATATAAATTTTTTAGGTTTGTATAATAGCTTTCATAAATTGATATTAATGAATAAAGGGAATCATTATTGATTAAAAGAAAGTATAAGTGCAATATATATGTTGAATATGAAGGAATTGGTTGAGAGTTTCCAAGTCATGATTGAGTTTAAAATATGGTTCTAAGCTTATGTAAAATTCTTATGCATATATGGATTTGAAAGAAAGATAAGTAGATAGTCTATAACTATACCATGTCTATATAAATGGTTGAATAGAAAGCAAACCTAGAAGCTAGAAAAGCTAATCAATCCAAGCCCATAAAATCCAGGCATGATAGAATTAGAGCTTATTACAATAGGATGATCACTTCGAGAGATTAAGTTATGTCATCACAAGGACCCTTAAGAAAAAAAATTAGGGTGTTTTGTTTTAGGGACATTACATTTGTTCTTGGGAAAATGTAATACTTCTTATTTTACATACGAAACTAGTGCTATTAATCTATATTCTTTAATATATATTTTTTAAATTTATGTTTCATTATGCTATTTAACTTTTATTCTGTATGTGGTGATTAGGTACAACAATAGCATGCTCCCTATAAAAAGGAATAAATTGTATATCGATTGATAATGATCCACTACAGTGCAATTATACCAAGCAAATAATTAATTCTATGAAAGTTCTTCCAGATGAAATGCAGGAAGTTGGTTTGAAGAAGTTGCTTTGGTGAGTCACTTGCGGTAAAGATGTCAAAAGATCCTCAACCACCATTAAAAGGGATTCTAGGAAATTATCACTTTGCGGGCATTTTGCAAAAGTAGAGGACCCAATTGGAAGAACACATTAAGGTCTAGGAAGAGAGACAAGCTCTAGAAAATGCCAATTTCGATGAATATTTCGAACTGCATAATATTCTTGATTAGTTTCATGTCATTAAGGAAAATGTCAAACTTGGCAAATTTTTTATAAGATATTTTTGTAATGTTTTAACTTCAAGATTTTATTATGAGAATAAATATCATGTTTTTAATATGTTATCTACAAATATATCGTATAATTTTTGTTGAGTTTATGTGAATCATCACTTTATGGAAAATCATGTTACATAACTTATCACTTTTATACATAAAGTAGCTGAACATATGTTAAAAATGGTTTGAAATGTCTTTACTTTCTAATTTGTTTTACAAATTTTTGCCCAAAAATGACTTATTTAAGAGATAAGTTTCAAAATAAAACTTCCAAACTGTATATATTTTTCATTCTAACTAGCTTCTAAATGTTAAAAAATTAAAAAATGTATATATAATTTTTTCATTATAATTAGCTACGAAATGTGTATTTTTTGTAAAATTTGAAAAATGCATTTGTAAATAAAAATTATAAATATTTTTATGATGAAGAAGTTTCAAAATCACAAAAAAATGGCTCGAAATGAAAAATGGTGTTTCGAGTATACACACTTTTTGAAACGAAGGTAAAAACAACTACAAAAATTGACCCCCAAAAAACGAGAACAATGTCGGGTTCTCATCAAGTTGTATAACTTGTTAGCTATGATGTCCCTAACATGTGAAAATTGCTCTTAAGATAATGCAATCCCTATTAAATGGTGACTAAAGGGATAAATGACTAAATTACCGATGGGGTACCTTATCACAATGTAACTTGCAGAGTGCTAGCCTTTAGTGAAGGAATTTGATGGATGTTCGATTTTTGTTGACTATATCCTTCTAAGTTGTTGCCTTGGGTTATATAAAAACAAATAATTGGATAGGAATTGATTTTCTATATTTGAATAATGGGATCATTTTTAATTTTTTTATAGAACTATATATGCAACGATCAAGACCTATTATAATAAGATCGGGCTTAGAAAAAGTCATGAGATATAAATATGGTGGAGCCTAGACAATTGACTAAAAATTACAAATGAAATAATGACACGAATATGAAATGGAAACGAATATGATGATAAATTATTAAAGTTTCATTTCAACTCCAAGACGAAGATTCCCAAATAGGTGGTGTATGTTGTAATATCCTGGATTTTGGTTGACTATATTGATGTTATATATTGGGCATAAGCCGCAACACATATGATTTATTTTGGTATACTGGGCATAAGCCCCGATGCCCATGATTCATGTTATGGATATACATATTTGGGCATGGACTCTGACTAATGAAGGTTTTTGTTATATACTGGGCAGAAAGTCCCAATGTATTTGATTGATGTTTTATTTTGAGATTGAGTACAAGACCCTATTATACTGAGATGATCATTTGTTACATACTGTGCAGAGTTATGATATGCATGATTGAATTTATATGTGTTGAGCGTGGACTTTGGAGCACATGGATGACCTATGTACTGGGCATAAGCCCCAATGTACATAGAGGACTTTTATTATGTACTAGGCATAAGCCCCGATGTACATAAAGTGTTGGGCATACGCCCTGGAGCACTCCAAATTGATGTTGAGCATAAGCTCTGGAGCATCAGATCTTTGGCCATTGTATCCCTAGGTGTATCTTACAAGTACATCCTAGCACTAGTGTTGAGAAAAGAGCTCTGGAATTGCACTAACGTAACGCCCATGTAAAAGTGTTGAGCATAAGCTCTCAATAGCACTAGGATTTATTCTACGTAAGAAGGTGTTAGAGTTAAGGAAGGCTCTGAATAGCACCAGTCATCATACTTATTTTATTCTCATTAATTGATTCATTACTCATCTCATCAAAGACGAAGGAAACTACCATGGAAAATGAGGTAATCCAACATGCAAGAGGGACCTAGAGCTACCTAACCTAGTACACCTTCTAAAAACTACATTTAGCCTTATCAATTAAGTTGACCCTATCCTTTAAAAGAAAAAATCAAAGTTATAATACCCTATAACTATTTGAATTAATCAAATGTCACTAAGTATAAAGAGCCCACTCATGCAAGTGGTATACATAAAGTATATGTATAAATATGAGAGATATCATTTATAAAGTAAAGAGATTATTTATAAATAAATAGTATTTATAAAGTAAAAATATTAATTATAAATAGTTATTATTTATAAAGTAAAAATATTAATTAATAAAAAAATTATTATTTATAAAGGAACAACTAATAAATCCTAAATAAACTAAAGTTGAATTTAATAAACTTTTCAAATTAGATATATTAATTCAAACTCAAAAATCAACTGATGTTAAAATTAAACAAATTATTTTTCTCAAATGCCATATTCAAAAAGTTCACTTATAAAGCTAGGACAATTCCCAAAGGGAGGGATCATCTTTCTTTCTATCATTTTTTTATGGTAAGGAGAGAGAATTTGTCCCACAGAACTGAAGGAGAATATTGTTTACAAGATTGGATTATCATCAACAGTCTACCCTAGGTTCTCTAGTTTCCTATTGCAGGTTGGAGCCAGCTCGGGGGGATCCGGTTAGAAATAAGAATGGTTCTAAGGGTCATGGTTGGGAGGAACGTGGCAGTCCCAAACTCATTTGGTTTAATCATTCTACGGGATAGATAGAACAATCGATATTTGTTTTCAGTAATTAGTGTTTGAAAGTGTGCAGGTCTGTACCAACAGAAGAGTCAAGCTGCAACGTCCAGGTATGGATTAGTCTTATGTTTTCCAATTTATTATAGGATGCAAATTTAGGAATTTAGTTTGTCAAATTATTTTCATAGTAACCTAGTTGCATTACATATTGGGAGCAAGGGCATATGGAATTGGCTCCCCTCGGTCACCCTTTTTATTTCAAAAGTTTAAATCCATGTTTAAAGTTCCAAAACCTAGCTAGCTGAAACAATAATTAAATAATTTACAAACTAAGTTAACTATTACACCATAATCATCTCTAGTAAAGAGATCGATTCGCTTGGAGTTTCCAAAGCTTAAAACCCTAGGCCCAAACTCAAAACTAAAATCAAACCCTTACCAGGTGAACATTTATTTAAAAATATTAAATTCTAAACTCTGACAGAGCCTTCACATAGGCTTTTGTAAACCAAATCTAACACAGAAAAATAATCTTATTCTTCATTACAAAAATTAAAAACAAACACCATGAATTCTTTTAAATTACCATACACAGGTATTTTTCTAATAAGGCACATATCTAGATTTAAATTTCTTTCCTAATTAAAAATTAAAGACTTGGGATCAAGATCTCTACATGGTGCTTTTAAAAACTATCAAATTCAGGAAGGTCCACGCTATAGTGTGAGTCCTATCCACTCATTCACCAAAAAAATGGAAACCATAACAAGAGTAAAATGAAAGTGATTTTAACGCTAGTGCTCTTCTCATAAGAACCAATAAAAATATTCAGACCAAAATTTTAAACTCAACTGAGATAATTAAAGAAAAGTTATAGTAAATTCCTCCCACCCCTGAAACGTTAAAATACGATTTATCCCACAGGAGCTATGTTTTTCCCCACACTAAGAACGCATCATAGATAAGTTACACCGAAGTTTTTTTCTCTCGGTTAAATTTATACATTGATTTTACTTATTTATAATCATACTACATAATCGAGTCACCACACATACAAGCTTTGTAAAATGTATAAACAGTTGGGGCATCACCCATTTAAATAGAATTTAAAACAAACACTTCAACTCTTCATTATACCACTAGATTTGATCTCTAGGCTAGACGCTTAAGTTAAATGACAGGGTTTAAAAGTACGATTCACATTAAAATAATAAAACGCAGACATGAGCTTCAAGCTTAGCTGTCACATAATGATTCAGTAAGAAACCTAGGCTAAAAGCATAGAGGAGAATTCTATGAAATAAAATATAATACTACATTTCAGTTTTCAACACATAAGGCGTTACACAGGGCCAATGTTTTCCCTAGTGGCTGGAAAACGAATTTCAATAAACAGAGCTTATATAAAACACTTCATAATAATTGTTAAATGGAAATATCAAACACTAGAAGCCTTAAATTGAAATGTATAGGAGTCCAGTTAGGGCCTCCCCTATTCCTTTAAATAAAAATGGAAACAACTTATACATAAGTCTTGTTTTCCCATGAAAAGTCCCAAACTTAACCATTTAAGGATACATTTCCACATGCCGAAACCACAATATTTGGAACAGGAGACATGTGAGTTCCTCCTCAAACAAAACTAAAATGCCATATAGGATACCAAACCAAAAAGTAAAACATTTACACATTTACAGAGGGTGCCATGAAAACCTAGCTATGACTTTTCCCATCTAGCACTCAACATCACTTAAGCTAAAACCCCAGAAGATTCGAATGGGTCATCCGTTCCCAAACCTCTTACATAGTGAGAAAACAATGAGTGCAAACAAAAATACGCTTGAGAGTACAAGATGGCCACAAGGACCGGGCTTACCATGGCCATCATAGCTGCGAAAATACCCCTTCATACCAAGATTATTTTCCCAATGACACAACCCTATCACAAAGGAAAGCAAGAGAATGCTAGTCACAAGTGGCATAATTCATAAACAGAGTAAACAAAAGAACTTGACTGAAATGTAGAGGAATCATTTTTACCTTAAACATCTGGGTACACGCCCTTCTTCTCTGTCCACTAAGTGGAGCATTGGTCTGAGCTACGCTCATGGCCAACACTAGCATCCATGGCTACCTTCACAAACTAGAGAGCTCTGAGCTCTGCCCTCTTACCAAGCAAACGACGAAACCCTACAGAGCTCACTGTCATCAACACAAAAATGAAATACAACGAAGGGACAAACTGGGCGCTTAGGCCTTTACCATGCCCAACAACTGGAAAGCACCACGAGGGTTACTTTAAATTCCAGACCAACCCCTTTGATAATTGAAATGTTTAGCCACTTTCTATAGTGGAGTTTTAGTTTTCAAGAAGATTGATTTTTCCTTAGATATAAGGCTTGATCACATTTTTCCACATTTGTTTCTACCGAAGATCTTTCATGGAATTACAACCTCAAATAACTTTAGAGTAAAATACCTACAAGACAAAAGTAGAAGTAGACTTTAGCATGAATGATAAGTGAGCCTAGCCTTGCTACTATTTCACCACTCCAAGCCTTTCAAGGAATTTTACAAGAAACCAATAATTTTATAAGAATAATTACTTCAATAGAAAATTTACGAAACCATTAAAAGTTAAGCATGCATTTTGTTAGGCTGTCCAAACATAATCAAATTATATCCATTGAACTCCATGTAGATCTTTAGAACATCATTGTTTCCACAGATTTATAAGTGAAACCAATCACAACAATTAAAAAAAAAAATAACTCTTAGACATAAGTATAAACATGGTAATTACATTGAATTGATAAGTCTTCCTTTATTTTCCCAGTACTGAAGTTAATTTGTAAACATTTACTTAATAGACGATGGTAGCCGTACATGATTTTTTTTTTAAATTTTGCAGTTTTAGGGACATTAGATACGTAGTACTGTGCTTTGGCTTAGTCCTTATTGATTATTTTATTATGTTATGGAAACTTAAACAATTTGTGTTATATGATGATCGACATACTATTTTGCTTATGCTAGAAATAAATGATCACAATGGATTTAGGTATGAGGACTAACCATTGGCGATATGTTGTGTGAAATTGATAATATATGCTGCAATGATTTCCATATGCTTTGATAAGTTCTTCCAAGTGTTACAAGGAAATCATAGGTGCAAATTAATGTAAGGTGGTGTAAATGTCACATTAGCTTTGGATTGAGATCGAATAGGGTATCGGGTGATACAATGTGATAAATTGATATTTGATTTTTTTGCATGATTTATTCAATGCCCATGGATTACATGTGTGTAGCCATAGGGTCATGATTGCCAATCAATCCACATAAAGGTAGTCAAGATCAATGGGAAGGATATGTAAGACTAGTGATTACTCCACATGGTGAGTTGAAAAGCAAGGTAGGATTTTGCTCATCATATGCATGTTTACATGAAGGTATTCTATCATGGATTTAGTAAATCATGAGGCTTATATTGGGGCATGTACAATAAAGACTCGTCCTTATTCTCGAGGAACCATTAGTCCCTCAATAAAGTTGACAAAACTGAGTTAATGCTGTATCAGTCATCATACTGTTCCCCACCATGGAAGGGATATTTGAAGGGCATCCATGGAACATGGAACCCTTAATATATCTATTGAAATGAGAACACAGTGGTAAAAATAAAATACTAAAGAGGGGTAAGGAAGTATGTTTTAAAAATAAATAGAAAAAGATTTTCATTAAATTAGGTGCAAATAAAAATATCATAATTTATTGCAAATATGTGTGAATTTGTAAATAAAGAAAAGAAAACAAATAATTAATTCAAGTAATAGAGAACATGTGCACACACACAATTAGGATAAATTTAAGGAATCACCTGAGAGAAAATCTACGAGTTTAAATCACAAATTAAAAATTAGAAAAATATGGATGGTGAGAAAAGTGACACTTGGTGGGTGAACAATAAAAGAAAAAGTAAATTGATAATTCTTAATTGTGCACGTACATGTGTGAAATGCATGGAAAGTTTCTGAAATCTATAAATATATGGAGAGAGCATGATTCTCATTTTTCTCACCCTATGATTGGACAACATATATTATGATGGATTTATACGGTCTGTGTTGAGTGTTTGGTTCGTCATGGTACGAATGAGGATGGAGCCTCTTAATAGAAATTTACATACCTTGACTACACTAGCAATTTCTTACATTCAACCCCATTGTGGATCGACGGTCACAAGGGAAGAACAATACTTGTTGGTAGTGTAGGGAGGTTTTTGGTGCACATTGACAATTGGCATTCGAAAAAAGATTTGCATGTAGGATTTCAACAATGTATGCATCCTTTGACACACCGCGGCAAAGAGTCTGAGGTGAGTATAATGGTTATTCAATGATTATGTTATTTTCTCAAGTTATTTTATTAGTTGAATATAAGGGAAAAGATGATTTACTTTTTCAATGTCGGATTTGCAATTTGAATTTATTTGATCGGAATTGACTTACTGTTTTAATGTTAGATATGTTTAATGAGCTTAAAAAGAAATCTTGTTGGTTGATTTCTAGATTTACTATTTTGAATATATGCATGTTTATTTAGTGGATTTAACACGTTCCTTGGAGGGTCCCTACATATACTACCACTTTCGTATGTGGAAAAAAAAATTATGAGTTCAACTTCTCCATAAGAAGGTATAGTTGTTCCTTCTTACCTTGTACAAAATCCCTTTAGGGTTATGTGCCAAAACGTTCCAATATATGGAAATTTTTACCACAACTAACTTAACAAGATTGAGTCCACCACCTCTAGACAACTATTGATGACACTCAAAATTTATTATCTTCTCAAGTTTACTTAAAATCTATTTGAAATCATTCTTTCAACATCCATTAGGATTTATAATAAATTACAAATATTTAAGGATAGCCTCCATATCCAAAGAGTTATTATCAAAACATTCTTTGAAAACCAATTTCATCTCCCCACTAATCCCACTGGAATACATATCGAACTTGTTAATGTAAATATCCATCCTTTTATCTTTACAATTTGCAATTTAGAAATACATAATCTTTCTCAATCTAGTTCCTTCAGTCTTATTTCAATTATCAATTAGTAGCACATCATCAACAAATAAGATACGAGTGAGTTATTATAACCTTGACACTCTAATACCCTTTAAGCATCTATTCTTGTTATATTCTTGAATATACTCGAAAACCTTCTATAATCAATAAAAATAAACAAGGGGACAAGGGACACCAACCTCTAGTTTTCTCTTTGTACAATACCCTAGATGTACCATATAAAATTGTGTATATTTCATAGTTTTTTTACTTACTAAAGATACGCACTTCTTTATTATCTACATAGATTCATTTTAATTCGGGATCTATTAAGCACCAAAACGGATTAAAATTAAACAAGATCATGCAATAATTACATATATGCATACATAAAGGTAAGTGTGTGTGTGTGTGTTTTGTAAATTATTCCGTTCAACCAACATAACCTTAGGATGGGTTACAATTTCTTCAACATTGAGATAACGAGTTTAATATGTCTATTTTTTAGTTATATTTATGTTTGAGAAATCAAATATATTTTTTTTCTTTTAATTATGTGGAAAAATTATATTTAAGAGACACACATTTGTGTGGAATACATGTGAGGCATCTCAACCTCTTTGTAGAAAGAACCTCTACAAAAATACCATATTATATGTTTAAAAGTTTCATTTGATAATGCTCAAGTGTTGGAAATATCAGACTTAAACAAAGGAAATGGTCTAAAGATATGATTTGGACATCTTTTGCCAACATTTTTCCAACCATTTAATCTTACGAAAAATTCATAGGAATTGTTTGAATTTTGCTCCATTTAATTGAATTAAGAGCATTTGAGAGCACCAAATCCATGAATGCATTAAAAAATGTAATTTCAGCAATACAAAATGATGTTACATATATACTACTTCTAAACTAAGAGAATGTATTTTTAAATAAATGCTTCATAATTTATAATAATCAATAAGATTTTGCTATGGGAAAGTCACCTAAATGTGTTTGACTATAGAGACAACCTATATAATTAACTAAAGTTGATAAATAATCATAATCACAACAACATAACATTATAAGGATGTCCTCCTTACATGTTCCACATGAAAATTAAATATATGTTTCATCACTTCTTAGGTGCATATGAAGTGAGTGCAAAATGGACTCTTTGACATTATAAGAATTTGATCATTGATGAATGATCATTGTAAATTTACATCACAATCAATTTTACAATATTGTTAGATTGATGAAGAGAAAAATACTCTCTATAATGTGATTGATGAAGAGAAAAATACTCTTAATAAATACATTATAAAGTAGCAAATTAAGTAATATTTAACATAGTAAAACTCTTCATTGTTAGGGCTTGAGCTTCACTAACCAACCTTCCGCCTTACGCACCACGGGGAAGAAATATGAGGTGTAACATAGTATATTGAAAGCTAGGAGTCACTAACGTATTAGACAGGCTAGGCATAACGTATTGAAAGCCTTTGAGGGAAAGAAAAAGAAGGTTATCCCTCCCATGAATTTACCTAGCGCTTGAGATCATATCTGTTCTTTCAGGACCTTACCTGAGCTATGCTCAAGACCAGGACCTCACTTGAACCAACCGATGAAAAAACTGTAGCTTTTGCTTGGTCAAATGCGTATGGATAAACAGGTTAAAGGGAAACTACTCATTCGGGATCAACTGAACCGGGAACTAGCCTTTACATTGGTGCTTAGGTCTGCTACTTTTTTTCTATGCTTCTGGATCACGCTCCTTAGCATCATAAAAATCCCGATTACCTTTACAAATAGGAACTGAATCACATGCACCAACAACACCTGGCCGAAGTCATTCATGCAGAGAAATACACGTTTCATATTATAGAACGATAACGCCTAAATCTTGTATGTGTTGTCCTTTAACTATAGTCATATTGGAATGGGTGACCATCCCATGTAGTCTATTCCATTATATCTAGGTAGTTGAAAGCAAGAATAGAGGTGACTATTAATAATGGATGTTAATTGAATCATTTTGTTATTTTAAAATCGACTTCTTTCTTTATGCGAAATCCTACTGGTCAATATTTATGGGAATACCCCTTTCCAAAATTTGCTCAACAAAGCATGCGATAACTTGCATTCGAATCCTCTTGGTTTTCTGACTCGTCTTAAAATGGGTCAAAACTTCTCAAGAAACAGTTGCATGACATAGTTCCCTAGTAAATGAGGTAGAACTATGATTCTATGGATCTAGGAACAAATAGCGCAAAAAGTGCCAATTATCCCACGCCCAACAAAGCCGTTATATTGGTAAATGTGTTATTTTTTAAAATTTAATTGGATTGTTTCAATCTCCATATGTCCCTAAAGAAAGAAAAGCGAAGAATTGTAAATGAATGCTAATTAAAGCATAGCAGATCGAATATTTTAAGGGGAGGAATCGTATGCATGTACATTGAATTTAAGGATTCTCGATAGCTTAGTGACATCTCACGGAACTTGAACTTGTACCATTCAAGTTATTTCTTATGGACTCCACAAGTAATTATATCCAAACATACACTACGAACATAACATTATAGTTCAGCGAAATCCTTCGTGAGATATTTTTTATTAACATTCATGTGAAAAAATACGAACATAACATTATAGTTCAGCGAAATCCTTCGTGAGATATTTTTTATTAACATTCATGTGAAAAAATACGAACATAACATTATAGTTCAGCGAAATCCTTCGTGAGATATTTTTTATTAACATTTATGTGAAAAAATAATATAGTTCAATATAGTTCAGCAAAATCATTAGACGTGAGGTATTTTTTAATTAATATTCATATGAAGAAAATCATTACTTACATGTTAGACATAATATTCACTGAAGAAGATCAGCTGCTCAATTTCAGGACCAGATCTACGAGAGCTGCCGTCGAACATAAATATGCCTTGAAAATAATATACGCGGATATTGGCGTATTTCATTCTTTAGTACGTCGTACAGATTTTAGATTACGAGAAGTTTCACCAATAACTCGAACACATGATTTTGAACCCTTTTTTTATAACCTCTCTGACTCTATCATTTTAGCGGATGAGTAAAAGAGCCATATTCACATCCCAAATCAATAGATATATTGATTGCAACGATGTGTGTTATTTTCTACACCGCACATGAAATCGCTATTGATACAAGAAAAAATTGACGAAAACAGTTTATTTCATATATACAACATGTATGCATTACACTATATTTTGATTTGAACTCTTAACTCCACAATACTTTTGTAAAATATCAGACACAACACAAACTAGCTATCGCATGCATGCCTTACAAGCAATACAATCGCTTATTACAACGCTGTGAGCTCTTCCTTTCCGAATATTACCATGCGTTTCAACTGCTTCGCCAGCCTATGCTATTCAGTACCTCGGCGGATTCTTGTGACCAATTCCAGGGCTGTGGCCTGACGGTTCAAAGGGCGCAACGGGTTCTCCCAGATCAGGATCAACCACATTAAATTCTAGAGTTGGAAGGATTGTATGAAGAAGCTCATTAGAACGCTGATCTGAAGCCGTCGACTTTGCAGATACGTGCGGTTTCAAGTTATCCTCTGAACCAGGATTCTTTTCAAGGTTCGCTCTTTCCCTAAAGCCTTCCTTCTGCTCCAGGAATGCCTTCTGAGAAATTATCATTTCCTCGGGTGATGGATATTTACTTGCAGGAGCGGATTTAACATGATAAACGCTATTCAGAGAGAATGGCTCGAAGCCGAAAATTCGAGCAGCGTCATCTAACTGGGCTGCAAGCAAAAGTAGAACAATGATAGCACAGCTTTTCATCATTCAAGTAACTTATGCCAGGAAATTAATTTATTTGGATCCTCTGATTATCAAGACAAGAAAAGAAAAGAAAGACACTCTATCGTATTATCCAGATAGAAAATATGATACTCTGAGGAACAGACCACAAGAGAAGATACTACTCTGAGATACGTCTCAGAACTACACGGCTATAGACGATAATTTGAATGGTGAAATGTTTATACCTCGCCATCCTATTTATGTGTTATCTCCACTAAAAATGGATTCCGGCCAGAGGAATTAATATTTAATAGATTTCAACTATAACCTACTTTAAAAATATGATCTGTTGACTCTTGTAAAAAGAAAATGGCCACACAAACAGCATAAACTAATACAAGTGACGGTTGGCGACGACACTCCGAACATATCTCGACAAATATTGCGATTGCTTTCTTTATCGGCTAGATTCAGAATCTTGACACTCAGTTACACTCGAATGATTACTTGCGTTTTTCAAATTCCATTATGACTGGAGACTTGGTGTCTGGTGACTTCTATTCTCGACCTACACTAAGAGAATTATCAAAATCCTAATAAATTATTGTTGTGGAATAGTACCCGAGAAATATATTAATATTCCTGGTCAACTTAGATAAATTATTGTTGTGGAATAGTACCCGAGAAATATATTAATATTCCTGGTCAACTTAGATATGTCTAGATCTTTAACTTTTCTTGGTGTTAGATATGTCTAGATCTTCTTATACTTTCGTCTCCATCCCTCCTAAACTTTAATATAATATGAACTCTTCTGCTTCGACCGCCACTTTTTTTCATTTACAATTGAACGTCAAACGACGAGCCCACCAGTTCATGGCAGACAACCTGCACATGAATGGCCGCCACCCACATGTCATGAGTTTCCTATTTGTAATTAGTCTTCAACTTCTCACAGGAAAAGGCAACCTCCAATTTCAAAATTGATTATTCCTACGATGTGTTTAGATGCTCCTTATGCTACACGTTCTTGGATGTTGTTTGATGTCATTCAGAACGATGTTGATTCATGCCAGCTGATGGCCGAATTTCAAGAACTATCCTGACCACCAAAAGAATGCTATAAAATTTCATGAACTGAACTGAAAAGAAATCGAAACTATTTTTATAGTCTATTTATTTTCCAGTTTATTGAATTTTCATAGTAAAGATAATTGTTTATATCTTAGAATTTGAGATGGACTATCATTTATGCTTTTCCTATATTGAAGGAGGATGAGACAAGTGTAATTGACTTATGCATGGATAACTTGTAGCTCAGGCATGGATAACATATTGGCATTACACAGAAGGTGATACATTCTGTTAAGGCTAGAAATCTCCAAGCTATGTTACTTAAGATTGATCCGGGAAAAGCATATGATAGGGTGGAGTGGGTTTTTTTGTGCTTGATCCTCATCTAGTTTGGCTTACCCCCTTTGGTTATATGTTGGATTATGTTTCCACTGCTAGTATTGTTGTATTAGTTAATGGTGCTCCATCTGAATATTTTAGAATAACTAGAGGAGACAAACAGGGCTGTCCATTGTCACCACTTATCTTTTTATTGATCATTGAGGGCCCGAGGCAGAATGATTGCTGAAGCGAAGGAGGTGGGAAATGTCAATGGTATTAAATTCACTTATGGATTATCTAATTCACATATCCTATTCGTGGATGATGTGCTCTTGGCTAGGTTGAACTCTGTTGATGAATGTCACAACTATTCATGCATTCTTAATGACTTCTGTAATGCATCGGACATGTTGGTAAGAAAAAGGAAGTCGAGGGTGTACTATTATGGTATCCAAAACTGTGAAATTGAGGTCTTTAAAGCAATACCGCCATACAATTTCAGTCCACTTGAGGAGGGGTTTAAATATTTGGGATAATTTCTCAAACCTGGTGCTTATAGGTGTCAAGATTGGATGTGGCTTATTAAGTGAGTGAAACATAAAATTGATAATTAGACTTACAGGTTGTTCTTTATTGGAGGTCGTCTCACACTTATTAAATCTGTACTTACAGGCATCCTTGTGTACTGGTTTTCTCTCCTTCAGATTCCAGTTTATATTATCAATTGTTTGAGAAAAATTTTCTTTAACTTCCTTTGGACGGATGGCTCAATGAAAAACATTCTGATTATGTCCAGGTGGGAGCATAATCCTTTACCTGTTGACAATGGAGGATGGGGGATTAAGAATTCATCTATGTTCAGTTGTGCATTAAGATTGAAAATTTTTTGGTGGGGACTTTTTGGTCCAACCCTTTGGACAAAAAATATCAATGTGAAGAATATTAAGGATGATGTCATTAACTAGTCCAGGAAGCCAACGAAAAAGATGCAGGGCACTTCTCCGATTTGGGCTAGCTTTATCAAGATCTATAATTGGATTGCCAAAGATTTTACATGGCAAGTTGGCAATGGCACAGATATATTAGTTGGCATCGATCCTATCATGGGATTGGGGGAGGATTATACTTTATCCACGGGTATTATTAACATTCTTCATTGTTTTGGTTATGAAAATTTGAACAAGATTCAAAGTAACTGACCTGGAATTAACCAACCTTATTGGCTTTCTCCGATGGAGATGGGGTTCCAGGATGATGAAGCAGTTGAATGGGACAGATACATTTTTAATCTCAACTCCGGTGATGCCAATTGAATTAGGATAGGAACAAGCTTATCTGGACTAGCAATAAGGATGCAGGTATGATCAATGCTAAACTTCCATACAAAGCTATAGTTAGTCATTGGTGTATATTTCATATTGACTGGTGGTATAAGGTTCTTTGGTGCTTGAAGATACCAGTGAAGATTCAATGTTTGATGTGGCTAGCTCTCAAGGGGTGTTTAAAAACGTGGGAATATTTATATAAACACGGCTGGGTTGTTTCTAGTATATTTATACTTTGCAGGAACAATATGGATTCTTCCGAACATATCCTTGTTGAATGTGAATTTACCAGATCATTATGGAATGAGATCATACAACAACTAGATTTGCATATAAATTGGAAGGTGGGCTTGTTCAAATGTTGTGCACTTGATTGGTTTAGAGAATGTAAAAGTCTACCTTTTTTACCTGCTGTGCTTTTCTTGGGAAATTTGGCAAGCAAGGAATGAGGCCCTATTTGATGATAAAAGGCCAACTCTCATTTCTACATCAAATAGAATTATGATGGTGATTAAAAATTACCGTTCAAATCTTGCTAAAGACTGCGTCAAATAGAATACTACTTTCAGTTTCTCATTCCATAGACCAGTGGCTTTCTTTGATGGTTTGGCTATTGATGTATTTGTGTTATTGGAAGTGTGATACATATCAATAGGGATCATTATTATACCCTGAAGCTTAATTGTGGACGTGGCACCAATACCAAGCCTGAACTGTTAGGTTTTTGGTGTGTTCTTACAGTTTCGAGATTCTTTAGAATTCATGAAATCTCAGTTTTTGGTGACTCTCGTGTGACGATCAAATGGGCACAAGGTGTATTTAACATCAATGTGATTTCACTACATCATTGGTGTTGCAAAATCAAGGAAGTTATGTTTTTTTTCAAGAATATTACCTTTGAACATATATATAGGTAGCATAATTCATTGGCTGATTCATTATCTAAAGAAGCACATGAGGGTGCAGGAGGCTACATCAGATGGGAAGAATTTCTTGAGAACCAACTACTTGACTCAGTCCTTGTTAAACTGATTGGTCTATAGTTTTTTATCTACCCTTTTGGGTCCGCTATTTTGACTAGGAAATTTCCATTGGTATTTTTGTTGTTTTTGATCTATGTTTGGACATTATCATGCTATCTTTGAGCATAAGTTGGATTACTATCAACTTATAGTAATTCTGAAAAGTTTTTTAGACATTAACATGTTATCCTTTTGCATAAGTATTGATTTATATCGACTTATGGTTTTTTACTATTTGATTCTCCTAATGAATACCCATAGTACGATTTTTTTATTTTTTTTTTTTTTTTTTTCTGCTGAAAAAAAAACATATAGACAACTCATTTAACTAAAAAAGGGAAACGATTTTTCTAGTCTATTTATTTTCGAGTTTATTGAATTTCCATAGTAAAGATAATTGTTTATATCTTAGAATTTGAGATGGACTACCATCTATGCTTTTCGTATATTGAAGGAGATGAGACAAGTGTAATTGACTTATGGAAGGATAACTTGTAGCTCATGCATGGATAACATATAGACAACCCATTTAACTGAAAAAGGTATCAAGTAACATGTAGCACGTAGCACGTCTGAGGCATGGAGAAGAATAGGTGATTACAACTAAGCATGGAGAACAAGTAAGAAGTGGCTATGCTAGTATCTTAGAATTTTGGTTGGACTACCATCTATGCTTTTTCTAGATCAAAGCAGGATAGGGCAAGTGTATTGTTCATATTGATGTTATGGCTGTCCTTCAAAATTCAAAATAAACAATTATATAAAAATAGAAATATAAAAATAACTGATAATTATTTAATTTAATTTATGTCGTATTTTATTGATATTAATCCACATCACAGTTCGCATTATTGTCATATGCTAACTTCGACACATCCTTGACTAGTCATCGACGTCGACACAACTTTGACAAGTTCCGACTTCGACAAGTTCGCGACTTCGACATGTTCCACGACCTCACAGTTTCGCGACTTCGACATGTTCCATGACCTCATAGTTTCGTGACATTGACATGCAGTTTCAATCTGTGACTTGCTACTGTCGAACTTCGAAAGACAATCTCTCTATCTTCCAGTCAACTGTACAGTTGAACTGTCGAACCGTTCTAACTTCTTCTTTTGTAACTAAACGTAATGGGAAAGCACCCAAGCATCTTAGGACTCTCTATATAAGCATGTATAATACTGTAACATACATCAAGTCATGAAATTGTTTCTAGTAATAGAAGATTAGTTCGCATTCCTGCAGATTGTCTATGTACATTTGTGTTATGTCTATGCAGTGTATTCCTGCGTTGCGCATTCTATTTCTTAAGCTTTCGCCATAACAGAGTTGACTCAGTCAGTCGAATTGTTGTCCCCCTCGTGCTTCGTGGCCACATGTAGATCATTGGTATCAAAGCACTCATCTTTATTCATGCTTAAGTTTGCATGGACACTTCTAGTGAATTTACCGAATTATGCACGTTCAAACATGCTCGCAATATCAACAATCCAACCACACGCTACCTCTAGAAATGGCACAAGAGACAGATGATATACATGTAGCTGATGAGACAGCACAACTTATTCAACAAGCTTTGGATTGAGAACGAATTGAAATGTTCACCCAGTTTAATAAAATTCTCATGCGATTTGCTTCGACATCCGGATGATTTTTTATGAGATCTCACTCTGATAAAATCATCCCCTCCAAAGTGCAATTGAATTTGGACATACCAAATCTTTAAGGAAAGATTGATGCGGAATCTGTCGATAATTGGGTGCAACAATTGGAATCCTATTACTCTATGAATCAACTTTCAAAAGCTGACAAGATCACCATTGCAGCCTTAAAAATGTCAACGTCTGTGCACTACTGGTGGGAGAACCTCTTGACAAAGATGGAGAAAAGCGGAGACCCCATCGACACATGGGATAAATTCGTCGAACACATCCGAAAGGAATTTTACCTTCCCAAATACCTCAAGCAACAATATAAGAAGTTGAAGCAACTAAGGCAATGGAAATACCAAATAGTACAGAGTTCAACCGACAAGTTCTATCGTCTCATGGCTAGACTTGGCGTCCAAGAAGAAGAGAAATTGCTTGTTCTAAAGTACATCAACGGATTGTCCCAGTATATTCAGTAGGAGATGGAATTTATGACTACCATTACGCTTGTGGATGCATTCCACTATGCCAATAAACTCGAAACCAGGAAAAAAGGGAAAGCACGCTTCACAAGAAAGGAGACATCGGGACAATCACCTGAAAAGAAGACATCAACCGACCTCGACAAGTTGAAATCTTGTCAGTCGACTCCGCCAAATCCAGATCACAACAAAAATCCTTTTCAGAAAAGGGAACGTAGCAAACAACTGCCGACCGAAAAATGGTGTGATTACCACCACTCTTGTTGGCATGACATGTCTAAATGCAAAGATCAGAAGACATTTTTTCCGAAAGTGTCGACATCGAACGCGTTCGACAAGACGGTGGAAGAATCAGATCTAGACGCAACGACCCTTTTGACATCAATATCGTCCACTCCAGCAGCCTCGAATATCATCGATGAGGAGGAATGAGAGCACCCGTTCCATACACGGATATGGGTCCAACACAACACATTACATCTGATTGTGAATAATGGTAGCCAGAAGAAATTCATTTCTGAAGATCTTGTGAAGAAACTAGGTCTTGTCACCACTCTACATCCCCAACCTTACAACATCGGTTGGATGAAGGATGGACAGGAACTATGGATCACCCAACAATGCAAACTCACCTACTTCATAAATCGTTTAGAAGATGAAGTACTCTACGACATAGCACCACTCTTCGTAGTCGATGCCCTATTTGGGAAACCCTACCTATGGCATCTCCATGGAAGTTACCAGTCACGATCGTAAAAGGTGATTTTCAGAATCCAGAATCGATGGTACATCATTCTAGAGCGACTACCTACACCAACGGTTTCAATGATATCTGCTAAACAAATAAAGAAGCTCATCAACCATGCTCAGAGGTTTGCGCTAATCATGATAAAACCACAACATTCTAGGAAGACTTCAACAATGAGTCGAATCACCGACCAAAGCAGCTCCTGACAGAAGTAGTTGATCGACAATGTTCTTGACAAGTATCAGGGTTTATTCTAAGAGCCGGATGGAGTACCTTGACATTTCCATGTAAAACACTCCATTGAACTTTCTCCTGGTTCTTCCTTTCGTAACGCATCTATTTATAGAAGATCCATTCTCGAAAATGAAGAGATTCGCAGACAAATCCAATATTTGATTGAAAAAGGTCATATCTGACCTAGCTTCTCCCCTTGTGGAAGTCTAGTCATCCTTGTTCCGAAGAAATATGGGACTTGGCGCATGTGGATTGACTACAGGGCACTCAATAAAATATCGGTGAAGAATTGGTACCCCTTGTCGTGGATAGACGAGCTCATCCATTATCTGAAAGGTGCTAAATTATTTACTAAGATCGACCTCAAGTTGGGATATCATCAGATTCCAATCGATCCCTCATATGTGTGGAAAACTGCTTTCAAGACCAATGAAGGATTGTTTGAATGCTTAGTCATGCCTTTCGGCTTAACCAATGCACCTGCAACCTTCATGCGATACATGGATAACATTCTGTGACCTTTCATTGGTAGATGGGTCATTGTCTACCTTGACAACATACTGATTTTCAGTCAATCATGGGAAGAACATGTCGGACAACTTCGACAAGTCCTTGACACTCTCCAACAGCATCGAATTTACTTGAACATGGAAAAAAGTACCTTTGCGTTGAACAACATCAAATATTTGGGGTATGTAATTGACTCTCTAGGCATTCACGTCGATCCAGACAAAGTACAAATCCTCAAAGGTTGGTGCATTCCTAAAAGAATTCAAGAACTAAGAAGTTTTCTTGGTTTGGCGAATTTCTATCGACGATTCATACTCGGCTTTAGTCACATAGCCTAGCCCTTGAATCAATTGACGAAGGGAAATGGAAAAACTGGCTTCAAATGGACATCGACACAACAACAAGCTTTTGAACAACTCAAGCACAAGCTCTGCACTACACCTGTATTTGTGTTACCTGATTTGCATCATCCCTTTGAGATTGAGAGGGACGCATCGGACTATGCCTTGGGCGCAGTGATCACTCAGTCTGGTCACCCAGTCGTTTCTCATTCCGAAACTTTTAACGACACAGTTAGAATATATTCGACGTACAAAAAATAACTGCACGCCATTGTGCAAGCTCTCAAGCAAAGGAGGAATTACATCCTTGGTGAGGAAATGGTCATCATCACTAACCATAAGCCTCTACAATTCGCTCCAACCTAGTCAAAACTACAAACAACTCGAAAACTTAAGTGGATTAATTACCTGCAACAATTCCAGTTGGTAATTAAGTATTGGAAAGGTAAAGCTAATGCCGCTGTCGATTGTATAAGCATACCTCCAATTAATCTCCTTTTAACAGTGATGAGTATGCAGGGATATGACACCACTACTTGGCCTCAGTTGTATCAGGAAGACATCATCTTTTCTCTATTATATCGACAACTTCATACTTACAAGTCATCGACAGCCGACTATTTTTTGAAAGACACCTTGTTATACAAGCTTGGGGATCTTTGTGTACCGGCCGGTGAGCATCGACAACAGCTCATTTGGGATGTGCACTATAGAAATACTACAGGACACTTTGTAGTAGAAAAGACAGTTGCTATTATACAGAAGTATTTCTTTTGGCCTACACTTAAAACTGACATCAACAAGAACATTCAACCATGCATGATTTGTGCCATTGCTAAACTGCCTAATCAACAACAGCGATTGTACACACCTATGCCAGTTCCTAGTTGACCATGGGAATCTATTTCTATCGACTCTTTGACAGGATATCCTACTACCAAACATCAACACGATGTGATATTAGTAGTAATCGACAGATTTTACAAGGTGGCCATTGTTGGCTTAAGTACTGATCTAGAGGTTTCCAATGTAGACCCAGGTTCTTTAGCGGTTTGAGGAACAAACAAAATCCCTTCTCGCCGGCCCTTTCGGAAACAACCTATGAACAGGATGAGGTCTCAACCGAGGTGTAGCTATGGGGGCACTATGGAATTAGGTTTCCACAGTGGTGTGATGAGTTGTTTGGATAGGACTACCGTGTAGCACACTATGGGACTTGTGCTGGGAGCTAAGGATTTCGCGACAATAGACTACATCATGATCCTCACTTCCACACGCGAAGCTACATTTACAACCAGCGCATCCATGAACTACACAGTCATACGGAGTGTGAATCATAGGATAGCACAATGGGTTTATACGCTTCCTCTTCCAAACTTGACCATTATGGAGGTTTTACTCTAACACTTAACCATTCATCTACTTTTGGAGATTAATTAACCTTCTAACGAATGCAAGAAAACAAAACATACACGACTGCACTCACCCGGTGCTGTGTGTCGAAGGCATATACAATCTGAACGTTACATACACATGTGATTATTCAATGAACTGATACTTTCCCAAAATTGGACTACTAAGCATTCAACATTCATTCATTCCGTCAATACTTAGCATGACATTCCCATCTCTCTCCTATGGAGAATACATATAAAATCATTAACATATAGCTTATAAATGAGAATCCAGACATTCAAAGTAGGCAAATAAGCAAATGCAAAAACACAACAATCACACTACACAGTATTTAACGTGGTTCACCCCCCGGATGGAGGCTACATCCACAAGAAATGTTGTTATATTAGTATTTGGGAATGGTACAATAGTTATTTGTCTGCGCACTAAGATACAAACTCTCTTCTCTCTCAATTAGGTGTCTACGCACTCAGCTGCAGAGCCTTTACAATAGCTTCGAGCTTAAGATTCAACAATATTCAAGCTTATAGAATGAAGAGTTAACCACCCAACAACCCTTTCCCATACAAAATGTGCCTTATTTACAGATCATGCCCGTAGGTCATTTCTTTATAATTCATAGGAAAAACCCTTAGGTTTACAAAACTGGCATGGCTAATTGCCAGCCTAACTGTCGCTGTCGACAGCTTGCTCCACCTGCTCTAGGCTTTCCTGCTGGGCCACGCGTGGCTCACACTCTCTTCTGACAGCCTCTGTCATAAAAACAGTTAGATTGTGGACTGTCCCTTTCCACACCTTCCACCTACCTGTCGCAATCAGCGTAGTGGGCTAGCTTCTCAATTGCTTGCCACCACTCTCCTTAATAGGTCGCTTTCTTCTTCCTTCATCCCGTTCCTTACTCAAAATAGGTCACTTCCTCGTCTGACCTTTACGTGTATTTCTTATCAAAAATACCTCCTGTGTGGTTCTTATGCACTAGCATACTGTGCAATCCTGCCTTACCCATTGTCGTTGCGCACCATGCATAATTTATCAAAACTGACCCCATACCATGTCGCGATGCGCAATGCGCAATTTCCAATACTTGTGCATATTTTCCAGCTTGGGCCCTTCCCAACAGGCCCCTAACACTCTCCTATGGCTCGTACCGAGCCACTTCGAGCTGCAGATGATTGTGATGCATCTTCTGGTGTACCTAGCTTTGAAGTAAAATTTTGTAGAGTAATTGCTAACTCTACAACCATTTCCTTGGCTTTTTTCTCAAATCCCCGAATTGTCTCCAGAGTTTCCTACGAGATTTCTTCCTTGGCTACCTATTCTTTCATGGTGCCTTCTATGGCCTGAAGTTCTACGAACTTCTCATCAAATTGCTGGATCAACTAGAGGCCTTCTTATTCAATAGGCTACAACCTGGTAGATGTAGGAACCTCTTTCTCTCTAACCACGACCAACTGTTTCTGCAGATCCTTGACTTCATTGTACTTCTGGATTTTCTCCCTGGCCGACAAACTTCTTAGTTCCGTGTTTGCAGTCTCTACCTGTTGCTGTGTCCACTGCAGACCCACCTTTAACTTTTGAAGCATGAGATCCTCATTCAAACTTGTCAATGTTGTAGTTACTCCTTCAAGTAACTCTTGGCACTTTGTCACCTCCGACGAAATGTTTCCCATGGTTTCTTTTATCTCCTCAGCTGGAGCCACGCAATGATCTAGTGGGATAACTGGGTGCCTAGCCTCCAGCTCTACAATATTTCCTTTGTAATAAGTCTCCATCTGTATCGTTTATGATGTGAGGGATTCTACCTTGGTCCCATTTTTCTTTATTGTATCCTCTACATCATCTTCTTTTGTGCATTCCTCAATCTTTGCGCAAACTGCTGAAACTGTCTCCTTCAGCTTACAGTCTTTTTCTCTAGCTTCGCTTAAATCATGGATATTACGAGTTGATTCCTGCTTCAACTGATTGATGTCTTCATTTAACTTATGCTCTGATCGTATCAGGAAAGGCCTCTCTCGTGAATCTCTTCGACCACCTGCATGTGTAATTCGGTCAAGTCCTCCAGTGACAGAGACCCAATGCTAAGGTCAAAGTGTGCCGAGTTTTTCACTAGTTCGTGCACATGATCATTTGGTGAGATAAAGTGCACTAGTTCTATATGCGCAACCCTCGGGTAGGGGCTTACTTCATGAGGTGGCCGCTTCCACGCACTCGTTCCTCCTACCCTCCCTTTGGAGTCTGATGACTGATGGCCTAAGCTCAACTGGATGACCATAGTTTGCATTGTCCCCATTGTCTAAATGAGGTGGAGTTGCATCTTCTCTTTCCTAGCCTCTTTTTCTTCTTGGTTCTCGTCCCATGCTTCTTGGACTTTGGTCGCGATTTTCTCACAACCATCTGGATGTAGCTTTGGGCCAAATTTTGGCTTTTCAACCTTCCTCTTTTTACGTTGGCCTTTCAGTTCTGTGGGGTTTTCAGTGGCCATCCTTTTTCGCTCTGCTATCTCCGTGGGATCACTTGGCACAACATCCTTCTCCTTAACAATGGGAGTACATGCAGGTATCCCCCCTTCTACTTTCCCTTGTCCGCTTAAGTTTTTTCCTTATCTTCCTCGGTGCTTTCATCATCTATGTCTTTTACTTCAATTTTCTCCGAGATGGGTTCGATCACGGGGGGTTCACTAGTGAGGCAATATCATATCACGTCCATTCATATTGGGGGGTTGAATACTATTAAAAACCTCAAAAATATATTGCTCCGTATTAAGGGGTCAAGGGTTTTTTTTTATTTGACATAGTAATATAAATATTGGGGGTTATTTTATTTGGGAGTGTTGAGGAATAACCTCCAAATCGTGGGATGGATTCATACGTCCAAATCATGGGCTCAATTCATACCCACCTAAGACTTGAGGACCTTCCATTTTTATTTGATATTGCTTATGATCCTAAGTTTTGAATAAATTTGATAATAGTGTACAAATGATAATATCAATGGAAGTCTCTTTGGATTATTGTCCTTGAGCAATGTAACATCCCGATAATTTCATAAAAATTTTAAAAAAAATTATACCAGCATTAAATGTTAAAATTGTGATTGCGGAAGTAATAAATGCTTGTTAAGGCAGTATTAAATAATAAAGTCATTAATGTATATCACAATTTAACTACTATGTCCTTTTAACTAATTATGCTTTAAGACAGTGATGTGTCTTACCTCCATAAAAATGATTATGACACTAATTTGTTTGTAGTTGTAATAACTGAAATTTCAAAACAATATAAGATGGAGTTCTCCTTGACAAGGTACTGACAGTTTTAATTTCGGGATGGTGATGAAAGGGTTCTTGCGAGGTGCCCTGAGACTTACTTAGCTAATTAGCTAAAGCATTTGTACCTGTCCTTCTTGCGAATATTCGCAGGTAAGGATAACAATAACAAAACAATGTTTAAGAGTATTTATATTTTCCAATTAGTCATCTTATTTGGTTAAAGAAATTATAAGTACCTCCTTGTTTCAGGTATGGAATTCTATCCAAGTTCTAAATGTATTATTTCGAAAAAAAATACAAGTTGTAGAAGTTAATAATATTTAAACAGGGTTCAAAAGTACATTATCTTGGTAGAAATATCTATGCTTAAAAATCTTAAGATTAATTACTAGATTTGAAGAATGAATTGCTAATATGATTCTGCCAATATTTTCCAATTCATGAAACCTTTTACTACCAGGTGAAACGATTGATGGACAAATTCAATTTGAACTTTATTCCTTTATTATAACATCAAGTTTCACTTACTATTTCAATGCTTGGTATTTTATTTAAGATAACTACGGTAGCTTCTACTTTCTCCATTTATAATTTATATATATATGGATATAGTCTTGATATTTATAAAGTCAAAATCATATTTTATTTAAGAACATAATACAATATATGCGTGGACCCTTTTTAACTATAGGGTGAACCATTCTAATGTGATATTGGTGCATTATTATAATAAACAACTTTTATATGGTTTATTGTAATAATATTACAATATACCGATACTATTTTCTAACCTAAGTTCTAACTATCTAAATCTTATATGCATGCGATTATTACCAATACAAACTTTTGATTTATGTAATCATGCATTCGATGGTTAATACCATAGTGATGAAGCGATATACAATGCAATCATGACCTTACTCTATGTATTGATAATGAACGACATTACACCAAGCATTAAATACGACACTGGTAAGGAAGTGACGGTTATTAATGTCGCTGCTGCATCGATCTGACAGGTTGATGGTGTCTCGTCCAAACATTAATGGTTCTGAACCAACTCTTTAGTGGAGTGTAATGCTGTCTATCCACGTTGTCAAACCACGTGAAGCCTGGTTAAAATGTGACTCACGAAATCGAACTATGCGTAGTGAACAAGCAGCTCTCCTCTGAACTGTACATGGGATTGACTCCTTGGCATGCAGCGTTGCCATTGTCGTAGCTGTTACAATAAATGAGGTATTTATGTTATGGTTGCCCGATTCTCAAAGCATCAGGCTGTCACCTTCTCGCTCGTCGATCACAATAGATCTGGGTCGTTGAATGATAAACCCTAAATTCTCGTTGTAAGTAATGCTGGAGGGTTTCTCAGTCTTCACTTTCACGTTTTGGAGTTAGAGTGTGAGGCCGACACGCTGCTAAAACTTAGGGTTAGCAAGTTTGATTGGAGTTTGGAACCCGCGACCTCTGCGTTATTTTAATGTTGTTTTGCAGACCTGTAAGTGAATGCTCAGTAGTTGATACCACGACCTTGGTGTGGTTTCTATTTCAGGGTGAAAGTCTATTTTTACAGTGCTGGGGTTGGATCTTTGGCCATTCCACTCAAGGTAATACGTCTCTATGTTCCATCATTGAAATTTGAGTTTTCATAAATCCTTTATTTTGATTCATTCTAATTTATTTAGATGTATGTTTCACTTGCAGGGTCAATCAAAGGTCTAACATCCAAGCTTGCTAGACAAATGAACGTCGAGGACTCTGCCGTCCTGGTCAGTCTCGGGTTCATCCATAACCATGGACTCGTCGGAAGTTAAAACGTTCTGCTCAGTAAAAGAGTTAGGTTAATCTGTAAGCAATGATAATGTTTAGACTGAGTTTTTGTGTTGCCAAGGCTTCAAACCTGCATTGTAAACTGAAAATATTTTACAATGGCATCTTAGCCATAGTACATCTTGCAAGCTTCGCTTTAAAGGATTGAAAGTCATTTGACTTGGTATTATAATACTGGTTTTTAGTTACAGAAGAAAAGAAATGTTGCGTTGTTCTTTTTTTTGTATTCGGTACTGTTAAAGTTGTTGCGAATACTGTAGTTTGACGCTCAATCTAAAGAAATGAACTTCTGTAGTTAGATTCTGGAAATAAATAAGAATGGAGGTTTTGAAGATTTCGATTTGAACTGTCAGAAAAGTAATTTAATAAATAGGCCTTAAAGTTTTAGGGACAAAGTATTGTTTCCAAAGTCATAAACGAAATTACAATGTAAAAAAAAAGAAAAAAGTATTTACAGGGTTGAAACCTTGTTCCTGTGTGAGCATAACTTCAATTACTTCTTGCTCGGTTTGATATGTAGAAGATCTGGGTTTTGAAGCTCAAGTATTGCCTATGTGTCTTCTATCAATAATGTTTAAAACAATTGTAATGAAAAGTCGAGAGTCAACCTAGGGTTTTGAAGTGAAATTGTAAGAATAATGGGATTTGAACAAGGATTCAAACTTCACCTTTGGTTTAAAAAGTGTTAGAAAACAAATACTAGAAAATTTTATGAAATAAAAATAAATACTAAGATTTATATAATACCGTTTTGCAATATCTTTGCATTTAAATACTGTAACTCTGCTTTCAAAGCTTATAATGACTCTCGGAAAGGAACAGATTTATTTTTATAACTGTTGAAAAGAAAATTCAAAGATATCGAAGAAAGAAATATTATGAAATATTCAAGATGCTAGATGGTCTAAAACAACTGTTACAATTCATAAATAATTAGTAAGGTAAGAATAATTGATAAGTATTTAAACTATAGTTTTCTGTGCGGGGATGAAGTATTTTACTTCTGTAATTTGATGAATTAATTGCTATGCTGGCATTTTAAGAGAAACTGTGCTGTAATTTAAGATCAATCTTTCTTGGCTCACTGGAACCAAGAAAAGTTTGATCAATGTTTCTTGACTAATTATTTATTTCAACTTTTTGCATTCTTCTTTAATTTTTTCACATTTCCAGTTAGGAATAGTTGTTAGATTGAGTTATATTTGGCACATTCATAATTGTAATTTCAATTCTTATATGCAAGGCATCTGTTTTAATATTATATTGGAATTAACATGAACATAGGTGAAAATCTAAATCCTTATTTAGATACCCTATGTGTTATCGTTACCAAGAAATGGTATCATATAAGTTTCACTATTTGTGTATCTTTATAACTATTGCATGCTTGAAACCTAACAATGGATATTTTCCCCTATCTAGATATAACATAAGAAAAGGTAACTAAATGTTGTTAATTCCCGTGATTGCAAGAATAAATGTAGAGGAAGTGGAGGCAATTCATTGGATCTTGTGAATGACCCAAATCCAAGCTATGCACATGATCATATGGTGTTATTGAAAAGTAAACGGAATTTTTCTATGTTCATTTGGGTTCAAACATCGACAATTATGTTTTTTTTTATAGGAAGGTAGGGGCATCCTTCCACAAAAGGGTTTCAATTTTGCATTTTTATGGAGATTAATTTATTAAGCATATAGAAAACATGAGTTATCTATGGCTATATTTGTATTACATGATATAAAATTGGTAGATTGGTAGGTTGTGGTGTGAAACATTTGCAATTATCATATTTTCTAAGCATTGCACTAACAATTGGACTATCAGTCTTTTACATTCTCTGTTAATATGTTGATCCCTTGACTAGGTTTTGTTTTATGCATTTTGCCTTCCCCGGTACTTTATTTCTTTGTTTGTTCCACTCTCCAATGCTACAAATTGATCGGTCACCCCTGCAATCCTAGTGGGATCATTGTTAGAATTATACTATTATTTTATTTAGCATCGTGTTTGCTTATACTAAGATGTGGCAGGGCTCCTGTTTGTTACAACTTGATAATATGATATAAAGGGGGTGTTAAAAATGGGTTGATAAAAATGGATACCTACAATATCTAGTGAAACTAGGGGTTTTCTTAATTGAAAAGGCATATTGGGAGGGAGGTTCAACAATACAATTTTAGGATGCATTTTCCAATATTTAGTGAAATTAGGGGTATTCTTTAATATCACGCGAACGATCGTGCTATGCAACAAGTTCATTGAGTGAACCCCCCGTGGGTTCGATGTTTTGTTCATAATCAGATTCAACATCTAGTGATGCAATAAATTTTGAGTCCGCATCCAATCCGGCTATGATCTCCTCAATCTTCTCCTGATCCAGTCAATAAAACCCTGGATACCACAATTCTTCCTCTGTGTTAGCCCTTGGCTGAATGTATGATTGATGCCTCTTCACCATAAACCTCATGATGCAGGTATATGTGTCGGTCAGTGGTATTGCGATTCGTGGCATTGAAAGAATCGCATCGCGTACTTGGTGATAGTAGCCGTAAAAGACGTTGGCTGTCTGACGTTGTCTAGATGCCTTAGGGCTCACCCATAGGTTACTGAAGTGAGTTCCAACGCCTTGTCCTGTTAATGTTGGGACACCTTGATACCCATCTAGCTCTTTCCAGCCTACAAAGGCTATTAGTATTAGCAGCCAACTGAAATGGATTGCTGTTCCATTATCCTGGGTGTCCTCTACGTTTGCTAGAAACTCATTGAGTAGATACTGGCACTGATTATAAGGTGTTCCACGCAATGTTTTCGATGCTATCTTGATCGCAACCGTGGGCACCTTAGGTGGCCGACACTTGCGAAGTAGCTTTCCTACGATCAACTGGACAATAAATTTTCTAGCACGGTCATTGATATCATTGTTTGGGAATCCACGTCCTTCCAGGTCACACCAAATTCTTTTGCGACTTCGGCGGACATAGCTCTATCCTACGCTCTCTTTACCATTAAGTCGGCAGGGTCCTCGCCTCTCTTGTTCAGGTTCGTGATATGATGTATCATGTCTATACTGATGTTGACGTGCTTATCCAACCATAAGAATCTTTCATGCACGCAAGTCAGTAACGCACGCACCACCACCAAAAACTTGGTGTTTTTAGGAAAATGTGGCATTTGCAACAAATTTAACAACCCTGATGGTTGGAGGGCCTTTATCCAATATTGGACCTACAGGATTTGGACACTAATTTGGGCATCCACTATCTGGTCGATGTAGCCATCGGGTCGAAACTATGCATAATTCTTCGGCTTGGCTAACATGTTTTCCAGTAGGTCATGCTCCTCCAATTTGCAGTTTGACGCGCAGCCTAGTAGGTTCTCCACAACCTTCACCCGAGTAGAAATAGTTGGGACTGAAATTTCATATACAATGTTTTTGTCCATGTGCACCGATGGTACATCGTCTTTTCATGGGAGGGATATAGTGAGGCACTAGGTAAATGGGCTGGTCATGAACTGTTGCTGACTTCTACTTCATTGGTGCTTCTGACCCTCCCTTTCCTGAAACTGGCTTCTTCCCCTTGTTTGCCTCTATGGCCTGCCTTGCTGAGGTTCTGGAAGAGCTTCCCTTTGTTGTCGTCATAGCTCCTAGAATCCCTAAATGCTTGAATAACTTCACTCCTTCCTGCAAGTCGACCTATTTGCTCATACGCTGCTTAAGTCGCTCGGCTCTCTGGTAGTTGCAACAGACAATGGAAAATGCTTCTAATGTAGATAAGTGGCTGAGTGAGGTCTATTTATAGTCTCAGCATTCTGCAACATGGCCTTCGGCAGTTTCCAAGGCACTTAATGCACTTAATTCCAACTCGGTTTCCTTAAATGCCAAAAGGTATCGGGCAGGCTAGGGTGTCGCTTCCATCAGTCATGCTAGGGTGTCGCTTCCATCAGGTTAGCATTAATTACTCAACTTGCCAGCTGGATTTCAGTGTTATGTTAGTCACTTCGACCTTTATGGCGCCCCAAAGTGTCACATCTGCCCTAAATTTTGAATTTTGCTAATGCCGCCAATTTGGTTAACAACCCACTAACTGGCCGATGACCTCCATGGTAACTGCTTCTGTCATGATGTGCTAGCGTTTTTTCATGAGGGACACTTATGGACGTGCATCCTACGTGCTCTTCTATGTGGCTGTGTTTGTGCCTTGTCTGCGCGATTCGTACTGTTAAATGTTCTGCGCAACTGCTCTGTTATTGTTTTTTTTTTTTTTTGCACGCAGCTTCAGCAGTGCTATGCATTATATACACTTCCTTATCACACATCTCTTATAGGCTCTTTCCCATTTCCAGTGCCCACTTTCAACTGTACATGGCACTTAGAAATTTCCTTTCTGATCATCACGGGTTCTAGGAAGCAGGATTATCCCAATAGGGTTTTAGTTTGCTTCCATTGACTAGGCCTGGTAGCTTATCTCCTACTAATGTGGCTAACTGGACTGTGCCACCATTAGCTACATGTAAAACAATATATGGACCAAGCCAATGTGTTTTAAAATTTCCAAGAAATTTCATGAATTTACTATCATACAGGAGGACTAGATCACCTAGATGGAAAGACTTGTTCTTGATGTGGTGATCATGCCATGCTTTTTCTTTGTCCTTCTATAGTTGTTGGTGTAATCCTGTAATGAAGGGATCCTCCTCAAGGCCAACCAAGTGTAGAAGCCTTTCTTCCAGTGCATCGCAATCTTCCATTCCTATAAACGCAACTATTCTCAAGCTGGGAACAATGTACTCCATCAGCATTATTGCTTCCTTCCCATAGGCCAGCCTGAGCGGTGTATGGCCTGTCAAATTCTTGCATGTGGTCGTATACACCCATAACACAATGGGAATGTGCAGGTCCCAGTCATCGCGATTCACATTGCATACCTTGGTCAACGCATTCTCTAGTACTTTATTGAATGCTTCAACTATTCCATTCGCCTGTGGATGATAAGGCGTACTTCGCTGATGATGAATTCAGAATTCTTCTGTCAATGCCTCGATGGTTCGGTTCAAAAATTGAGTGCCTTGATCACTCATCAAGATCTTTGGGAATCCAAAGCTGGTAAGGATGTCTTTGATTATGAACTACGCATCAGTACCTATGCTACAATTTTTCACTGGCTTTGCTTCCACCCATCTGGTGAGGTAATTACTTGCAATAATAGTGTACCTTGCACTAGTTCTTTTTCCTGGTGGGTTTATAGGTCCCACAAAATCAATTGCCCATTTCTCAAATGCCTATAATGTCAACTGTGGATTCAATGGCATCTCGCCTCTTCGCGATGGTTTTCATGTCCTCTGACAGACATTGCAGCTCTGGTAATGCTCTTCAGAGTCTTTGTGAATTGTAGGCCACCATAGCCCTACGTGCAATATCTTTTGCGCAATGGACCTTCTTGCATAGTGACCTCCTGCTGCTCTTGAATGCGCATAAGCCAATATAAATGGTTTCTCATGCTCCAATACACATGTGCGCAGTACTTCATCCTGTCCCAATTTATATAACTGACCTGGGATAATGGTGAAGTCTGCTGCTTGCACTACCAACTACTTCTTTTGCTGCGTAGTGAACTCCATAGGTGTCAATCTAGTAGTCGAAAATTCTATGATGTCTTTATAATAATCATCATCTATCTGGATGGAAAACAAATGCACGTCAGGCAGATTGTCTTCAAGGTTTGTAGGCTCTTCTCCTAACTCGATCGTTGACAGATGATCAGGTCCCAAGTTTAATCTGCCAGGTTTAACTACTATTCCAAAATCATACTCCCGGAAGAGTAATAACCATTTGCATATTCGCCCCCCTAACACTGGCTTATTGACCAACTATTTCAAAGTATAATGGTCAGTAAACATCAAGAAGTGCGTACCATGCAAATAGTGCCTGAAATTCTGCAGTGCATAGACCATCACGAGGCCTTCTCTTTCAGTAGTGGTGTAATTATTTTCCGCAGATGAGAGCTTCCTGCTCGAAAAAGGAATGGGATGGTCAATACCTCCCTCTCCTGGTTGCGCTAGAAAAATTCCTAATGCTATAGAGGATGCATCCACATGTACATGAAATGGCTTCTCCCAGTATGGAAACACTAGGATCGATGCAATGACCATTTTTCCTTTCAAGGTGTCAAAACCTTGCTTACACTCTGCGTTCCAAGTGAATGGTGCATCTTCCTTTAGTAGATTCTCCATGCCTGTGGTTATCTGCGCATACCCCTTTATGAACTTCCTATAATAGCCGGTATGCCCCAATGTAGTGCGCAACCGCTTGACTGAATTCGGTGTTGGCAAGTTTACAATGAATGCTATTTTCGCGGGATCAACCATGAGACCCTATTTACAGACATTGTGTCCCAATAGAATCCCATAAGGAACAAAGAAAACACACTTCTTTAAGTTCAAAGATATCTGGTTCTGTTTACACTTCTCTAGCATGAGTTTGAGGTTTGCACCATGGTTTTTCAGTAACTTGAATATTGTCCAATAATCAAATTAGGATTCTAAAAACTTATGCATTAAATATTTAAATGTTGCAATGACAGCTCTAGAAAAGATGGCAGGCGGGTTCTTCAGACCGAATGGCATCATCATGTACTGGAACAACCCCCATTCTGTTGCAAAAGTGGTTTTGTGTCTATCTGTTGGATTAATCCTGATCTGATGGTATCTGGAGAATCCATCAATGAAATAATATGCCTCATTTCCTCCAACATAATCAAGCACTTCATCCGTGAACGGTGTAGGAAACGGGTCATGCATTGAAGAATCATTCATTTTTCTAAGATTCACACAAATCCTAATCTCACTCTTTGTCTTCTTGTCCTGAACAACCATAGGGCTTATCCATTCAGACTCTTCGACCGACTCAACGATCCCTGCATCGACCATCTTATCCAACTCTGCTCTCACTCTTTCTTTGTATCGCGGGTTCAAGCGATATGGTCTTTGCTTAACAGGATTCGCACCTAGCTTAAGAGGTATTTTCATAACTCCTAAGTCCCCCAAGATGCCCTTCATCTCTGTAAATTTTGTTGGAAAGAAATCCTGATATTCCTGCATCATATCTGCGATCTTCGTCAAAGTCTTATCATCCCAATAGTCCCCAATAGACGCGAACTTTGGCTCTTCGTTGGTGCCAATATTTACTTTCTTTGTTTTTATAGGTCCGCTCATATCTGGAATTTCTAGCAGAGGTCCCTCTACCTCGTGCGCACCTTCTAAATCAGGTATCTTAATGTTGCGTGGGTCCTCCTCATCACTATCTTCATTTTCTTCAGCCTCTTCAACTAAGTTGTAACATTCCATGGCATGTTCTACTTGTTCCTTCCATTTTGTCTGTAGGCATTCAGGTACGCTGTCAATTCCAAATAATTCTTGTAGGGTCATATTTTTGTGTGGATATTCTGGCCTGAATATTCTTTCTTTAATAATCTACAATGCATCGTTTATGTAGGGCTCTCATCTTCAAAACTAAATATCTCCTAGAAGTTCACAGTCAACATGTCCCCATCTATGGTTCCTCTGTGCAACTCCATGTATAAGTACCATTTCTTTGGAATTTCTTCCTCCAGTGTGTGCACAAACAAATGCACCCATTCTGTCTTCGGTCTCTCCTGCCATGCTTGTGAACATACCTCACTACACTGTCTTGGATATGTCTGTTCATTGTATTTCTCAAAAACTAGGGTAACTTTGTTAGCAAACCTGATCTGCATCTTAATTTTGCATTGATCCCATATGGTCAATGTCTACTTATGCGCAGCCCACCATCTGGCACGTGTCTCGCGTAGTGCCATATCTAATGCTGGTAAACGATGCTCATCTACAATTTCTATAGTGTAATATTTGATAAATGAATAAACATTACATGAACCATCATATGTAGGGATTGGGATTCCCTCCTTTCCAATCCAGCACAGTGACTTTGTGACCTGCGCGCATCTCCTCGCAGATACTTCATGCATGCGACTTTTCCAGTTCTCCAGTCCTGCATCAGAGTCTGAAATGCAAGAACTCTTGCATCTCCAACTGAGTGTTCCATTAGCAGTAGGATTAATATAATCGTCTTGGTTAGAATTCATCTTATATAGTCGGTCCAAATCTTGAGCCTTGGATTCATCCTGAATCACCTCGTTGTACCTGTCTCCATCCGCACGGTCCAATGGTGCGATGAACCTAAGATGCTTTCCTTCAAAGATCGTCTTCTTTGTTTTCAGGTTGATGATGGCGAGGTTATCGGTAGCCCAGTCAATTCCTAGCAGTGCAGGAAAATACTCACTATCGTCCACAATCTCGATAACCTCAAAATCTGCGTGAATCTGTACTCCGTCCATATCAACAATCACGTTGGATAACCATGCAAAGGGTATGAATTTATCCTGATTGGCCATTCTCAACTGGATTGGTGACCATAACAGCTTTGGTCTCCCCATCTGGTACCATGTCTGTTTAGTTAATACATTAACTTCTGATCCCAGATCAAGAATGATCTCATCCATTTCATAATCTCCTATTTCTGCACTGAGTCTCATTTATCTCCCTGTTCTCTTGTGTTTCTTAATATGATGAACTGTGCTATCAGTAGTTTCGTTCTCACTACGCAGTTCATACTGGTCTACCAATTTCTACAATTTCTCTATAGCATTTGGACTCTTTAGCAACTTCATGCCGCGCTTGAGGAATTGTGCAACAGAGGTGCATGTCTCTGTTGCGGTGCTTGTTTTGTCGTACGCAGTTGGCATATCCTCCATATGCAGTAATTCACTGCGCAACGGGATTCTTGGCGATTCAGGTGTTGATTCTTTGAATATATCTTGCGCTTGTTCAAAGGCTTCTTTGTTTTTTCTTCAAGTCAAAGGGAGGTGCATTCCCAGCAGCTTTCCATATCCATATTATTTCAAGGGGTGTCTGCATCATGTTAAAATCCCCAGAAGTTGAAGCTTCTATGCCTCTATCATGCCCTATTGCAGCACCACTATGCGTTACTACATTAATACTTTGATCCGTAGTCCTCCTTTCTACTGCAATCAACTGGATATTTGGGGTCGTCGCCTCTGGCTATTTTATTTTCAGCATTTCTACCTCCAATATTGTGCAGTCTTCTATAACATGATCGAAAGAGCTAGAATAGCTGCATGTAGTGCATGGGTTGGTACAATCTCGAGACACATGGCCTGCTTGGATGCAATTGTAACAGATTACTTGGCCTCGGCCTCGGCCCTGTGTCGGGCCATTAATCCTTCGTCTCCCACGGTATCCTCTATGGCCTCTATATTCTCCCTGATCCTACTGTGCATTTTTTTGTTTCTATGGAGTCTCTCCTTAGAATCTGTACATTCCTCCATACATATGCTCGATATCTTTATTTCTTTATAACATGAGCTGATATGCGCGGCAATTAGATTCATCGTTCTGTACTGACTTACATAAATTACAATAGAGGTTTTTAGGTGTTCTCATGTATTTCTATATCATAGGGAAGTCTTCTGGCCGGTGTCCTTTGGTTCATCAAATTTCACACCATGGCCCTGGATGTGGATTTAATGGGTTTGGTCCACCCATGTTAAGGAAATCCTGGAATAAAGGACATTGATCCTTAGTGTGTCCTTCTCCCTTGCATCCCGTACACCGGACTTCCTTTCTCTCTTGCTTTCCTTGCTTTATGTCTTGCAATTGTAGTGTAAGGGTAGCCAACTAGTTCTGAATCTGCGACATCCTAGTGCTAGTTTCTCCCATAGGTGAAGCTTCCATCTTCATCGCGATCTCCAATTCTTCTAGCTGCGAAGCCACTTTCTACTACATTAACGACTATCTAATATGGGGCAACAGTGCAGCTATAAACCACTCCTTATGATGTTGCGGTGGAATATCAAAGCTTACTTGGTCCAGTAGTGTCTTAAATTTCTGATCAAACTCCCAGACTGTTTCATTAGGTTTCTATTTGATCTCTTTCAACTCTGTGATACACTGTGACTCTGACTTCGGCTTATTAAATTCTCCTAAGAGTGCAGCCTTGATTTCTTCCAGGGTTCTCTGGTGTCCCTACGAATATTTCATGAACCAATGCAAGGCTCAGTCTCTAAATGTGGTGACAAGCTGCGCTTTCTTCATAGTGTCATCCTATACTTGCTTGACACTCCTTACAGCTTCACATAGGAACCAATGTTGACCAGGGTCTTCTAGACCCGTTCCTTTGAATATCGGCAGTTTGATATCATTGGCCATCCTCCTTCGAGGTGGTGCGGTTCTCCGAGTGGTGCTAGGGATAATATTATCAGGTTGGACATTCTGAAGTGATACGGCCTGAGATTGACTAGGTTGATTCGGAATAGCTTGGGAACCCGCTCCTATGGTGGTACCAGTACTAATGTTCTGCGGTGTGAAATTCCCAGTGCTCGCAACCGGTGGGTTTTGGACGGATGGGTTCTGAGATAGGGGAGGCACAATATGTGCAACTGGTGAATTTTGCAGTGTATTAGGATGACAGGTGGAGGATAGAGGTGCGGTTTGGCTATTAGGGTCAGCTTCGAAATGTATGTCAACATGGATTCCAGGTCCACTAGCAGTTGTCTCAGGGACGAACATGTATCTCTTTCCACTTCTCAAGCAATGAATTTCGTCATAGGAACCACTATATGTACTGTCTACCATGACAGATGCAAGTATTTTACTGCATTCTAAAAACACCTTTCTCAGCAAGAATCATTTTAATATATAAACTAAGGTTGTTCAGATACTTACCTCGGATTCCCTTGAAAAACTCTCTTTCGGCTGTGCTGTAGGTGTTGGCTATAACTAACTTAGAGGTTTTCTATAAGACCTAGGTTCTTCGCGGTTTCCCTTTGACCAACAAAACCCTTTAGCACCGGCCCTTTCGAAAACAACATGCAAGCAATTTGAGGTCTCACCCGAGGTGTATCTATGGGGTACTGCGGAATCAGGTTTCCACAGTAAGTGACGAGTTGCTTGGATAGACGTACTGCGTAGTCCAACAGGGGGTATCTGCTAGGGGGTACTGCGCAGCGATGGAGAATGATGCGGTCCGCACCACTATGTTCTTCTACCGCGAGACTTCTACTGAAACTGTGAACTATGAAGTTCAACTTTATACTCGACACTCTTGAAAATGTTTAAGGCTCTGAATTGAGTATCACTCATCCACTCATTCAACTACTTAGCCGATTATCCATCTAATTGTTATGCATTTGTTCTATTGTGTATAGGAAAGTACTTAAGTGATCTCTTAACACTTAACCAATTAAATGACTCATTATTCTCAAACATAAGCTAAATGTTCACAATTCATCTATTCATGCAGAACTTAACATATCATCTCCATACCTCTTCTGATGAAAAATGCATACAACAGTTATCTCATAACAGCATGCAAGGAAACATCTAGATATTCATTTACAAAAAACACAGATAATCATTCATCCATAAAACACAAACGCACAACACGATGTTTAACGTGGTTCACTCCCCCGGATGGGAAGCTATGTCCATAAGAACAGTCGGTAATATATATCTTTAAAAGGTATGGGTTCAACTGTTCTTAGTCTACGCACTCAGCCGCAGAATTTTCTTCCTCTCAGATAGGTCTCTGTGCACACAGTTGTAGAGCCTTTACAATCTTCTCACCTCAAAAGAGATTTTACAATACAACATCTAGAACTCAGAAAATGTAACAACAAAAAGTAACCCCAAAACATAACCCCATCCCATACAAAATTGTCTTCTTAAATAGACCATGCCCGAAGGTCATGTCTTTACAATGCCGAAGACGTAAACCCAAAAACCCTTAGGGTTTACAAAACTGTGTCGGTTTCCCTAAATCGTCTTGCTGGCATCTAGCAGTGTTTGCTTCATCGTGGTGGTTCTCCACATCTTCATTCTATCGCTATCGGCCTTCCTGTCACATGCATGCCAACAGGTCACTTTTACTGAACCATTCGTCTCAAACGGTCTCTCCCACTAGGCATGCCAAGCCGTTGCTTTCCCTGAGCTATCCTTTACTTAACAAACTCGTGCATTGGCCGCCTTCCTGATTTGCTCGTGCCTGCCGCTCGGCACTCCTGGAGCATCTTCCCAAATTTAGACCACTATTGGCCCATTCGGTACCTGTACCTGATCCTTGTCCAGTACTCTGCTTTGCTGGCTCCATGTGGCTTGACTACTTCGCAGCACTGCTTCCTCGCAGCGTTGGTCTTCGCGGTACTTCCAAAATTCGAATGCTGCGCACAACTTCGCAGCATGGTAAAAAATTGGATGCTACGCACAACTTTGTAGCACCCTCAACACTTAGACAAAATTACTCTCGCTTATCAAAAGTGTTACCAAAACTTTGTCCCAACTTGGTCCCAACAGTAGGACTTTAGCATGTCCACAGCGAACTGCGTCACAAAACTTTGTGATGTACTGTCGACCCAGAAATTGATTGCTCGTAAGAATGGACTGTCCAGTGCTTTGAGCTGTTCAATAAGCTTCGGTGTCCACTCAGTTGGTGTGATTCGCAGGATACAATTTCTGTTCTCTACGAGTCTTGACAACCACTCATGTAGCTCGCATCGAAAATACGCCCAGAAAACTTCATGCACGTTCTTCCACAAGTATTTATTCAACCAATGAATGCTAGAGAGATGTGGGTTTCTGTTTTCTTTCCTTGCGAAGTCTCTCTCTATCTTGTCACACCACGCCCAAATTTCTTTCTCGTCGGGATACCAGAAGCCGACGCCTAGCTCAACTTCTTCTACTTCACACATCACGACTTCAACTCATCATAGATTCTTAGCATGGAAAAGGAACCATTTGTTGTTTTAAGTACTAATCTAGAGGTTTCCAATGTAGACCTAGGTTCTTTAACGGTTCGAGGAACCAACAAAACCCCTTCTCACTGGCCCTTTCGGCAACAACCTGCGAATAGGCTGAGGTCTCACCTGAGGTGTAGCTATGGGGGCACTACGGAATTAGGTTTCCGCAGTGGTGTGATGAGTTGTTCGGACAGGACTATTGCACAATGCACTATGGGACTTGCGCTACGAGCTGAGGATTACGCAATGATAGACTTTGTCATGGTCCTTACCTCTGCACGTGAAGCTACCTTCACAACCAACACATCCACAGACTACGCGGTCAGATGAAGTGTGAATCAAAGGATAGCGCAACGGGGTTATATGCTTCCTCTTCCAAATTTAACCATTATGGAGGTTTTACTCTAACACTTAACCATTCATCTACCACTTTAGATTAATTAACCTTATAACGAATGCAAGCAGAAAAAACATACACGGCTGCACACACCCGGTGTTGTGTGTCGAAGGGTTATTCAATCTGAACGTTACATACACATGTGATTATTCAATGAACTGATACTTTCAAAAACTTGGACTACTGAGCATTCAACATTCATTCATTCCATCAATACTTAGCATATCATTCCCATCTCTCTCCTATGGAAAATACATATAAAAGCATTAACATACAACTTATAAATGAGAATCCATATATTCCAGGTAGGAAAATAAGCAAATAAAGAAACAAAACGATCACACTACAAGGTATTTAATTTGGTTCACCCCCGGATCGAGGTTACGTCCACAAGAACTGTTGTTATATTAGTATTTCGGAAGGGTATAACGGTTCTTTGTCTGTGCCCTCAGCTGCAAACTCTCTTCTCTCTCAATTAAGTCTTTGTGCACTTAGCTACAGAGCCTTTACAATAGCTTCAAGATTAAGATTCAATAATATTCAAGCTTATAGAACAAAGAGTTAACAACCCAACAACCCTTTCCCATACAAAATGTGCCTTATTTATAGATCATTCCCGTAGGTCATGTCTTTACAATTCATAGGAAAAACCCTTAGGTTTACAAAAATGGCATGGCTAACTGCCAGCCTGACTGTTGCTGTCGACAGCTTGCTCCTCCTTCTCCAGGTCATCCTATTCGGCCACTCATGGTTCACACACTCTTCTAACAACCTCAGTCATCAAAACGGTTACAATTGCATCATGGCATGTCCCTTTCCACACCTTCTGCCTACCTTTCTCCATCGGTGTAGTGGCCTAGTTTCTCAATTTCTTTCCGCCACTCTCTTTAACAGGTCGCTTTCTTCTTCCTTCAACCTATTTCGTACTCAAAATATGTCACTTCCTCGTCCAACCTTTACTTGTATTTCTTAACAAAAATAGTTGCTGCGCGATTCTCGCGCACCAGCATACTACGCAATCCTGCCTTACTCATTGCTGCTGCACACCATGTGCAATTTCTCAAAACTACCCCCATACCATGTCACAACGCGCAATGCACAATTTCCAATACTTGCGCATATTTTCTAGCTTGGGCCCCGCCCAATAGCCATTCTCATACCATGCAAGAATACCACGACACCGCAGCAGACTCCTCACCTCTTCTTCACACATGTTTGGAAACACTTTGGTTTACCAACAACCATTAATTCCGACTGAGATTCTAGATTCATTAGCATATTTTGGAAGACTCTATGGAAATAGCTGGACACATGACTCTCATTCTCAACAGCTTTCCATCCTCAAACTGATAGACAGACAGAAGTTGTGAATCGCTTGGTCGTACAAGTGCTTCACATGTACAACCACAAGCATCGACACACATCGGATGAAAGTCTTCCATAAATACAACACAGTTACAATCGTGCTCAGCACATCTCTACAAGAAAGAGTCCATTTGAGATATCTTACGGATTTCAACCCTCAGTGCCTATCGACTTGATCATCTCCTTGACACAGCCAAACTCCGAAACAGACTACAACTAGTGAGAAGTTGATAAAGCTTCGAAGTTTCAAGATCAAATCTGTGAAATCCAGGAGCAAGCATAGGAAATGTTCCAATGAGCAAACAATAAAGATAAGGACTAACAAACCAAGCATCGTATTCCTCATTCATTCCAAATTGGGGATAAGGTTTGGTTACATCTCAAGAAGGAGCACTTCACTCGCCCATTCAAGAAGCTCAAGCATTTGCGATATGGTTCGTACAATATTCTTCGACATATTGGAGGAAACGCTTTCCAGCTTGACATTCCTGCATGCATGGGTCTGCATCCATTATTCAATGTGGACTTACTTCGACCATCCCATGCACCACTGTTGGAACAGAACGGATTACCGACAGCAGAACCCACTGACATCAATCCATATGTTCAGGAGCCTCTTCCATGCGACACCATTATGGGATGATGAGTACGCCATATAAGGAGGAACACAATTCACTTGTTTTAGGCTGCTAAATCTGGACATATCCCAGCACAAGGAAAGTGGTACTCTACTACTGAACTGACTGACAAGTTTCCTCACCTTCACGAGCAAACAATGGGGACCATTGTTTATTAAGGAAGGAGTTCTAATCCACATTGCAGTTGGAATTATTGTCGGATACTAACTTTGACACATCCTCGACCAGTCATCGACATCGACACAACTTTGACAAGTTCTGACTTCAACATGACTTTGACAACTTCGCGACTTTGACATGTTCCATGACCTCATAGTTTCGCGACATTGACATGCAGCATCGATCTGCGACTTGCGACTATCGAACTTCGACAGACTGTCTCTCTGTCTTCCAGTCGACTGTAACGGTTGAATTGTCGAACCGTTCTAACTTCTTCTTTTGTAACTGAACGTAACGGGAAAGCACCCAAGCGTCTCATCACTCTCTATATAAGCATGTATAATACTGTAACATATATCAAGTCATGAACTTGTTTCTAGTAGTAGAAGATCAGTTCACATTCTTGCATATTGTCTGTGTACATTTTTGTTATGTCTGTGTAGTGTATTCCTGCTTTGCGCATTCTATTTCTTAAGCTTCTGCCATAATAGAGCTGTCTCGTTCAGTCGAACTGTTGTCCCCGTCGTGCTTCCTGGCCACGGGGAGATAATATATTTTATATTAATTTTTGTTTTTATAAAAGCTGAGATATATTTTTTAATGATCCGAATGTTTGAATACTTTTCATACACAAATACCATACTTTAATAACAAGATATGTGAATGTCCATAAACCTTGTTGTGATAAGGAGAAATAAACTACATCTACATTAAAAATATGTCCCTAGAATTGTTATTAAAAAAAAAACTTTTATATAACTTAACCAAAAAGTCTTAAAAATTATTCATTTATAACATATAATCCGAAAAGATTTGAAATATTGATAAATATTATTAATTAATTTTATTTGGCATAACATTTTTAAAACCATACTTTTGATACACGTTTGTCTCGTTGTTTGTATTATTTCTTCATAGGAATATAAATTAATACTTATAAGTTAATACTATAAAAGGAAGGATTTAAAACATTGCATTTCGGAAGTTAGACCATTAATTAAGTTCATAATTTTTTTATATCTGTATTCAACAATAAATTTATGCATTTTGTCATTCTAATTTTATGTATAAGTATATTTATAATCAATATATGTGATTTTGTTTTCTCATTTTGAGAGTTAGATATAGGAAACATTATTAGCCATTCGATAGCTCTCACTAATACAAAACATTGTTCCATTTTACCCATTTAGTTTTCCTTTGGAAAAAAAGGAATCATGCTTCCTTTATCTTTTAATGGAATGCAACTACCTACCAATCATTGGGGGGTTTAAATATAATGTACCTTTGTCACTTATGGTAATCTTTAAGTCACATACATACATATATATATGGTTTCAGAGTCAAATTCCCGAGTGTCTATACATAAATATATAAGAGCCTCACTTGATGTCCCCATTGGGTTAGGATCCATAATCGAAGTTGGCGGATTGAGGCCCCTCCGAGTGGGCCTCTTTTAAATACTTTCCACGAAGGTAGAATCTTCTCTCCTACATTGTGAACCACACACACACACAAGATAGTTAACTCCAAGAAATGAATCATCTTATGACATCATTTAGTATATAAGCAAAAAAAATTTATAATGCATTGATATTGATGATCTTACAAAAATCTATATCAAAATTAGTTTCAAATTTCAAAACTAAAGGTATTTGAATCCTTGGAATACTTGTTTCTTCTATGTAGGTGCACTTTCCAAACATAGGATGGAATGCATATATGCAATATAGAAAAAAAGTTATAGGAAGACAATGTTCCATTCTAGGAGGTCAACTAACCATATGACAGGATTTGTAATGATATTCTCTAAGGAGATGAGCCATTAGTACTTGATGAGGTAGATGAAGTCACCAACTCTTTTTTTTAAATAATAAAAAACCATGTGGAGAAGGAGAAGGATCACTCAGTTCATTATGTCTTAAACTTAATAGAGTTCATATGCTTATTCAAAGACTAATTGTATGATGTTTATGAGGTGCAAAATATAAACAAGTGAACAAAAGAAAATCTCATACAAAGAAAATAATAGTGTTGAACATAAAATAAGGTTATTTATTCTTTTTTCATTGATGGTTTGTTATTCTAATTACCTTATAAACCAAACATGTGATATGAAAGGCATTCAAACAAACTTGTATTCTTTCCTTAAAACAAAATTGTCCAACACTAAAGTAACATTAAGGGTAAATATAGGGCTAGTGCCAGGTAATGACACCCACTTATGATGTGTTATTTGCAATGGACTTTTGGAAAAACATAAATTTGATTATTAAAAAGAATTATTAGAAGTACCTAGACAACTTTTTAGAATATGTTGTTAAAAGATGAAATGTAGACAATCAGATTAACTTCTAGAGTATACAACTTTTATTTATAAAAAATAGGAATAATCCCCATGAAAGGTGTTCTTCTAAGATTGGTATGTTAATTTTTCTCAAAAAGATATTGCATATGTTTGAGTTAGGCCCCGAGTTTGGTATGTTAATGGTGGATTTTGTTTTGAAAAAAAAAAATATATACAGTTGTAGATAACATGTAGTTCTTATGTAGTGTTAATTTTCCATAGTGCTTGAAATGACTAGGTCAAGCGTTAGGACCCGCTCTGAGAGTTTTAACCTAATCAATCAACTATTTTTTTAGTGTGTTGGTCTTTGTATATACTTGTTAGGGTTATTTTTAGTTTTAAAAATAGTTGAGCCAATCAAAAGTTATAGTGAAAATAAAATACCTATGTATTTTAAAAATTTGACATTTGTGCAAATGAAAAAAAATATATATATATGTAAAACAATATTTTATGTATCAAATAATATATATTTGGAATTTGCACACAAAGCTCCATAAGCGTGTGCATTTTCATTTCAAATGAATATGTGGAGGATATGTAGAATTGTCATTGAAAAACGAGGTGAAGAAATGGATGTGTTTTGGTTTATGAAGCTCGAACCAAGAGGTTTTCCATGTTAGGATATCCCTATACTGCTTCCTAGTCCTACAATCATTTTCATTATTTGGATTTCCAGTATTGCATACAGCATGCACTCTTCATGCATGCATGCAACTGCATGCACCCCACTCGTCAGTCCTAGCACCTAGCCTCAATTAGCCAGCCCCGGGAGCTTCTCTCAGATCAGTTTTAGCCCTCCTATAGCTTAGTGCACCTTTCCTCTTTGATTTAAGGAATCCATTCATCCCCTCTCACCTACCACTCAGTTTCACTTCAATTATCTTTCGTTCTTTCCTTGATTTAAGGAAATACTAACTCTCAACTGACTGTATCACTCTGATGGACCTCCACTGAGACTAGACTTCCCATTCTGACTCCAGTTAGCTCCTCATGTGCCCTCCACTGAGCCTCCTTCATTCAATTACTTCCAGTTACACCTACCACACTCAGTTAAACTCAGTTTGACTGATGATTGATAGTTACTTGAGCATTGATAACTCTACTGATGATGAGATAGACTTCTACTTGTGCTTTGATGACACTCCAATGATCTTTTGATCATTCCATGAAGGCTAATTCGAATTTCTACCTTGGCATTCGAATCCTCATGCATTGTATTATTTATTTGTCCATTTGTGATTAATGAATTAGTGTGTGTGAAGTGATTTTGCTTCCATCCAATTTCTACTGTATTATTATTATGTTGCTCATTTTACTGCATTGACCACTCTTAATCTTATTCCTAAATTATTTCACTGTGAGGTATACATCATCTCTTAGATCTGCGGTGAGGATTTTCACATGGTATCAGAGCATGTTGAGAGTATTGTTTATCTCCATTCCTGAGAGTTTTTTGCAGGTTATTATCAAGATTTCGAGTGCAGCAGTTGCAGCAGTTTCTGCATTTTTGCAGTAATAGCAGTTGTAGATATTTTCTATTGTTTTTGTAGGTCTTCTACAACTTCCATGTATTCAGAAGAAATCTATCCTCCTCCATTCAACTATGATCCTCTTTCTCGATTCAACTATGATGAATGTAAACCAAAGATGATATCACATTTGAAGAGAAATGGTCTATTTGATTATTGTTTTGAAAGAGAGTTCAAATCCTCTTAAGAAGAGATTGACTGCTTAAATAAAGGTGACAGGGCCATGGGAACCATGATGTTTTCTATGTCTCGATGCTTGGTACACCAATTCATTGATGATGTTGAATCTCCAAAAGAGCTATGGGCCCAACTGGATGAAGTGTTTGGCAAGCAAAATGAAGGGATTTGTCCAAACCCTTTTGAGAGAAAGCAAAGTGATGCATTCACCCTCCTTGACGATCTCATTGATCATGAATCAGTATCAAACATATCTCATATTGAAGTTGTCCACAAAGAAGAAGAACTTGCAGATTCTACACTCATGCTCAAAATTCCTTCTATTTCGAATTATGTGCCAGCTCACACTCTAGAAATTGTAGAGGTTCCTAAATCCTCTCTTGCACTAGAGTATGTTGGTTTTCATCATGATCTACTGAATGTTTCGGAGGTCAAATTAGCCATTGGAGGTAATGCATTCACTCTCCTTGATCACTCACCTCTTATTTACTACTTTAAGATCATTATTTCATGCTTTCAGAAGGTTATTGAAGATGATGGCCATTTCCATTCGCTTGGGATAATTTCTCATGCATTTACTGGTTTAGATCTCACCTCAAATGGTTCAAAGGAGATCTTAAGCAACTGTGATTCAAGTCTTGGATCTGATTTGGATTCCAAGCAATCACTGATATTTAGTGGTTATTTTGGGCATAATCTCACCCATGATGGCCATTTCCATTCGCTTGGGATAATTTCTCATGCATTCAATGGTTTAGATCTCACCTCAAATGTTTCAAAGGAGATCTTAAGAAACCATTCTTCAAGTCTTGGATCTGATTTGGATTCAAAGCATTTACTATCATGTGATGGTTCTTTTGGGCATAGTCTCACCTATGATGGTTCAAAGGAGAAGACAAAAGGCTGTCTGCACATTCATATATTAGATCCTACCTTAGCTGATTCTAATCACAGGTTCAAGGATCATCCTCATACTTCTATATTTGTTCTCATCACATTCGATCTGAAGAGAAAGTACAAGCACGTGCCTTTTGAGCATGAACCACTTCTTCCTAAGAAGAAGATACCTCCAGACATATGACCAAGCATCACACCTGCTTGAGTTTGGAGCATTTATTTTTGTGTGTTCCTTACAGTGTATTTTGAGGGGGGGTATTTTTCCCATGAGATTTTCCCCATTTCCTCAGTTTATTGACTGTTATTATTCATTGTATTGGGTAACCTTTGGTCTCAGTTACCAAGTCCCAAGATGGATTAAACGGGGGTGTTAGGATATTCCCATACTCCATCCTAGTCCTACCAGCATTTTCATTATTTGCATTTTCAGTATTGCATGCAACATCCATTCTACATACATGCATGTAATTGCATGCATACCAATAATCAATCCTAGCACCTAGCCTCAGTTAGAAAACCCCCAGGATCTTGTGTCAGATCAGTTTTATCCCTCCTAGAGCTTAGTGCACCCTTCCTACCACTCATCCTCTCTCACCTACCACTCAGTTGCACTTCAGTTATCTTTAGTTCTTTCCTTGATTTAAGGAAAGACTGACTCTCAACTGACTGTGTCACTCCGATGTACCTCCACTGAGACTAGTCTGCCCATTCGGACTCCATTTAGCTCCTCATGCACCCTCCACTGAGCCTCCTTCATTCAGTTAGTTCCATTTACACTCAGTTAGACTCAGTTTGACTGATGGTTGACAGTTACTTGAGCATTGATGACTCCACTGATGATGAGATAGACTTCTAGTTGTGCTTTGATGACACTCCATTGATCTTTTGATCACTCCATGAAGGCTAATTCGAATTGCCACCTTGGCATTCAAAACCGCATGCATTGTATTATTTATTTGTCCATTTGTAATTAATGAATTAGTGTTTGTGAAGTGATTTTGCTTCTATCCGAGTTCTACTGTATTATTATTTCATTGCTCATTTTACTACATTGATCACTCTTAATCTTACTCCTAAATACTTTCATTGTGAGGTATACATCAACTCTTAGATCTACTGTGAGGATTAAACCAAAGTGACCAACTCATCCACCATGTAGATGAAGAGAGGTTATCCCACATTTTTTTTGAATTTGTAGGGCTGTGCATACACTAATAAGGCACATGTTCTATCAAAATGTGCAGACATTAATAACATGCATGGGCTATTAAAACGTGGATGCATTATCAAGATTCACATGCATTAATAACAAGCATGTGTTACCAAAATGTGTGCATGATTTTATTACATGCAAACATTCATTTATTGTTTTTCCATAAATTTCATCATCCAAAACTTTGATTTTGATGCTCCTAATATCGTTGGAAAGGTGTTTTTGAGCTCTATAACTTTTGTGTTTTACATTTTCTACTATTCATCACCATTTTACAGTTATTTTTAAAATAATATTATGAATATTTTGACCAATAGAATGAAATTCTTCCACGTTTTTGTCACATAGGAACACCTTCATTTTTTTTCCAGAAAAATTGTTTCAGAACTCAATTTTTTATTCTCCTTATACAATTGGAAATGTATTCCTTCTCTCTCTCTCTCTCTCTCTCTCTCTCTCTCTCTCTCTGTATATATATATATATATATATATATATTTCAATCTCCCACTTTCCCTCTCTCAATAGTAGTAGGGTATTTTTTAAGGGTTCTAATATTATACTTAAGTGTATTATCCTAGGCGAATATTTTGGATTGAAAAAAACATGTATATATATATGTAGGCGAATTTTAAATATGAAACATACAATTTACTAATGAAATGTGTAAATTTCGGTGAATATTATGATGAAAAACATATTTTATGTAAATATAGGTGATATTAGAGACTAAAAATCACCAAATAGCGAATTTAGTTTTTGAAAAACATAAAAAAATAGCCAATTGGTGAAATTTCGCCCTTAAAAATTACCCTTCTCAAGACCTCTCCCTCCCTCCATCCATCCCTTTAGTTTAACTCTCTATCTCTCTGCATATCTCCCTCTACTTCTTTCCCCATCAATTTATCTATCCCTCACTCACTCCCTCACTCTCTCTCTCACTCCCTTATTTTACCACCATCCCTTTAGATTTCTATCCCTCCCTCCCATGCCTTCCCTCCCTCTATCTCTCGCTCTCTCTATCTCTCTTTCTTCCCTTCCAACTATTTTCCTCCCTCCCACTCTCTCACCCTCTCTCCATATTTATCACAGCTTCTCTCATGCTCCATTTCTCTCGCTCCCTCTCTTTCTCTCGAACTCACCTACCTTTCATCCCCCCTCTCTCTCTCACCCCTCCACCTATTAATTTCCCTTCATCTCCCTCTACTTCCTCCATCCTTACCTCCCTTTCTTTATTTATCTAGCTCAATCTCTCTCCATCCATCCCTTGCTAATTTCATCTCTCCCTCTCTCAACATGCCTTCCTGACCCCTCCTTCTCTCTCCATCTCTCAATTTAACTCTCACCCTCCCTCTAAATATCTCTTTCCATATCCTTCCATCCCTTCCTTATTCTCCCCCCACCCTCCATCCATCTCTCTCTCTCTCTCTAAACTCATAACCCACAATATCTCTCTCTCTCTCTCTCTGTATATATATATATATATATAAACCCCTAATCCCCATTCTCTCTCTCTCTCTCTATCTATCTATCTAAACCCCTATCCCCAAATATCTCACTCTCTCTCTCTCTTCGCCCTCTCTCTCCCTCTCTCTCTCTCTCTCTCTCTATCTATATAAAACCCTAACCCCCAATCTCTCTTTCAACCTCACTATGTCTTCTATACGACCTTAATCCTTCCCTCCCAAACACTTTTATCCCCCTCTCTAGCTCATCATCCAATTGCATTGATCTCTTTCTAACCCCCACCTTGGTCCTTCTTTACCTATCTCCCTCTCTATTTACATCTTACTCTATATCTCTCTCTACTTATCTCACTTTCCCTCTCTCTATCCCCCACCTCTCTCCCCATCATTTTCTCTCTCTCACTCACTAACTTCATCCCTCTCTCCTACCCCCACCCCCTCCAGTCTCTCTCTATCCAAGCCTCAATCCCTACCTCTCTTTCCCTCTCTTTATCTCTTGCCACCCTCCTTTCTTCTCTACCTCATTCCTCCCATCCCTGTCTATATGTTTGTCTCTTTTTCTCAATATCTTCCACCGTCCTCCCCTCTCCCTCACTTCACCTGTCTCTCTCCCTTTATATATCACTCTCTATCCATCCATCTTTCAGTATTCCTCTCCATTCCTCCATATCCTTCCCTCCATCCATTATGCATGCTCTCTCTCTCTCTCTCTCTCTCTCTCTCTCTCTCTCTCTCTCTCTATATATATATATATATATATATATATATATATATATATATATATATATATATATATATATATATATATATCTCCCAATATCCCCCAACCATTATCTCTTTGTCTCTATAAACACCTTGCACATATCCTCCAATCTCTCTTTCTCTAAATCCCTAACCCCCAGTCTCTCTTTCTCTCTCTCTCTCTCTAAACCCCTAAGCCTTAATATCTCTCTTTCAATTTCTCTCTCTCTCTCTCTCTCTCTCTCTCTCTCTCTCTCAACCCATAACCTTGAATCTTCCTCTCTCTGAACCTCTAACCCCGAATCTCTCTCTAAACACTTAACCCCCAACTTCTCTCTCTATCTCTAAACCCTTAACCCACAATCTCTCTCTCTCTCTCTATATATATATATATATATTTAAAACCTTAATGTCCAATATTTATCTCTCTAAAGCCATAAACCCCAATATCTCTCTCTCTAAACCCCTAACCTCCAATCTCTCTCTCTCTGTATATCTATATGTATATATATATATAACCCCTAAGCCCCATTCTCTCTCTCTATCTATCTATCTAAACCCCTAACCCCCAATCTCTCTCTCTCTCTCTCTCTCTCTCTCTCTCTCTCTCTCTCTCCCTCTCTCAACATCACTATGTCTTCTATCCTCCCTTCCTCCTTCCCTCCCTCACTCTTTTATCCCCCTCTCTCGTTCATCCTCCAATTTGATCGATCTCTTTGTAACCCCCACCTTGGTCCTTCTTTGAATACCTCCCTCTCGATTTACGTCTCTCTCTATCTCTCTCTCTACCTATCTTTCTTTCCCTCTCTCTATCCCCCACCTCTCTCCCCATCATTTTCTCTCTCTCACTCACTAACTTCCCCCCTCTCTCCTACCCCCACCCCCTCCACTTTCTCTCTATCCAAGCCTCAGTCCGTGCCTCTCCTTCCCTCTCTTTATCTCTTGTCACCCTCCTTTCTTTTCTACCTCATTCCTCACCTCCCTCTCTATATGTTTTTCTCTTTGTCTCACTATCTTCCACCCTACTTCCCTCTCCCTCACTTCACCTCTCTCTTCCTCCCTTTATATCTCACTCTCTATCCATTAATCTTTCACTCTTCCTCTCCATTCCTCCATATCCCTCCCTCCATCCATTATGCATGCTCTCTCTCTCTCTCTCTCTCTCTCTATGCTTGAGAGAGGAAAATGGCAAAAAAGTCAATATTTTGTTTTTTTGAAAATAGGAAGCAAATAGTGATGAATCATAAAACAGTTATATCGACAAAGTTGTAGGTCCCAAAACTACCTTTCCAATGCAATAAGGAGCATCAAAATATGAGTTTAGAATAAAAGGTTATGGGAAAAATACTAATTTTCTTCATTTATGCAATTAAACATCTGCGTGCATTTTTAAAAGCGCGCTGACATTCTTAGAAGCACGCACACATTCATGGAAGTGTGCATACATTTTTAAATACACACATGTTTTTAATGATCCATGTCTGTTAGTAGCGCATGTGCACTTTTGTGCCAACATGGATGCTTTAGTCGAGGTTTGACAATTGTTAGACAAAAAGTGTGTGCACGCTTTTGATTTTACTGCTCATGTGCTCCTATTGCAACGATTTTGTCTACCATATTCATGTGAGCACCCTATATTCTTTATTTTTATTTGTCAAGAAAATGGAAGGAAAATGAGAGGATGAATTCGCTCCAAATTTAGGTAAAACTTCTTAACTAAATGAAATACACTAAATAAATATTATTCTTGTAATGGAAAGAATGATGCAAAAAGAGAGACAAAAAAAATAGTGTTTAGCATTTATTAAATTTCCATATCCATTTGCGATGTCCACATAAATTTTCCCACACTCCTTGCTAAAAAAATAAAAAAATGCTAGGAATTTAAATGATTACAATGTTCCCCGAGTAGAATGAAATATCCTAACCTGAAGGATGTGTTGAATTGTTGATGTTTATATGATCTCATTAATGTATAAACCCTTAGTTAGAGAGGAAATGAACCTACTGAAGGAGAGAATAACCCATATGATATTTAATACTAGGAAACAAAATAAGATAAATAGAGACCAAAATAGTTCTCTTTGGAAAAAAATGTTTAGTATTATTATGAGGCCATCTTTCCTTTAAATAGAATTACAGAAGGTCCACACTAATGAAAAGAATTCTAAGAAACTACTTCACTGAGCTCGATGGATAGAAACTTCATCTACATTAATACAAATAACAACGAATTCAAAATAGAATCATGAAATAAGAAAACATCCTCCAATGTATAACTGACTATGTTGGATTCCTTGTCTAAATGAATATATCCTCAACGAGGAGGACACCTAGGTTACCTATGTGGTCCACTTGGCTAGACATGGTCATTTGGAAGAAGAAACCTTCATATGGTGATTTCTCAGCGCTCTATATATATATTAGTTACTTCTACTTTACTATGAAAGCATGTTAAGCCATAAATTGTGGCCCATTCCCCACTAAATTGGGCATATTTTATTAGTATTGTTATAATATTGATGTCATCTTGAGTCCATTAGTGGTAATTATGCCTCTTTGTCTCCTACATATATCAAGCAAACCTTTTCATTTGAATCATCTTGTCTTGTGTATTTAATACATTGTATAAGGAGGTTGTCCCATTGAAGAGGCTTTATATTCATCTATTTTCTTCATTATTAAGGCATGGACTATTGTTTCTTGTCTCTTTTTGCTCTTTTGGGGAGTTTGTTGCATAACATTTGGTATCAAAGCTTGGACGGTCCCAAAACTAGTCACCTTGGAATTTTCAGTATAATTTTTTTTCTACAAAGCTGTAGATGGTGAAAATCAAAGGAGACATAGAGGGAAGAATGATCTATATGTGGTGTAATTTTTGGATCCTAACTCATTAAAGGTTCAATGTTATACCTAGCGGAAGTTAGGTTTTTGACTAGTCCAAAAAATAGTCTCAAACAAGTGCTTTGGGAAAAAATGTTATATATGGAGCATGCGAGATCCAAATTGAGTAATACCTATTGCATAAAAAATAATACATACCAAATTATCTTTGGTAGTAATTTTAGGATCATATCTAAAAAAATAGACACATTGTAGGCCATAAGCTTTCACTCTTTTCAAAGGGCCAGAAATAAAAAGTGTTGGAAAAAATGCCATAACTTGTTATTGGAACATCATAATTACATCATACCTATGGAATTAAATACAATACATATCGGGATATTGCCGAAAAAAATTTCATACTTAGAGGGGTTGAAATTTCAGAGTTACCTCAGTTGGATGGTTAACTAGCAAATTAGTCTCCAAACGAGGGTTTGAAAAAGGTACGCCATTTTAAATTTGAATAAAATTTAGTAGAAGGATAAATTTTGGGTGATCTCAAAGGTGGGTTAAATATTGTATATATCTATTTTTATTTTTACACAAGGGACCAAAAGGTGGTGGAAAAATTCACACCCCAATCAAATCAACAGAGGATTCATCCGTGACATACAATGAAACTAAGGACCTATCTTTTCAAGTGTCGAAGTTGGAAGATCTGATTAAAGGGACTATGAGAATGATTTATTTAGTTAATTTGGTGAATAATATGAATAATATAGAGGAAAATATGGAAATGATTACTAAGAAGATCGAAGATCAAAAATTGAAAGGAAAATCTCTCAAAAAGTGATGATGTGTCCCAAGGTACTTATGAAAATAAAGATAGTGTCCATGTTGAGAAACCTAACATTAATAAATGTAATCCAAGAGGATTTGATTCTAATAATGAAATTAATTATGGATGGTCCTCAACAGGTATGCAAATCCCCAAGATTAAAATGAGGGAGTTTGATCACAAGGACCCCATAACAAGTATATTATAGATGGAGCAATTCTTTGATATACACCAAGTGCCAAATATACAAAAGATAACTATTGCATATTTATTGTCACATCCCAACTGACCTCCTTAGGCCATGGGAGACCCTGATACATTTTTTTTGCTCCAAATTTGACTCAATACAAACACACAATTGAAATGACTCGGATCCGAAATTCACAACGGTGGATACGCAATCCTCAATCCACAATTGCGGATGCGGAAGTGCCAAACTTCATAACCGGAAAGCTTAACTTTCCGTAATCTGCAATCCGCACCAGCGGATCCTCAATCCGCAATCCACAACATATCAGGTTGTTTTTCGTATGCTGTACATGTTGTTTTCTCATGCAATCTGGTGCGGATTGTACATGTTGTTTTCCGTATGCAATCTGGTGCGGATTTTATAGCAATTTGGTATTTCCGTAATCTGCAATCTGCACCGACGGATCCTCAATCCGCAATCCGCAACATGTACAGGATCTTAACTGAGAAAACAACATGTACAGCATATCTACAACATATCAATCATGGACACAATAATGCAAGCACACAAGAGACACAAAGTTTACTTGGGTAAAACCATAAAGGTGAAAAACCCCAATAACTTCCTCAGAGATAGATAGAGAAATGATACAACCCAAGCATAAGATATAGACATCATCTAGCAACAACTTCTCCTCCTCCACAAGTGCGCCACTCTCCAAATAGTGTGTGTGAGAATAGAATGATAAAATAGACTGCCTCCCACACTTTATTTATACTTGACATGACTTGCCTAATAACCTTTACTAGGTCGGCCTCAATTTAACCACATAACACAATGCTGACTAGGCCGACACCCAATAGGGTGGTCTAATAACCCTTTGACCCACATGGACGACCCCCACTAGGGTGGTCTAATAACCCATCAAGTATAAGTTAGGACACTTACAATATAAATGACGACACTTCCGTATAGAGGAATAATAACATCTCTATAGGAATACAAACACTTCTGTATAGAGGAATAATACCATCTCTATAGGAGTACAATATACATATATGAAATACATGGGTGAAATACATTCCAAAGTTACATATACATCAACAGTTAGGATGCTAGGGTTGATTTTGTTAAGGGTTAAGTGTCAATGGCTTAAAGGATCAAAGGATTGGGGGTTAAGTGATTAATGGTTTCTAGGATATGAGGAATTAGGAGTTTCTAGGGATTTATGGGTTTTGGGATTTGGGGACTTTGTCTTAGGGGTTTTAGGGTTAGCGGGTTAACTAGGACTTAGGGGTTATGGGTTACAGTTTAGAGGTAAAGACATAAAGTGGTTAGCAATTTTAAAGATTTATGGGTTAGGGAGTTAAGTAGATAGGGTGTTAAGGAATTTTATGGGTTATGGGATTTAGAGGTTAAGGAATTTAGGGCTTAATGGTTAGGGGGATAGGGTTTACGGAGTTAGGGGATAAGGACTAACCAGTTAAAGGTTTAATTGTTTCTAGGGGTTAAGGGATTAATGCTTTAGGAATTTAGAGATTTTGGCTTTAAGTATTATGGGTTAGGTTGTTTAGGGTTAGGGGTGGACTAGGTATTAGGGGTTAGGGGTTGTGGGATTAGAGGTGAAGTGGTTAAGGGGTTTAAGGATTAGCGTCTTTAGGGGTTAAGAGATTTAGTGCTTTAGGGTTAGGTTCTTAGGTTTTATGAGGTTAGTCATTAATGGTGAAGGGGTTAAATGGTTAAAGGATTATAAGGGGTACACTAGAGCTTAGAGGCTAATGCACAAGCCTGAGTGAGAATTCCAAAGTCAAGAGAGGAGCAACCAATCTGAAGGGATAGATATCAAGAAAACATAGATCTCTCATGCAAACAGAAAGCGCACATGCACACTAGAGCACACAATAAAATGCAGGTTGCACTAACACAAGGGAGGTCTCACATGCAAACATAATGTAGAGTTAAATAATTATTTTACCTCTATAAGGTAAACTAGAGCTTAGAGGCCAATGGTTAAATGATTGGAGGAAAATAAATAAAGAACTTAAGGGGTTTAGGGGTTAGGGGATTAGGCTTTAAGTGGTTAGGCATTAAGGGATTAGGTGCTATAGTGTTAATGGATTATAAGGGGTTAAGGTCTTAGGGTGTTAGAGGATAGGGACTACGAGGATGGGAGATAAGGAGTTAATTAAGGGACTAGGGATTTAAGGATTAGTATATTTAGAAGTTAAGGGATTTAGGGATCGACTATTAGTTACGAAGGTATAAAAGGTTAGTACTAAGTGTAAAGGGGTTAAAGTGTTAAGGGATTATTTGTTAAGGGATTAAGTGCTTAGGGGTTTAGGGATTTAGGTTGTTTGGGCCTTAGGACTTATGGGTTTAGGAATTTAATTTTCTCCCTCCTCGTTCCTCTCTCCACCTCCATAAATTTATGTACCTTGATCCACCTCTCATATCCCCCCTCTCTCTCTCACCCCTTATCTCAATTCAACACTTAACACATAGTTTATGTGGTTTATATGACTAGAATGTTTTGGAGTTGTTTTGTAACTCCAAAACAATATGGAGTTTTGTTTCTCCAAAATGCTAGAGCATTTTGGAGAAACAAAGCACTAGAGCATTTTGGTTGACACCAAGTGCGGGAATAAAGATTTGAATTTAAACACAATGTGCGAGTGTTCCGTAACACCTAAAATATGCCTCCTCATGAACCCTTCTATCATCCATAGTCCTATGTGGTTGGTTCGGACTTACCAAACCCGTGCTATGGATTGTGCTAAACCATAGCTAATTGGGCATTTCTACATTTTTTCTTAATATGCCTTTCTTTCACCACTCTTTACAGTATGACATACACAACCATTTTTTATGAACTTTTAGGCATAGATAGCATTTTTTATGCAGATTCCAAATATGTAATTTTTATAAAAAAATATTTGTTTTTCTTTTTTTTTCCTAATTTTCTTGTATCATCACTCCTTATGTCAAAAAACATGTTGTTAGTGTTTCTTTCATAACTTTTTCATTTCACGACCATTTAAAAAAAAAATTATGATTCATTAGTAAACACCAACCTCTATGCTCTATAAAAAATCCAAGTCAAAATAATTTCATTTATACCTTCAAATTTTGCACCCACATTTGACGTACCATTCTTGAGCTTTGGTCACTTAGATAATTAAAAAAAAAATTAAACATTTATTTTTGGAAAAATAGTGTTTCACTCGTGCTACGTTTTCTCTACATGTCTAGCAATTTTTGTAGCCCGAAACCATCATTTAGGCACTCAAAGGTTGCACCCACAAAAACATATACCTTATCATTTGCCCAAAAAATAAAAAGTGATTGTTAGAAAAGATGAAATTTGACATAGTTATGTAAATTTTCAATACATAAAAGTTATATATTCGGAAATGTGATTCAATTTTATATATTTCATATTTTTTACTCAATGCGAGATAGCTTGTGTAAGTATCTCAAAAAATCCAAGTAAGTTGAGGGATGCCTGATTTTTCAATTTTCTATTGCATCTAACACGCCAAAAGTGACCCTCATTAGCTTGCACTCACTATTAACCAAACGTTGACTGCAATCCAAGGTTGAATTCAATCCGTATTCTACTTCAATCCATAGTTGATTTTTAAGCAAGTTTGAATTCAATCAAAGTTTGACTTCAATCCATGGGTTACCTCAATCAAAAGTTAACTTAAATCCATGGTTGACTTCAAATAGTTGACATCAATGCAAGCTTGACTTCAATCCAAGGTTGGATTAAATCCAAGTTTGACTTCAAACCATAGTTGACTTTTAAGAAAGGTTAACTTAAATCTAAGGTAGACTTCAATCCATGGTTGACTTCAATCTAAGGATGACTTCAATCCATAGTTTACTTTTAAGCAAGATTGACTTCAATCTAACGTTTCCTTCAATCCATGGGTGACTTCAATCCAGGATTAACTTCAATCCAAAGTTGATTTCAATCCATAGTTAGCATCAATCCAAGGTACACTTCAATCTAAGGTTGACTTACATATCACATTTAATTCAATCCATAGTTGAATTTTAAACATGGTTCACTTAAATCCATGGTTCATTCAAGGGGTGACTTCAATCCATAGTTGACGTTTAAGTAAGGGTGACTTCATTCCATAGTTGATTTTTAAGAAAGGGTTACTTCAAGCTAAGGTTCACTTCAATCGATAGTTCACTTTTAAGCAAGGTTGACTTCAATCCAAGTTTGACTTCAATATATGGTTGACTTCAATCCAATATTGACTTCAATCTATAGTTGACTTTAAAGGAAGGTTGACTTCAATTTATGATTGATTTCAATCCAAGGTTGAATTCAATCCATGTTTGAGTTCAATCAAATGTTGACATCAGTCCAAGGTTTAATTCAATCCATAGTTGGCTTCAATTGAAGGCTCAATTCAATCCAAGGTTGACTTCAAGCTAAAGTTGAATTCAATAGAATGGTGTAATTCAATCTATTAATAACATTGATATTAATGAATTCAATCTATTAATAACATTGATATTAATGAATTCAATCCATGGTTAAGTTCAATCCATAGTTGAGTGAACACTGCATGATTGTCTTCAGTCCATGGTCAACCATTATTTTAGCAATGCTGACTTTGAGAAAGTTAACCTTGCTTGTTTGAGCATGCTCATTGTTTCAGGTTGACTCAATCGATAGTTGACTTTTAAGCTATGTTGACTTTGAACCATGGTTGACCATTATATAGAAATTGTTGACTTTAAGCTAAATTTGACTATATTACACCATGGTTGATCATTCTTTGAGTATTATTGACCATATTTGATTTTACCTAAGTAGTAATAATGTAAAATTTATGTTTCAATATTTTGTGAAAATGAGTAAGTGAGAGCAACAATTTCATAAATTCATAAGGTTATGTTTCAAGAAACAATTTTAGAAGGCTATGTTATATTTGAAGGTTATATTATGTTAATATTACGATTAATATCATTCTCAATTAATGTCACAAATACAATTGACATTAATATTATTAATAATAGTTCATTAAATTTAATTTTAACAATAATATTAAATTTAGTTTTAGTAATAGAATTAATGTTATTATTAATATTAATGTTAATATATTATTAATGTTTAGTATTATTATTAATGTCAATATTGTTGATATTACATTAATAATGTTAATATTACATTAATATTAATTTTAACATTGACATTACATTAATAATATTACTATTATATTAATATTAATATTAAACATTAATGTTAACATTATTAAACATTCTTGGTATATATTTTAATAAAGAGATAATTAGTAATATAATATTAAACATAATATTTATCTTTATATTGATATATATTTTAATATTTAGAGATAATTAGTAATACCAAAGCATATTAAATGCAATAATTAATGGTATATAGTTGATTTGAAGTTAATCAAAAGTTGATTTAGTGAGTAAGTGGACTTATTGTTGATATGATAAGAATATGATGTTGGGACTAACTATCTGTGAAGTTGTAACATATTCAGAGGACTTGGTGATGGCAATAAATAATGGAGACATGAGAAGAACCAAGTTTATGTGTTGCAAGTATTTAAATGTTGTGATTGACAATAAATACTAAATAATATGATCATTATTATCGATCTATGAATAGGGAAAGACAATACATAGATGGAAAAACACCAAGTGACAAAATTGATGATTTATCCCCAACATGCTAAACTATTTTTCTTGGACTCAAGCAAGAGAGCTTGAGTGGAAAAGAAAGTAATATACAGGACTCAAGCAAGAGAGCTTGAGTGGAAAAGAAATTAATTTCCTCGACTCAAGCAAAAGAGATTGAGTGGAAAAGAAAGTAATTTCCTAGAATCAAACAAGAGAGATTGAGTGGAAAAGAAAGTAAATTCCTAGACTTAAGTAAGTGAGCTTGAGTGGAAAAAAGAGAGGACAAGTAATTGTCAATGGAAATATGTGGGAAAATCAAGGGAAAAGCACATCGCGTAGTAAATAAGATTTAACTGCGCAGTAGATGAATATCTTCTTTTTCTTTGTTGCAGACTTTGCCGACCATACAGTAGAGAGCCCCAAATTTACTTCATGAAACACTTGCTTCACTTAAGAATTAACTTCGCATTTTTAACTGCGTGATATCAACTTTTACTTCGCAACGATTAACTACACGATTTCGACTTTCTACTACATGGTGAACTTTGCAATGATGTGTAGTTAAATTCGCAATACTTACTTCGCGGATTTATCAACTATTTCCCATATCACTTTAAACAAACTTTATCATAAAATATATCTTCTAATGCATAACAACTTAAAAAATATTACGCGAAGTTACTCCTTGTTAGAATATAACTCTCACTGTGGTGAACTATTTGTAAAACTTAATTTCTTTTACTGCGAGTAAATGTAAACAATATTCACATGAGTAAATCTGGAGAAGATGTGCGACTTGCAATATACACCATTCTTGAGAATGAAACATAAAACATATACTTATATATTTACCATAGTAAACTGCACATCTCCTCAATACATGGAAATGATTTTTCACGTTGATATTTTACATTCACAGAGCTTGGGCTCTTGATACAATCTTCGACCACTTTCTTTCACTCTTGCTCTATGTAATTTCTCTCTTACACATCTCTCATTGAGTTTTTAACAACGAGCTTCTACTTATAGAGTTTCTTATCAACCGACTTAATATCGCTTCACTTGGAAGCTACAAGATTGCATTAAACATTGTAATTAATTCTAACCTAAGATTTCTTAACATGCGAACTACTAACGCAGTTACATAAATACAAACATGACTTGCGTCAGATTGGCTACGAACTAACTGACAGGTTGACATTGCAGACTGCACACTAACACAAAAATACTGACAAGGTCGACTGACGGGGTGACTGACAGAGCCGGTGCAATAGATACACAATCAACTCATTAATTACAATATTTCCAACACTCCCCCTTAATTATGAGTGGATGGGGATCATTAAACAAAAATAAAATAGTACAAAATATTTCAGAGCTGAAACATGCTCTGTGTATGACAAAGTTCACTGTGCAGAACTTGTTACTCCCAAACAACTTCGCAGAAATATGAATGGGTATTTTTCCAATGGTTTGGTAAAGATGTCTGCTACTTGATCTTCAGACCTGCAAAATTCTAAACAAATTTCCTTGTTGTTTATCAATTCTCTGATGAAATGATACCTTGTGTTGATGTGCTTGGTTCTCTTGTGGAACACATGATTCTTTGATAGTGCGATAGCTGAATGGTTGTCACAGTAAATGACTGTGGGTTCTTGATGATGCTGTGACAGATCACTTAACATCCTGCGCATCCAAACGGCTTGACATGCAGCACTTGTAGCTGCAACATACTCTGCTTCTGCTGAAGAAAGAGTTACTATGGTCTATTTCTTTAGAGCCCATGATACAACACATGTTCCTACATGAAATTTATTCCTAGATGTGCTTTTTCTTTCATCTATGCTTCCTCCATTGTCCCTATCAGTGTATCCAACGAGTTTGAAATTTTCTGAGGTTGAATACAAAATACCAAAGTCTTTTGTTCCACTTACATACCTCAGAATTCTTTTACCTGCTTGCCAATGCGATTCTTTTGGTGACTCCATCAATCTTGAGATTAAGCTGACTGCATACATGATGTATGGCCTTGTCGTTGTAAGATACATAAGGCTACCAACAAGACTTTTAAACAACGTAGGATCTACAATGGATCCATCATCGTCCTTGCTCAATTTCAAACTTGTTATTACTGGTGTTGGAGTTGTCTTGCAATTTAACATCTTAAATCTGTTCAAGACATCACTTGCATACTTTGACTGAGATATAAATATACCTCTTTCAGTCTGTTGGACTTCAATGTCCCGAAAATACTTCATAAGCCCCAAATTAGTCATTTCAAATTCACTTTCCATGATTGTTCTAAATTCTTCTATGCCAAAATCACCAGTAAATATTAAATCATCTTATTACCTTGCTTGTTGATTTTTGTGTACAACGTGGGCTCACATTCACTTCTTTGAAATATAGTCTGGATGAGGTATGAGTCAATGTGACTGTACCAAGCTCTAGGAGCTTGCTTCAAACCATAGAACGCCTTTTTCAGCTTGTAAACTTTGTGTCCTTGTCCTGGAACTTCATAGCCTTGTGGTCGCTCCACATATACTTCTTCCTCCAAATAACCATTTAGGAATGCAGACTTAACATCCATTTGATAAACATGCCATTTCTTATGTGCTGCGATGGCCAAAACTATTCTGATAGTGTCCATTCGTGCTACAGGTGCAAAAGTTTCATTGAAGGCTATGCCAGGTTGCTGAGTGAACCCTCTTGCTACCAATCTTTCCTTGTGCTTCTGCACATTTCCATTAGCATCTTTCTTGGTCTTATAAATCTATTTCACTCTTATCACATCCTTGTCCTTAGGAACATCTACTAGTTCCCATGTTTGATTCTTCTCTATGCATTCTATTTCTTCATCCATGGTTTGTGCCCAGACCTTATCTTCAACAACTTCTTCAAATGTTAGTGGATCATTAGTTTGAGAAAATAATGCAAAACATCAGAATGAATTAGGTGTACCAGCCTCATATATCTCACGCAGACTTCTTGTCCTTAGTGGAGTTGTTGGTGTTGAACTGCGCGAACTGCTTGATGGAGTTTGTTGTGAACTTGATGTGCTTGTCGGAGTTGCTTATGTTGCGACTTGTATCGGAGTTCCTTGTGTTGAACCATGTTGCACAGTCATGGGAGTAGACCATGCTACGAAGTTCTGATTCACATGCGGAGTCCCAACCACATCTTCGGCGATGTCATCATGTTCAACATGTGACATGATTTTCACATTTTTCTCTACAGTTCCACCCCATGCTTCATTTTCGACAAACTGAATATCGCAACTGATAACAAATTTTCTTGCAATAGTATCATACAACTTGTATGCCTTTGTGTCTTCAGAATACCCATTAAAAATGCATTTTTGTTCTTTATTGTCTAATTTCCTTCTTAGCTGATCTGGAACATGTGCGTATGCTACATAACCAAAAAATTTAAAATGGAAAACACTATGTTTCATACCTGTCCATGCTTCCTACTGAACTTTGTTCTTCACGCTCTTCGTCGGACCTCGATTCATGATGTATATAGTAGTTGCCACTGCTTCAGCCCAATTTTCATTTGACAAATGCATGGCTGCTAACATATTGCATGCCATCTCCATAATGGTTATGTTTTTCCTTTCTGTGATACCATTCTGATGCGGTGTGTACCGTGCAGTGAATTGATTCTGTATGCCATGATTTTTGCAAAAAATTAAGAAATCAATTGAAACATACTCATCGCCTCTGTTTGTTCTTAAGATATTGATGTTGTAACCACTCTGCTTCTCCACAAGTGCCTTGAACTGCTTAAAACAACTAAACGCATCAGATTTATGTTTTAGAAAATATGCCCAGGTTTTTCTTGTGAAATCATCAATAAAAGTAAGTAGGTAAGTGTATCTTCCCATGGATGGTGTTTGCATCGGTCCAAAAATATCAGAGTGCACAATTTCAAGTGGTGTGCGAGCTTTGTATGACTTTTCGACTGGAAAAGTCTCTCTGTGTTGTTTTCCAAAGATATAGCCTTCACAAATTCTCTCTGGCTTTTCAATCAGTGGCAATCCTTTTTCCATATCCTTCATGTGTAGTAGCTTCAACCCGCCTAAATTCAAATGTCCAAATATGAAGTGCCATAACCAGGGTTCATCCCTTATTTCTGTCTGAAACACAGCTTGCACTGCGCTGCCTTTTTCTTCCTTGTCGTAGTGAATATCTACTCCTTTCCTCTCTGCGTTGAATGTAGTTCCAGAATTTTTATTCTGAATTCCATGAACAACTTGAGTTTTTTTTCCTTTTATTATTGGTGTAATCCTCAAAGGAAACAAGTGATTGCTTGTCATCTACACTACGGCTATCAACTGATTGCTTGGAAAAGTTGAAAAAATGGGGTTAAAACCCCCCAACTTGGGTCCACCAGGGTCTGAAATGGATAGGAAGGGTCTATAAGAGCCAAGGAGGGTCAAATAGAGCCTACTAACTGATCCTAATCAAGAAAATGAACAAATACCATCAAACAAAACTAAAGAAATGACCTTGGATACCCCTAAGGAGTTAGGCTTTCCCCAGTGGAGTCGCCATTCTGTTGTGAGGAAAATGAACCTATAGTTCATGGGAGAAACTACCAACTTACGGTGATAAAGATAGACTTACAAGCATTCTGCAAGTACAACAAATAAATTAAGAGATTAGGGTTTAGAGATGTAGGCACCTTATTTAGAAGGTTGATCCTAGCTTTGCATCCCTCGCTCTTCAATGCTTATCTAGTGTCGCAATGCCCAGACCTGCAAAATAACTTGATACCTTTCTCAAACACATTTGACTACATATATAAGATTGATAATCATAATAGAAGAAGACATCATATTATAAACAAACTGTAATCAAATCTAAGAAACATTAATAGGTCATATTTGGAAAGAGAAGAACATCTGATCTTTATTAATGAATGAAAGCAAGTACATAAAGTTATACCTTCTTCAAGCTTGGCACTTCACGAAACCTAGATTCAAGGTCTCTTGCTTCTGTTCTCCAAGTATCCCAGCCTCTAATCAACTGTGCTAGGGTTTATCAAAATTGAGGCACAAGAGAGGGGGATGAGGGTCTCCATTCCTCCAGCATAACTTTGTTATAGGCTTTGTCCCCTCACATGGCCCTTCTACTCTCCTTATATAGTCAGTGAGGAAGAGGAAAAGAAGTTATAACCGCTCAGGAGGTTTCCCAACCAACTTCACTTACTCAAATTTCAAGATTTTGACCAAAACAGGGGTATACGCTACTATTTCACAGTGGAGTAGCACTCAAGAGGGTTGAACGCTACTATTGTACACTAGACTAGGGTACACATGCTAGTTTGTTAAGGTAGAGTAGCGCTCATGTGAAAAAATGGCCAAAAACAGGCTTTTCTGCTCATTTTCAGGAGATGGTTTGGTCTGGAAAAATGTTCCTAAGGGTTGTAATCATCAAATGGGTCAAGAATGAGGTAATTTCGACCATGTTTAGTGTCCCAAATGACTCCTCCATCCACAAATGTCCTGTTGTGTGAATGAACTTGATCTCAAGAAGTGTCGTCATGCAACCAAGGGATGCAAGTGTCGTCACGGACGGAGAGGCGTCATTTCAAGCTATAACAGATCAGACAATGCTTTCCTATCATATGGATTTTATAACGTTTTTCCATTAGTTGTCCAGTGCTCATCAAATTATGCTTTAAACCTTGAACATAATAAACATTAGACATATATTTATGCTCCCTCTGTTTGGTTAGATATCAACAGTACCCTTACTCAAAACAATGACTTGAAAATTATTTCCAAGTGTGACATCAGTTTGAACTAATTTATCTAGACTAGAAAATGGATTTAAATTACCAGTCATATGATTGTTATAGCCTGAGTCTAAATACCATATGTCATTTGGAATTTCTTGGACAACATTGCATTCCAGTGTAGATGCGCATGCTAAGAACAATGAGTTGTTCGAAGCGCTGCTATTGCTTGACTGTGTTTGGACTCGCTTTCCTTGGTCATACTGCTTCTTCCTGCATTCATATGCGAAGTGTCCATACTTCTTATAGTAATGACATTGAATTTTATATTTATCATACCTTTTTCCACTTGGCTGACTGGGGATTTGGTTCTGACCTCTTCCCGCGACATGTGCAGGACTACTGCTGCGACCTCCTCTGAAAGAACTTCTTCCTCTACCTCTAGAGTTTGATATTCCTCTGCCTCTTCCATGGCTTATGGATTCCTGTGTTGTGAATGCACCTTCCAGCGATGTATCTGAACCGCTGATTCTATGTTCATGATTGAGTAATGAGGCTTGCAATACATCCATGGTAAATGTGGACAGATATTTGTTTTCCTCCAGGGTGACAACTAAAGATTCAAAATTCCTTGGAAAAACTCTAAGTACTTTTTCAACAACTCTTTGGTCACCTAGATTTTCTCCATGAGACTTTATTTGATTAACCAGACCAATAACATGAGTATAGAATGATTCTACTCAATTTGTATTTTTCATTGATAGAGATTCAAAATCTCTTCTAAGAATTTGAAGTTTGGCAGTATTTACCGTGTTCAAGCTCTGATATGAATTTTACAGCGTGTCCCACGCTTACTTAGATGACTGCGTTGCTGCTACTCTTGGGAGTGTTGATTCATGTGTTGCTTGATGCATGTAGAACAACACCTTTCCATCTTTATTCCTCTGTTCCATCATAACATCTTTCTAAGCTTGTGTGAGACTGTTATATGCTGCTAGATCTGTTGGTTCTGCATAGCCATGCTGGACTATTTCCCATACATCTTGACCTCTAAACAAAGCTTTCATAGTTAGAGACCAATATTCATAATTTTTACTTGAAAAGATTGGAGTTTGCAAATTACCATAAGTGGAAGCCATCTCTAACCGCTTTTCCCTTATGAATTGAATTCCTTCTTTCCATAAACTAGGCTCTGATACCAGATCAAGGGAAAAGTACACCGCGCAGTAGATGAATAACTTCTTTTTCTTTGTTGCGGACTTTGTCAACCATACAATAGAGAGCACCAAATTTACTTCGCGGAACACTTACTTCACTTAAGAATTAACTTCGCGGTTTTAACTGTGCAATATCAACTTTTAATTCGGGCGATTAGTTGCATGATTTTGACTTTCTACTACGTGGTGAACTTCGCATTGATGCATAGTTAACTTCGCAATACTTACTTCGTGGATTTCTCAACTACTTCGCGGATCATTTTAAACAAACTTTATCATAAAATATATCTTCTAATGCATAACAACTTAAAACATCTTACGCGAAGTTGCTCCTTGTTAGAATAGAACTCTCACTGTGGTAAACTATTTGTAAAACTTAATTTCTTTTACTACAGGTAAATGTAAACAATATTCACACGAGTAAATCTGGAGAAGATGTGTGACTTCCAATATACACAATTCTTGAGAATGAAACATAAAACATAGACTTATATATTTACCATAGTAAACTGCGCAGCTCCTCAATACATGGAAATGAGTTTTCACGTTGATCTTTTACATTCACAAAGCTTGGGATCTCGATACAATCTTCGACCACTTTCTTTCACTCTTGCTCTGCATAATTTCTCTCTTACACATATCTCACTGAGTTTTTAACAATGAGCTTCTACTTATAGAGTTTCTTATCAACCGACTTAAGATCGCTTCACTTGGAAGCTACAAGATTGCATTAAAGACTGTAATTAATTCTAACCTAAGATTTCTTGACATGTGAACTACTAATGCGGTTAGATAAATACAAACATGACGTGCGCCAGATTGGCTGTGAACTAACTGACAGGATGACATTGCAGATAGTGCACTGACACACAAATACTAACAGGGTCGACTGACGAGGTGATTGACGAGCCAGTGCAGTAGATACGCGATCAGCTAATTAATTACAATATTTCCAACAGAAAAATTAATTAAAAATAACATCAAGGGAACATGACACCATTTGATGTTTTTTGAGGATGAAAAATTTTGACTGGCAATCAAAAGAGGATTAATCTCAAAAGGTTAAATCTTGTAAGACCACTTTTAATTTGGTAACAGTTTTCAAGGGAGAGTTTTGTGTTCAGTAGAGACTTGTTGAAGTCTTTCATCCCCATGCTATAATAATGCGTCATAGGGGTGAAATCTTCCAATTAGATTGGATGTTAGACTCCCTAATGTTTAAGTATGATGTATACAAATATTACCTTAGGTAATGAAAAATTCATTCAAAGATGAGGGTGAATGTCAATTTTTGGGGTTGGTTTCCTGAAAATATTTGATATAACACTACTAACATGTGAATCAAGGGTATGTATATAGAAATTTAAGGACTGGCTAAGAGGATTATAGTCTAAGAGTGAAAATGAAGGATGGTCCTCCAGAAGATAAGTAAATTGTTGTTTTACCTATGCATTATTTTTGTTATATTGCAAAATGATCATACACATGTATGTATATGTTTTATGTTGTCTTATGGTGATAAGAGCACATGTGTTGATGAAAAAAAAACTTGAAGAGTTGCCATGAACAACAAAAACAATATGTTGCAAATGAAATTCTTACTTAAGTTCTTATTGAATTTGAAAAATCATGGTATGCATATGGGAGGATGAAAATTTGTGAAGACCTCTTATGGGTTGTGTAAAGTGCAGGTTATGAAAGGAAGATAAAAAATAACAAGATGCAGGAAGTTTATAGGATCATAGATGATTAAAAGTGGAAGATAAAGATCTAAATGTTGCAGTCACATCTTGTCACCTACCCAATTTTTTAGAATAAGTATTTTCTACTATTATCCTTTTTGCAAAAATAATTTGTGTTAAATTATAATTACAAGTTTGTAATTATGACCAAGTAGGTCAGAAATGAATCTAATGACTCATTATTATTATTTAATAAATAAAAATGGGAGACAAATACTCAAGAAAAGTTGTTACAAGAGTATCCACCAGCCTACTAGGAGGAATGGAAGCTGCTGGAAGGATTGGGATACATGGTAGCATTTGAACTCTACCATTAGCTGTTGGTATGGGACAACTCCCCCTAATTTTGTGGCATTTCTGCCTCCAGGTGGAGGGAGGTGAGCAAGCATCTCACTAATGACCAGTTAATTACAAAATACCTAGGCAGCCTATAAAGGGAAATTCGAATTGAGCAGGGAGCTCTTACAATGTTTTCTGCAGAAACATTCCCCATGCTCATCAGGTGATGGCTAAGATATTCGAATAGGGGAGGCTGTGGAGAGTGCGAGTATAAGTCTGCAAATGTTATGAGAAGGACATACCAGAGGTGCTAGTGCTGGTCCCACTGATTACTAAGGATGTAAGGCTGGATATATATATATATATATTCTTGCTGCTGCAAGTAGAAGTCCTAAGCTGCATAACCTTCTTCCTCTTGGTGGATCAGTGGATAGGCTCGGGGGTCCTTAGGCAGACAGCTTGGCTGCTTAGGAGTAGGTTGGGTGGAACAGGCTTCTTGAGTGATTTGTTCCTCCCATTACACTCAGGTTCTATTCTTTTGTGTTTTCTTTTTCAATCACATGAATGCTATCAGAAAATGGCTTAGTATTGTTATTTAATGATCAATAGTAGTAAATTGTTATATCCTAATTAATTTAGATTTGCTGAACTGATAAACTGACTCCTCTGCAATTTTCCCCATGCGTGGAGCTACATCGTACTCCAGTACAAAGAGGTAGCATTAAATCTTCCCAGTTAAAAGTGAAACCTAGCATGCATCTAAATATCAAAACCAAATGTAAGATCCCCATTTTTGAACTAACTGTTGTTAGATTTTTATATTGGGCTACAGCCCCGACACATGTGATTTATTCTGATGATTGGGCATAAACCCTGATACTTATGATTGATTCTATATAGACTAACATGTTGGACATAGATCCTTACTAGATTACCTTATTGTTGATATGCTGGGAAAGAAAGCCCCAATGTGTTTTCTGATTATGTTTCAATGCAGGCACAAAGCCCTAATATACTGGAATGACCCTTTGTTTTCTTACATACTGTGCAATGATGTGAATGACATAATTGACTTATATAGTGTGTTGAGCGTGGACTCAGAAACACACCAATTACCTATGTACTGGGCCAAAGCCCCGAGGTACCTAGAGGAAATATAATGTAGTGGGAGTAAGCCCTGATGCACATTGAGTGTTGGGTAGAAACCCTGGAGCACTCCAAGCTTGATAAAACAATTACCGGATCCAAGGCAACAAAAAGATCCTAGATTTGCCTCACAACCACATTCTAGCACTAGTGCAGAATGGAGACTCTGAAATTACACTAGAGTAACGCCCATGTGAGAGTGTTGAGTTAAATGGCTCTGAAGAGCACTCGAGGTTACAAATCTCCAACTGTTGAGTTAAATGGCTCTGAAGAGCACTTGGGTTTACGAAGTTTCCAAGTGTTGAGTCGAGAAGACTCTGAAGAGCACCTTCATCATAATTATTTAAATTGACTAAATGATTCATCTTTCTATCTATCAAAGTACTACGGGAATTACCGGGTTGAACGAGGGAATCCGACATACAAAGAGGGAGACGAGAGGTACCTAGCCAAGCCTACCAAGACCATCCAAAGTGTTGGACTTGTCCCTAATAAAAAATAAAAAAAATACCTTGTAAAGTTACTTAATTAAATGAAAGATAATTACCCATAGTATCCTTTGTATATCTTAGATAAAAGCCTCAAGGCTAATTGATCTAATAAAGAGCTGTAATATTAATGTTGCAATACTTAGTATGAAGTATATTGTTGTTTTTATGCATTAGTAATATTATTAAAAATGTATTAAAAGATAGTATGAATTATAATTAATTATTATAATTATTGACACCATAAACAGTTATTATAAATATTATGTAATTATTGTGGAAGAGGAAAATCAATCTTTTTCACTTAGTTAAAGAAGTGAAAAGTCCTAGATCCAAGGAGGACCAAGCAATTGTTTAAATAATATCTTTTAAACTTTAATTAGGTGATTTCAAGAAACTAATTACCACAACTGTCATAATTCAAGATCTCTTACTTAAGGAGGTAGATCCCAAGTTTTGGGGCTCTCATTCTTTTCATTATCATTTTCTTTTATGGTAATTAAAGGAAGCTTTTGCTGCTCCAAGAAATCGAAGTAGACTGGCCCAAACTATTCCAGAACTAAACAGGCTGTGGCTTAGGGAACTCTACCTCATTTTTGCATGTTGGAATCTAGCTTGGGGGGATCCGTACAGAATCAGAAGTGATTATCGGATCATGGTTAGGAGGAACTCGGTAATCCCAAAGTTATCCCGTCAAGGGAAATCAAGCCCATAGGTTTTGTATTAACACGGTATTGAATGTGCAGATAGGAGTAGGAAGGAAATTATGTGCCAAACACCCAACCTACAGGTACGAGCCATCCACGTATTTTCAGATTTCTGTTATAGGAAAATAGGTCATTTTTCTTCCCATGTTTATTATATTCAAGTTCTGCCCTAGAACTAAGGAAAGAATCGACCATGCCTAGCTAAAGCTATACTTTGCTAGAGGAATCTGGGTTGTGCATTTAAGTAATTATTTTAGGTATTGTTATTTCATATTATTAATTTGATGCGTTATCACTGTTCTGTCTTCTTCACCATTCGATTTCTAAACACTACAGGGTTTATCACTTAGGTTAAGCATTAGTGTTCTACGTTTTTAGTATTTGTAAACCAAGACGATACCACCCACATACTTTTACAAATACAGATAACCAAACACATTAAAACAGAGACTACGATTTCATTGACAGGGTAGCTTCATCCGAAAACAGGAATACGATTCTTATAAGCCTTCATTTCTTTCAAATGCTGCTTTAGAATTAAAACAGTACGCTAGGGTAATCTCTTTCTTCTTTTTTTCTTTAAAGCTAGGAGTCACCAGATCGAAACCCTAGAGACCACATTCAATAGAAAATGATAGCTACAGGAAACTTCAAAGCCCAAGCATAGTGGTCAAACAAACCAAAGATCGACTCCACCTACTTGTAGCTTACTAGCAAGAATAATTTTCTTCATTTAAGAGATTTAAACCCTAGTATTTACAGAACCTTCTTGACCTGGAAAACTTAAAAACAAAAGAGTTACAGATGCATAGCATTTTCAACGCTATTGAAGTTAATGCAGAGATAGAGAAATAACAGATCGGTACCCAAACATCAAATTGCAAGCGCAGAGTTAGCTACAGAAATTCAAGACAGAGATTGCTCTCAAACCCTATCATCACTTAAACATTGAGTCTCGGAAAGAGAATTCTCCATACACAGTTTAAAGGTAAATAGAAATCAATGTAGAAATAGAGAACTCACAGTTCAAATCCCAATAAGCATTACAAGAAGTAGGAAAGTCTGCGTATCGAATGTAGTAACCAAAATGTATTCGTGACAAATCATTACATTTCTTCATAAACTTATATAGTCAGCATTAGCCACAACGCAAGTCACTTCTCTTCCCAGAAGAGTTGGTACCTCTTCTTCTACCAAATCGAATCCAAGTACATGGGTCAACAACCCTTCAGGGCCATTACAAACAGTATATACATGAGTCTCGGTCTAGCCAAATGGCGACCCAAAGGACTATCGAAATCATAGCTGGTAACCCAAAAGGGCTCCAAGTCCTCTATAAAACCTCAAACCAACAGCGAAACCCCCACAGAGCCGAGAGGTGAATTCAAGATTTAGTAACTGGACTTACCCAAGCTTCGAATTGCAATCATGGATACCCTGACCACACAGAGGATAATAAGAGCCAACCACTACCTACATTAACACAAAAACCCAAGGTAGAGCTGAGAGGCAAAAATAGCCGAAACCACAATTCGATAATTGCAAATGACAAGAAATCATGACCCAGTAACGTTACCTGTGAAATGGATCGTCACCATCATTCTGTAGATTGTTACCCTAAATCCTGGACATGAACAAACAAATGAAACCCTATCCTCCTCCACATGCAAGTCAAACAAAATGAATCATGATTTGGGGAAAGCATGGCTTTTGGACCCAACAGTAACCCTGCCCACAGCTGGAAAGCACTTGCATGATTCCACTTAAAGATCATTAATACCCCCAACTACCATTTAAATTTCGTAGATGGAATCCCTTGCGCCATAGTTTTGGAGACCTACATTTTGCAAACTTAGTGGGCCATTTAATTATTACAAAGAGTTTCGACCCACTTAGGGTAGCACATAAATTACAATGATATCTAGGGCACCAACTTTCACAATTCACATTGTCCAAACATAGGTGCAACTTTTGGAAGGTGACGCTCATTCAGGCGAGTTAACTAAAACGGAAGATGTCAGCAAAATGGGCAAGAGTAGATACCCCAACCAACTGTCCAGTGGACACACCTGCAAAAACATACAGTGTACAAGTGTATGAGCGACAAGCGCTAAGTAAGTCTAGTGCTTCTATACTTTCATCCTACCTCTTGGTAGCACCCCAAGGGAATCATGTTCCCTCAAGAAACAAGCACTTCACTTTAGGCCTCAACAGTCACCAACATAAGTCCACCATACCTGAAGTAGCAGTACATAGTTCATATATTTGTATTTCATAAACTTTTGAAGCATTTAAAGAAAAAGAAAGGGGAAACAACAGTAAACATTCCAATAAGTGCCAGTGATACATGGCAGTTACACATTATCTGTACATTCATTTCCGCAGCCAATTGTAATTCATATTTTCTGTTGTCAAGTTCGACTATCGCATTTATTTAGCAGAAATATTTACAGTGTTGAAGTTAATTTTGCTTATTATCCATTCTTTTATCATGAGAGACATCTGTATAGAGATTTTTTTTATTTTACAATTTTTGGGACGTTACAAGTGGTATTAGAGCGAGTTACAAACACTAAGTGACCTATTGGGGTCACTACCAAACACCGCTACAGACACATGAAATTGTGTTTAAAATATTATGTTATGTTTATGAAAAGAATTAACTAACAAACTGGTTTTTTTTCCACGAATGGATACTTATATTTAACAGCAGGTACAGACCATATCAGCAGAATGGAAGCATAACTTGGCAGTAGCATATAGGAAAATCTAAATTCCCCACCATGAGAGAAAGAACTCGTGGTGGAGCTCAACTCAGACCTGCTGAAATCCATGCAAGATCTACAAGCTGAATTTCAGAGTTTCAGAGACGAAAATATGAAAGAAAGAAGAGAATAGCGGGCTATAAATGAAGCCTTACTCCGAAGCCTAATAGGGGCAAAACCCCCTAAACATTATACTCTCTCTGTCAACTCTCTTAACACCAAGAAAGCAACCAGTTACAAAATAGAAGAGAAAACTGAACATAAATCAGAACCATTGGAAGAGGGCTGTAAGAGCTCTTCCAATGACAACAGTTCTCCACCCCCTTGCAAGAAAAGGAGGAAGAGTGATGACAAATTACAAGGGGAGTTCAGAAAGATAAGATCCCCAACTTATGACGGGGAAGTTAACTCAGGAGAAAAGGCTGAAGAATGGTTGTTAGGGATGAATAGATACTTTAAGGTTCATAATTACTCCAGTGAGATGCAAGCCCGACTAGCCATATACAACTTAAATGGAAAAGCTTCCAGATGGTGGCGGGACTTGAAACACACTAAGGGACAAGAGCTCTGAGACATAAGCTAGAACACTTTCAGTAGAATATTTCAGGACAAATATATGTCTGAAAGATTCTTCGACAAGAAGATAAAAGAATTTCATGAGCTGAAAATGGGTTCCCTGACTATGGAAGCTTTCATAAATCAGTTCTTAGACTTGCTGCACTATGTGCCTTATATTAAGGATGAGAAAGTGAAAATCCAGCAGTTTTTGGGTGGGTTTCCACCAAACTTTAGAGAGAAGATAGAATTCGACATGTCCAAAACCCTTGACATAACCCTACATAAAGCCAGGTTGTGCTATGAGCACGGGAAACCAAGTAACGACAACATCAACAGAAATAAAGATAGATTCAAGACTTTCTCAGACAACCACAGACCGGGTTTTAGACCCCCACCTTTTCAGAAACATAACAATAGTTTCCCACCCAACAGAGGTTTCAGCCAACCTCAAGCTCAACCTAATGCTCCCCCACTACAAGCCAACAGGCCAGCCTTCAATAAAGGGGCAAAGACAGTCCCACCAATTGTTTCTTGTTGGAAATGCCAGGGACCACATTACTACAGAGATTTCCCCAAAAAAATAGATGGGACTTTACACAACATCCAAGCAGATCCTACAGTGGGAGACATGGCAAAGACACCTAGGATTTATGCCACCCTTGAGTGCCAGCAGGCAGATCATTAAGCCACTATGGTAGAAATTGAGGGTAATATATCTAACCACATCATTTCAGTTCTAATAGACCCTGGTGCTTTCCGGAGCTACATCTCTCCTAGAATAGTAGAATCTTGTAAATTAAACCGAAAGAGTCACAAAGCACCATGGCCGGTACAATTAGCCAGCAGTACCAAGCGGAAAGTCTCCGAACTAGTTAAGAATTGTGAGATAGATTTGAACGCCTTTCTAACTATGATAGATTTGAACATCTTACCACTAGGATCTTATGACGTAATAATAGGCATGGATTGGTTGGAAGGACATCATGGCTTGTTGGATTGCTTAAATAAGTCAATCCTATGCACAGATAGTCAAGGAAACCAAAGAACCATCTAAGGTATACCTAAGGAAGTATCAGTATGACAGATATCGGCATTACAAGCAAAGAAATGCTTAAGAAAGGGTTGTAAACTATTTGCAATCCACCTTCAATCGGTAGAAACCGATAGAGATCAAAAGATTGAGGATATCCCGATACTAGTAGAATTCATAGATGTATTTCCCAAGGAGATACCAAGGTTACCACCCAAGCGGGACTTAGACTTTTCCATAGAACTAACCCCCATATCCGTACCCATCTCTAGGACTCCGTACCGTATGAGTACACCTGAACTGGTAGAATTCAAAATACAGTTACAAGAACTAATAGACAAGGGATACATTCGACCGAGTGTGTCTCCCTGGGGAGCACCAATCCTCTTTGTTAAAAAAAAGGACGGCATGATGCGTATGTGCATCGATTACCTCCAACTCAACAAGTTAACCATTAAGAACCGTTATCCACTCCCTAGGATCGATGACTTGTTTGACCAAGTCGGAGGAGAAAAGATCTTCTCGAAGATCGACCTGCGATCCGGATATCACCAGGTGAGGATCCGTGATGAGGACATCAGTAAGACCGTGTTTCGCACCCGATACAGCCACTACGAATTTGTAGTAATGCCTTCCAGTCTAACAAATGCACCCGCAAACTTCATGTGCATGATGAAGAATGTTTTCAGCAAGTACTTTGACAAGTTTGTTTTAGTCTTCATAGATGATATCCTGATCTATTCCAAGAATGAGGAAGAACATGAGGAACACCTCCGAATAGTCCTACGGATATTATGAGAACATCAGTTGTATGCAAAATTTAGCAAGTGTGATTTCTATAGACCTAAGATATAGTACTTAGGGCACATCATTTTCGAGAAGGGAATAGTAGTTGATCCCGAAAAGATCAAAGCTATCGAAGAATGGCCCACACCCACGTGTGTTTTCGACATACGATCATTCCTAGGGTTAGCCGGTTATTATCGAAAGTTCATTGAGAAATTCTCTCGGATCGCTTGCCCCATGACCGCATTACAGAAGAAAACCAGTAAGTTCATCCTGACAGAAAAGTGCAAAGAAATTTTTCAGAAGATAAAACAACTTCTGATTAGCGCACCAATGCTACAAATTGTCGACCCCAATGGGGACTTCGTAGTTTGTCCCGATGCAAGCAAGGAAGGACTCGGTGGATTCCTTATGCAAGATGACTTTTCCATCTGCTACGAGTCAAAAAAGCTAAAGGAACATGAGAAAAACTATCCTACTCATGACCTCAAATGGCCGCCATTATCCACGCTCTAAAGATGTGGAGACATTACCTCATGGGTAAGAAACTCCTACTAAAGACGGACAACATGAGTCTAAAATATCTGTTTGATCAACCAGACCTAAACGCTAGACAGGCTAGGTGGTTAGCCTTCCTTAGTGAATATCACTTTGAACTGAAACACATCAAGGGGAAAGAAAACAAGATCGTTGACGCCTTAAGTCGACGAGCTCATATGTTATACGAGGTAACTGAGAGTCGAACTGACTCCAACTTACACGACAGAATTAGAACGGTATGCCAAAATGACCGGTTCTATGTCGAGATCCTTAAAAAGATCCAGGAAGATAGGCTTTTTCTACAATGGAAAGAATACAAGATAAATGAATCACGATTGTTATGGTCAAAGGAGAGGCTTTACGTTCCCGAGGGGGGGGACATTAGACCTAACATACTCACCGAATTCCATCAGATCCCCTATTCAGGACACCCCAGATATCAAAAGATGATTTCAGCCGTAAAGAAACACTACTTTTGGCCTAAACTGAAATCCAACATTGCATTGTTCATCGCGAAGTGTCAAGAATGTCAGTTGGTCAAAGTGGAACACCAACACCCCTCATGACTACTTCAACCGTTACCCATTCCAGAATTGAAGTGGGAGGTAGTAAGTATGGATTTCATTACAGGTCTACCCAAAAGTAAGAAACATAATGACTCTATCTTCATAGTAGTCGACAAGCTGTCGAAAGTTGCACACTTTATACCAGTGAAATCCACTTACAAAGCAGTCCACATAGCAGAAATTTTCTTGAAAGAGATTTTTTGATTCCATAGGATACCCAAAGCAATCATTTCTGATCGAGACACAAAGTTCACTAGCAACTTCTGGAGAGCATTGTTCTCCGGTATGGAAACCCAGTTACAATTCAATACCGCGTACCACCCCTAGACCGACGGACAAACCGAGCGGGTAAACTAGATCCTTAAAGACATGTTGAGGATGTATGTAATGAATAACACCACCAAGTGGGAAGATTATTTGCACCTAGACGAATTTGCATACAACAATGGTTATCAAACCTCAGCCAAAATGAGTCCCTTCGAAGTTCTCTACAGACGAAAGTGTCGGACTTCTGTGACTTGGGACAGTCCGGTGGACAGAATTATGCTAGGACATGATCTACTAAAAGACTTCGAACAATTAGCCTCCAAGGTGCAACTAAAATTAAAAGAAGCACAAGACCACCAAAAGAGTTATGCGGACAAAAAGAGAAAGGACAAAGACTACCAAGTCGGTGAACATGTGTTCCTCAAAATAAAGGCGAAACGGAGCTCATTGAGCTTGGGACGTTGTGGTAAAATAGCCCCAAGGTTTTGCGGACCTTTCGAAATTTTGTCCAAGAAGGGACAAGTCACTTATGAGTTAGCCTTACCCGCACATATAAAAGTTCATAATGTTTTTCATGCTTCATTACTAAAGAAATATGTATACGATACTAAGCATTTTATTGATTGGTCGTTATTACAGGTGGAACCCAAAGGGGAGTTCATGCCAGAACCATTGCACATTCTGGCCAAGAGAGAGGTCCAGCTTAGAAGAAGGACTATCACTCAGCTGAAAGTGCAATGGAGGCACTTTGGAGCTGATGAGGCTACTTTGGAAAACAAGGCTACCATGAAAGAGTCTTACCCTGCCTTGTTTCCCGACACCATTTCTAGTCCCTAGAAACACTGGGACGGTGTTATTATAAGCAGGGAGGGATGTAAGATCCCCATTTTTGAACTAACTGTTGTTATATTGATATATTGGGCCACAACCCCGACACATGTGATTTATTCTGATGATTGGGCATAAGCCCATATACTTATGATTGATTATATAGTAGACTGACATGTTGGACATGGATCCTTACTAGATTACCTTATTGTTGATATGCTAGGAAAGAAAGCCCCAATGTGTTTTCTGGTTATGTTTCAATGCAGGCACAAAGCCCTAATATACTGGAATGACCCTTTGTTTTCTTACATACTGTGCAGTGATGTGAATGACATAATTGACTTATATAGTGTGTTGAGCATGGACTCATGAACACACCAATTACCTATGTACTGGGCCAAAGCCCGGAGGTACCTAGAGGAAATATAATGTACTGGGAGTAAGCCCTGATGTACATTGAGTGTTGGGTAGAAACCCTGGAGCACTCAAAGCTTGATAAAACAACTACCGGATCCGAGGCAATAAAAATATCCTAGATGTGCCTCACAACCACATTCTAGCACTAGTGCAGAGTGGAGACTCTGAAATTACACTAGAGTAACGCCCATGTGAGAGTGTTGAGTTAAATGGCTCTGAAGAGCACTTGGGGTTACAAAGTTTCCAAGTGTTGAGTCGAGAAGACTCTGAAGAGAACCTTCATCGTAATTATTTAAATTGACTAAATGATTCATCTTTCTATCTATCAAAGTACTGCGGGAATTACCGGGTTGAACAAGGGAATCTGACATGCAAAGAGGGAGATGAGAGGTACCTAGCCAAGCCTACCAAGACCATCCAAAGTGTTGGACTTGTCCCTAATAAATAAATAAAAAGAAATACCTTGTAAAGTTACTTAATTAAATGAAAGATAACTACCCATAGTCTCCTATGTATATCTTAGATAAAAGCCTCAAGGCTGATTGATCTAATAAAGAGCTGTAATATTAATGTTGCAATACCTAGTATGAAGTATATTGCTATTTTTATGAATTAGTAATATTATTAATAATGTATTAAAAGATAGTATGAATTATAATTAATTATTATAATTATTGACACCATAAACAGTTATTATAAATATTATATAATTATTGTGGAAGAGGAAAATCAATCTTTTTCACTTAGTTGAAGAAGTGAAAAGTCCTAGATCCAAGGAGGACCAAGCAATTGTTAAAATAATATCTTTTAAACTTTAATTACGTAATTTAAAGAAACTAATTACCACAACCATCATAATTCAAGATCTCTTACTTAAGGAGGCAGATCCCAAGTTTTGGGGCTCCCATTCTTTTCATTATCATTTTCTTTTATGGTAATCAAAGGAAGCTTTTGCTGCTCCAAGAAATCGAAGTAGACTGGCCCAAACTATTCCAGAACTAAACAGGTTGTGGCTTAGGGAACTCTACCTCATTTTTGCATGTTGGAATCCAGCTCGGGGGGATCCGTACAGAATCATAAGTGATTATTGTCTCATGGTTGGGAGGAACTCGGTAATCCCAAAGTTATCCTGTCAAGGGCAATCAAGCCCATAGGTTTTGTATTAACACGGTATTGAACGTGCAGATAGGAGCAGGCAGGAAATTAAGTGCCAGGCACCCAAGCTACAGGTACGAGCCATCCACGTATTTTCAGATTTCTGTTATAGGAAAGTAGGTCATTTTTCTTCCCATGTTTAATATATTCAAGTTCTGCCCCAGAACTAAGGAAAGAATCTAGCAGGCCTAGCTAAAGCTAGACTTTACTAGAGGAATCTGGGTTGTGCATTTAAGAGATTATTTTAGGTATTTTTATTTCATATTATTAATTTTATGTGCTATCACTATTTTGTCTTCTTCACCATTCGATTTCTAAACACTACAGGGTTTATCACTTAAGTTAAACATTAGTGTTCTGCGTTTTTAGTATTTGTAAACCAAGACGATACCACCCACATACTTTTACAAATACAAATAACTAAACACATTAAAACAGAGACTACGATTTCATTGACAGGGTATCTTCATCCCAAAACAGGAATACAATTCTTATAAGCCTTCATTTGTTTCAAACGCTGATTTAGAATTAAAACAGTACACTAGGGTAATCTCTTTCTTCTTTTTTTCTTTAAAGCTAGGAGCCATGAGATCGAAACCCTAAAGACCACATTCAATAGAAAACGATAGCTACAGGAAACTTCAAAGCCCAAGCGTAGTGGTCAAACAAACCAAAGATCCACTCCACCTACTTATAGCTTACTAGCAAGAATGATTTTTTTAATTTAAGAGATTTAAACCCTAGTATTTACAGAACCTTATTGACCTAGAAAACTTAAAAACAAAAGAGTTACAGAGGCATAGCATTTTCAATGCTAAATTGAAGTTAACACAGAGATAGAGAAATAACAGATCGGTACCCAAACATCAAATTGCAAGCACAGAGTTAGCTACAGAAATTCAAGACAGAGATTGCTCTCAAACCGTATCATAACTTAAACATTGAGTCTCGGAAAGAGAATTCTCCATACACAGTTTAAAGGTAAATAGAAATCAATGCAGAAATAGAGAACTCACAATTCAAATCCCAGTAAGCATTGCAAGAAGTAGGAAAGTCTGCGTATCGAATGTAGTAACCAAAACGTATTCGAGACAAATCATTACATTTCTTCATAAACTTATATAGTCAGCATTAGCCACAACGCAAGTCACTTCTCTTCCCAGAAGAGTTGGTACCTCTTCTTCTACCAAATCAAATCCAAGTACATGGGCCAACAACCCTTCAGGTCCATTACAAATAGTAGATACATGATTCTCGGTCTAGCCAAATGGTGACCCAAAGGACTATCGAAATCATAGCAGGTAAACCAAAGGGGTTCCAAGTCCTCTATAAAACGTCAAACCAACAACAAAACTCCCACAGAGCCGAGAGGTGAATTCAAGATTTAGTAATTGGACTTACCCAAGCTTCGAATCGCAATCATGATACCCTGACCACGCAGAGGAGAATAAGAGCCAGCCACTACCTACATTAACACAAAAACCCAAGGTAGAGCTGAGAGGCAAAAATAGACAAAACCACAATTCGATAATTGCAAATGACAAGAAATCATGACCCAGTAACGTTACCTGAGAAATGGATCGTCACCATCATTCTGTAGATTGTTACCCTAAATCCTGGACAGGAACAAACAAATGAAACCCTATCCTCTTCCAAATGCAATTCAAACAAAATGAATCACGATTTGGGGAAAGCGTGGCTTTTGGACCCAACAGTAACCGTGTCCACAGCTAGAAAGCACTTGCACGATTCCACTTAAAGAACATTAATACCCCCAACCACCATTTAAATTTCGTAGATGGAATCCCTTGCGCCATAGTTTTGGAGACCTACATTTTGCAAACTTAGTGCCATTTAATTATTACAAAGAGTTTCGACCCACTTAGGGTAGCACATAAATTACAATGATATCTAGGGCACCAACCTTCATAATTCACGTTGTCTAAACATAGGTGCAAATTTTGGAAGGTGACGCTCATTCAGGTGAGTTAACTAAAACGGAAGATGTCAGCAAAATGGGCAAGAGTAGATACCCCAACCAACTGTCCAGTGGACACATCTGCAAAAACATACAGTGTACAAGTGTATTAGCAACAAGCGCTAAGTAAGTCTAGTGCCTCTATACTTTCATCCTACCTCTCGGTAGCACCCCAAGGGAATCCCGTTCCCTCAAGAAACAAGCACTTCACTTTAGGCCTCAACAGTCACCAACATAAGTCCACGATACCTGAAGTAGCAATACATAGTTCATATATTTTTATTTCATAAACTTTTGAAGTATTTAAAGAAAAAGAAAGGGGAAACAGCAGTAAACATTCCAATAAGTGCCAATGATACATGGTAGTTCCACATTATCTATACATTCATTTCCGTAGCCAATTGTAATTCATATTTTCTGTTGTCAAGTTCGACTATCGCATTTATTTTGCAGAAATATTTATAGTGCTGAAGTTAATTTTGCTTATTATCCATTCTTTTATCATGAGAGACAGCTATATAGAGATTTTTTTTATTTTACAATTTTTGGGACGTTGCACCAAAGACCACCCATCCACAGATTTATGTTTATCATGCATCTTATATTTTAGAAGTTGTAGATTAGATCCTTGCAAGCAATGTTTTTAATGTTCAAATCTATATTGTGAATAACCTACCAGAAACTAGTCAAAGTAATAGGTTCTTTTCTTATTCCTAAAGGTGAACATTATGTTAACAACTAGGGTTACTAGTCTTTAATAATTTCTTCAAACAAAACAATATCATGCATTCTGTTTAACCACATACTTAATCCTATATTTTGTTGTTTGAATCGGTCTGATCTTTATAGAAATTATTGCCATCACTGTATTATTCTTTTATGCAAAAAAAAGTATACTGCATTGTTCTTTCATTTTCTTCAGAAGTCCCAATTGGACAAATATAGGGAGATAGAATTAAAATAGAAAAACTGTTATATTCATAAGCAATTAAATTCACTCACGAATGCACTATCAATTCCTTGTTTTTCTATATTATCAATTGCATGTGATAGAATTTACTTCACAGAATACCAAGTTATTTAAAAGCAAAGGAAAACATAGCAGTATTGAATTGACACAGTAAATTACAGTATCTCTACACCCAAACTGGGGTTAACCGTTCTCATTACAGTATTATTTACAAACATTTAAATAGCTGCCAAATCAAAGGTTTCGTTACCATAGACAATTTAGCTGTAGAATCAAGAGTTATTATTCTTGTTCCTTTAAAACATCATTGTAGACAAGTAGACTTCATTAACATCGACGGCTAGGGTTTAACATTATCGCTTATGTTTTCAAACAAAACCAATTACTTTCTATTCTCGGCTTAACCCATGCATGCACAGACGCAATGTAAGCCAAGTAGATCGCTTACGGCTTATAGCCGCTATTTAAATAAACAATTTAAAATAGGCTTTCATTTACAGATTCGAAGAAGAGAGTTGAAAACACCATACATAGCCATTAAACCCTAAATAATTATCATTCCATTTAAATTAACGAGGGTTGCATTCTACAGATTGTTACGTTCTTGTACTGAAGGTTCCAATCAAAACCCCATGCTATTTATACACACAGCAAATACCGAAACAAAGTTACAGTCAACGTATCTCTTCATTCATCAACCCAGAAGTACCAAAACGAGAGACATAAACATTTAAGCTATAAGACTTGCTGCTAACACGAGGGTTCGACCCTACCAAGTTCGCCGAGCCCAGGAATGGCCGACCATACATTTTAAACACGTATAAGGACTACTATAGTATCCATACCCATTAAGCTTGAAGTGTTTAAGACAATAACTAGGGAAATGAAGTTGGAAATACTATAATCCTTAATGTTAGATAAATAAATATGATTACTTGACATGATCTTATATGATTGGATAGCTTGATGATAGTTACCATGTGGAGGATCAAGTAGTTAAAAATCAATTAACCAAGTAGTTCTCAAATGGTATAAGGTCAAGAGTCTTAAAGAATTTCCATGATAACCTTATTGGAATTGAACAACATGTTTTCTGATTTGAAATGCCTCGGTAGCCTATCAACTTGCACTTCCTCCTTACATAAAAGATTCATAATGTTCTATTTGTTACGTTATTGAAAAGATATATACATGATGCTGCTACTCATATCATCGATTGGGGTGTGATTCAGGTAGAACCCAAGGACAAGTTCCAAACAAAGCCTTTGTGTATCCTAGACAAGAACTTATGTTGCTAAACCAAGCCATCGCTCAAATAAAAATATTTCATCCCTGAGGACAAAACATGAGAAATGGAGGATCATATGCGAGCACTATATCCTTCCATGTTCCATAATGAGCAAGAAGACTTCAAATAAAGAACACTAAGGACGACATTAAAAATAAGGGAGGGGGGAGAAATGTAACAACCCTAATACTTCTTAATTATTTCGATTAAAGTATTTTATCGAGAAATATTCTCCAAACATTAATTTGTAATAGAGTTAGAAAACTATGAAGAAAAATACTCACAATTATGTCGGTGAATATTATGAACAAGAAATGTTATTTAATTATTAATAAAAACAGACACTTGGAGCCACCAATGGAAATAAGGGACGCCATTATCAGACAATGAACAAGTGGATAGCAAGCTAGTTATTTTGTATCAATCAAATCCAAGCAAAAAGCTCACCAAGCTGACCAGATCCACAATTATATGGATTATGATATTTGCTTGAGATTTGATTGAGATGGCACAAGACTTGGGAAAAAATTATATAATGGTGCACTGAGAAGACAAAGGACGTTATGTGGTGCATAGAGAGAAATTGTTGTTATGTTGAGGGCCAACTATTGAGTACTCTCCCTCTCTTTTTGAAATTCCATCCTTGAATCTATTACAGACTCTTGGGAAGAGTGATGCTTTCGGATATCTCTTCTAGACTCTTGGGAATAGTGCTATGTTCAGATATATGTTATAGACTCTTGGGAAGCATGCTTTGTTCAAGACTAGCTTAGCTAAGTTCATTGGTCTATGGTGGTGATCGATCTCACTGGTGATGTTGGGAAAGTAAGTGTGGATGTCCTCTTCTATGGTTGGGAGGAATGGGAAGCTCCAAGTATTATTCCACTTCTATTTTCAAGTAAGTGTCTTATTACATGTTTGCTTAATGATTATTTCAAATATCAAAAGTGGTTAGAAGTTCACTACTTCTTGAGTGGCAGGTTTTTGTTTATATTGGATCAAACCAATGAGTGATTGGTCAGATTTATAAAGTAAATTATAGTAGCATAGTTTGTTTATACCGGATTTAGGTACGTTACATGCATGAAACTATTGCAATATTATTTGTAAGAGAAGATATGGACTAATTTGTGAAAACAATCATGTACGATTGTATTAAAAGCTGCAAAGTGGGTTAAAATTTTAATTAATTACTTTTCTACATGAATTTTTAGTTACTTTGATGTGGTATACCTCGAAATCGTACACCATTTCACTCCAATCAAATTCAAATTATGTCAGTGGCTGTGAATGCATGCACGCCAGAAATTTTACATAATATATATGAGTAATTGGTTGAATCCATGAGTTGATTTTTTTTCTATAATTGCAAGGTCAGATGAATTTGAATGCATATATTATTCAAACCTAAGTCTAGTCTCTATACAAATGAAACCTATGGGTTAGTAAGACGAAAAAGAATTTTTCACTTTCTACATATAGAAACCTTTTGGTACTTCAACTTAAAACTAATCTCTGGTTTTCAGAATCAACTTGCCTTTGCACATGCACAGAACTAGGCCTGCAATGGAAGGACTCATTTCCTCCCAGAAACCCGATATATATATTGAACTCAATGTTGATGTATTTAACGATGGAGGAGACTTACAATGATGTAACTTTCCAATCAGCGCGCAGAGAACCTTTTCCCAATTAGGCGTGTATTGTCCTCACGGCGGCAGCTTAGTGTTGTTGAACGTTGTGATTAACCTATGGGACTAACTAAAAGGGAAACATATCGCAATAAGAAGCATATAGAATTATATCTTCATGCAGCTGGAAATTGACAATATATCAATCACATTTTAAAAATAAATGTGCTAATTTAATTAAAACCAGGTATCTATTTTGAATCCATTTGAATCCATCATGTCACAGTAGCAAATTAAGAATCAATTATTTAATATCAAAATTCAGTTATTAAAAGTCACAGTAGTAACTTAAAAATAAATTAATTAATATCAAAATTCAGTTATTTAAATGATTTTTAAGAATGTGATTTTTTTGGAAAATTTTCATTTTTAAACTTAACAATGTTTTAAGAAAAAAAATATTATAATTTTAATAAATTACTTTCTTTTACAAATTATAAAAAGACTAAATAATTATTTCATTTGTTTTAGATTTTTTTTTACATTTTAAAGTTTTAAATATTCATATTTATAAAAAATTAAAAAGTTTCCAGAATCATAATTATTAAAATATTGAGAAATTACACTTTAAGATGAATGTAATTAAAATATTGTAATTTCATTTAATCAATAAAAATTTTGATCATAAACTTTTATAATACTATGAAGAGTATCGATATTCAAATATAATAAATTAAACCAATACTTTTTCTCACCCCAAAAAGTCACCAATTTCTCTTCTATATATTTTGTAACCTGACATCACCGTCAATAGGACTCATAATAAATTGTAAAGCAATAACTGCTTTGTAAGATTAGATATATCTAGACGTGTGGCCATCAGCGTTTCATGTTAATATATCTAGCAAATAATTCTAAAATATATCCAACAACTAATTATGCGCATCCATTTTGTGTATAGTCTTGTCACTTTCACTCCATCTGATATCATTT